>VWYH01004335.1:0-12372 GCA_013399365.1 Pampusana beccarii | reverse complement strand
TTAGTTTCTTTGTCACTTTTGGTTTGTTTTTGGTTTGGGCCTTTGGGTTTATTTATTTTTTTCTGGTTGTACAGCTGTATTTCACTGAAATAAAAAGAGGGGAAAAAAAGGTCAAATGGTGGAAGATTAAAGGAAAATTGCAAATGAGAAAAGACATATCAGTAGAGACAGAGAAGAAACAGATTTCACAGGAGAAAGTGGGAAATTAAATGAAAAGAGAGAGGAAGCACAGTGGAAGAATAATGAACTGGTTGAAGTAAAATACTGTATTGAGTCCTGAGGGGATTATCATCCACCAGATCAAACTTGTGTATAATCCTTTTTCACATTGGCACAATATTGTTTCAGTTCTACCTCANATACTATTGTATTTTAAGGATTACATGCTCAGAATTACTACTCTGAATTTTAAAAAAATTCTGAGTTATAGAAAACCAAGTATCTCCTCAATATTTTCCTTCACTTTTCAACTTGTACTGCTCTCTTTATTAAGCTTCAGCAATGACTGAAAGAGGAGATGAATATATGACCATTTCACTTACTAGGTCCTTTTCAAACTTGGGAAATCTTAAAAATTTAGTTTTCCTGTCAGCAAATTGTTTTTATCCTAAAAAACATTATCCTGTTTTATTCTTTTTTATTCTTTTTGAGTATCTTTGCCATATGATCTAAATTTATTTTCTTCTGAAACCTGTAGAACTCACACAGCGTTGACCGATGAGCATTTCAGTTTGGAGCCACAGTTCAGTTACAAGAGAGCAGTAGTTTTGCCCTCTCTGATAGCATATGGTGAACATTTTAGTGAACAGAAGTACTTGCTGTTGCCCTACTAATTCACTTGCCTCTTTACTATGTCTCAATCACTAGGACAGAGACTTTCTTGGAGAATGTTAGGCAGGATTATTTTGTGGAATACTAGCTCAATTTACTCACGAAATAGCTGGTATTAGAGATGTCAGTATCATGTCTTATGTGTTTGTTTCTTATCCTGGTAATATGGATATTTCTTACATTTGGTTGTGTTGTATTGTTTCCTACGGCGTTTAGCCATCTTAATGCTTTCCAGGGCACTAACCACTGCAGTCAACATCCTCAGGTGATTCTTGGGAATCAAGAAGGACTGCCTATATCACAAGTATTTTCCAGACTATGAGCTTAAAGAGGCATTTGCAAAACTGCTAGCTTAGTCAAGACATTTTTTTAACCATTACTGTTTCTTAGGCATGTCATGGCAGCTGAAGAAACAGCAATGAATACATGCGTGTGATGGACTACACATATGAGAGGAAATATGTTTGGAAATAGCTGCAATGAGAGTAACCTCTGAAATAAATAAATCAGAGCAGTAATAAAATGCTATGAATACTGTTTCCATGCTTCTCAGATATTGTATGAGAACTTTTAAATCCAGCTGTAATGTAAATCAAATTACTGTAGAACTGAGTTCTTGGGAGAGCGTTAAGAGTTCTCTTATATACATGTTCTGTTTCTAGCCCACAAACTCAGTGTTTTCTTTCTTCTTTCCTCCCTCTCCCTCTATTATAGGGGTGCTGGAGAAAGATCATTGTGGATGACACTATGCCTTTCAACGAAGAGGATAATTTGTTACTTCCAGCTACAACTTGTCGAATTGAACTTTGGCCAATGTTGCTGTCCAAAGCTATCATTAAGCTGGCAAATACTAGGTAAGTTTAGTGAGTTCAGTTTGTTTGTGAAGTCACATGGAATTTGCAAAACATTGTTGTAGTATAATGGGAAATTTTCCAAAAATCTAATGACAAATATACACTTTTCTGGAAGGTGACATAGTAAATCACTAAAGCAAAGTCCTCTGTAGGTACAGAATGTGCAGTGTTTCCTTTTTAGGTGTGTGTTTGTACACTTACGTACAAAAAAAACTTTTAAAGAAACCGGAGTACTCTCTCTGTCTGCTTCATGTGTTTACCATTATTCCTAAACAGAAAAGTTGTTTTTCTGACAAATGGAAATGTCCAAGAAGTTTTAATGAAGTTTTAATTGTCAGCCTTAACTGGTATTGAAAATAGAATATTGTAAGTTAGAAAGTAGAAGGTGGCCCATGGTGCAAATTATTGACAGTTGTGGCTCCAGTTTCCTATGAGTTGAGCAATGAACGGCAAGTGTTAAAATGACTAAGCTTCAGAAAATAATTAAAAACACTGATCTGGGTAGTCAAGCTTCCCTGTTCTTACTGTATCAAGTTATGTTTGTTGGAAGAGTGATCTAAAGTACTTCTACACAGGCCAGGGAGTTGCCTAGAGCTGCCCATTGGGAAACTATACTTGCAGGAATGTGTTTGAAATACTGTATTTCTCCAGGGTTTGTCATGGCCAAGTGCTGCATATTTAGTCTTGGTCCTCTCAGGATCTACAAGCAGAAATCTCTCTTGCAGCATAGGAGACTGTATCAATTTGAACTAGTGAAGTATGGTACACTGGAAATACAGCCAGCTCATGCACAACAACCTGGGAGTTAGAGCAAGTACTCAGGAAATGGAAGTTCTAGATTCGTATCCCTTTTCTGGTGTGAGGGATTTCAAATCCACATCTCCATCCCTGCAAAAAGAGGCTTTCCTGTGTGCAAGTGTATGTAGTATGCTTGGTAACAGTGTTGATACTGTACCATTGCGCTAGAGGGAACACTAAAATGACACACCTCATGGAAAGGCATGAAAGCAAATTTGGCTTTGTAGGTTAGTAGTCACCAGTGGATAAGGAAGCTCCTAAAATTGCAAGTAAGAGCTTGTTTTTCAGCAAGGCATTCTGTTTGTGTATGGTCTTGCTCCTTAGACTACAGAGTTTACTGTGACTTGGTTATATTATAATTCTAGATAATGTTTGGTTTTGTCTTACAGTGTAAATGAGACTGGAAAAAGAGAGTTGGAGGAATTTACTGTTCTACATACACTGACTGGATGGATACCGGAAGTTATTCCTCTCCAGTAAGTTCTTCTATTGAACAATTTACATATTAGTTGTTTATTATTTTATTCTCTAAGACATTATGAAAAATGAAGCTGAGCCCTAAAACTCCTTGAGCATTAGTTTTGGGAAGTGTACATTTTATATTTATGGCACTTGAGAAATGTGCCTTCAAGGAATGCAATTTTATTGTGTTTTCTTTGTAGGTCATACAGTTGCTTGTAAGCTCTTTATCATGTTTAGCTGATGCCTATTCTTTACAAAATTAATTTATTTAAAATTAATATTAAACACTGTGGTGAATACAAGGTTAGAGATATCTATGTTTTATCTAGTATACAGATACAAAATGTCTGAAAGTAATAATAATAACTTTATATCTGAATGTACTATAGAAGATATACGTCATGAACTTGGAAGTAATCAACTTCACCTACTATGGTGTTTTCACCTTTCAAATTGGAACAGTTGTTATACTTCTATTTCCAAAGAAAACCAGTATTGTGAACCTATAACAACATTTTTTTCTTGTTTCCTCTGTGTTTAGGTCCATTTTGTAGTTTTAAAGATCAGACATTCTATTTTTCCAGCTTGTCATTCTTTTTACTGAATGAATGGCTGGGATACAAGGTCTAAATATCTAGAATTTTTTTTAAATGACAATTTTTTACTTTTTGATGGATGCATTCTAATGAATACATAGATAACATGTAGTTTTGCTTTATATATAATTTATTTAGGCATAATTGTTTATTTATAACAGTATTTCAGTATTAAATAATTTCCATAAAGGGCTATTTCAGCAATTTTTATGTCCCAAGCTATGCTTGCAATTTAGGTTTTTGATAAATTTGTGTCTTACAGTAGTGTGTATGTAGCCCACAGACTTAGAAATTGAAGTAATCTGAATTTCATTTATGCAGTTAGTTTTACATTTGCAACAGCAAAAAACAGTATTTATGAATCTGGCACTTACTGCAAATATATTACATTCTGGAATAAGTAAATGTGAATACCAGGGGAACTCTGCAGTAGTAGTATAAGATGGCTTTAGCTCATTGTACAATCAATCAATTAATCAAATTATTTATTTGTTTGTTAGGGTTTTTTTTTTTATTTTAAGGTTGCATGCAGTTACCTTGCATGAAACTTTTTCATGGCTCTGAACTATTCATCTGGTTTTAGGTTGTTTCTGGAATCACTGAGTTTCTGTGGAGAACCAGTATGGCTGCAACTGTTATATCCAAAAGCTGTTGTGGCTTGTGGAATCAGTAGAAGAGGCAGGAACGACCTGTTTTGTAACAGTTAGGGAAACATATTTTGGAAGGTTTTTAATGAATCAAGTTATTATATGGTATAGTTGCAAAGTGGTCTACAAATTTCCCTGCTGCAATGTTTATCTACAATAAAGCTTTTGAAAGTATGCTTTTTTTATGTGCTTCTCTAACCAACATCTCTTTTCTTTATGGATCTGTCCATAATCTGTCTCTTAACAAATTGGCTGATACACAAAACCAGACAAGTGTGTTTTATTTACTAAAATAACCCAGTAACTTTTCTAAGAGTTGTACTGTCAGTTGTAGCATACTGTTTCTCAAATGAAAATCACACTTTTTTTTTCTTATTGCAAATACCATTGACATATACACGTGTTTGTTTTTAAAGGCCTGGATACTTGGACAAAGTCTGGGGCTTTTTGAAAGACATTGTGCCAGAATTCAAGTTGCCAAATGAGAAAACTCCAGAACTTGGTATTCCTCAGTCAGATACAAAACCAAAAGACACCACAGTCTCAGAGCTAAAACATGAAGTTTCATCTGTGAATAAGCAGTCAGATAAACCTGAGAAAGCTGATAAAACTGGCAAAGGTCTGTAATTTTAGGTAGTGTTATCTTTGTAGGCCAAGCATAAATAAAGTTAACGTAAGCTCTGGCTTTAAATTTAAATGTCTTTATTGTGCCACGTGCAACTCTGTGGGTTTGTTGTTGTTTCACTGAACATATTGCAATGGTGTAAACTCAAAATAGTCTTGTTTTAACTATAGGTCTCATTAGAAGCAGTACTAGTCTCTTGTTTTATGAAAACAGCTTCATTATAAGGTAGAGATTTGTTCAGCTCTGTGTCACAGCCATGTTTGTAAAGACTGGTTCCTTGCAGAGGGATAACAATCAGAGAGGTTACCGTTTCCCCAAAGGCAACACTTCTCTGACTGTCAATAAATTGTACATTTCATAATGGATGTTACAAGGCATGATTACCTACAGAGGGTTCTGACAAGTACATTCTAATGTCTATCTGCATTTTTATTTATAGCAACTTTTCCGTTTATTCTACTAGGTATGGGTATTAATTTTCTTCAAGAGCTGCTAATTCTATTTACATTTAAATAAAAAACTTAGGTTTAGAAACTTGAAGGCATAGATGCAATTTCACAACACATCTAATGTCTTTGGAAGGTAGAAATCATGCAGTAAAATTTCTATTTCTTCCTAGATTTAAGAGAAAAAAGAAATCCTTGCCTTCCCCGCTTTGAATCCCAATATTTAGTCCAAATGTCAAAACTATTATAAAAATATTAGAAGAGGCATCACTGAGGGGTGTTATCTGTTCTTAGAAATACTTGCTATCATTTTATGACCTACTCACAAGCATAGTAGATATTTCAGAGTTTGGAATGGACATGCACAAGGATGCAGCCACTGGGAACAGCACTGCCATACACCCACCAGGGTGCTGCAGTGTATTCCCAGGAAACTTTGTAAATTTAATCCTGTTTGAGATTTAGAAATACTATCAGTAACTGAAGCAGCTAAGAATTAGGGAAGTGTTATGTTACAATACAGCTCTGTAATCTCCAACTTTGAGGCTACCAGCTCTGTTCTGATGCTCTATTAATGTTTGGAATTTTTTGAACCAGAAATGTATTTTCCTATAGTTTAGGGCTTGAAAGAAGGTTCTGACTGTGGGAGACTTTTTTCTTCCATGTCCATTGGGAACCAATGCCTCATCTATGTTAGATTACTTTGGAAATTACTGATGCATGGAAGTGGGGACATGAAGAAAATATTTGACACATTACCAGGAATTCAGGAATACCAAACATTACAGTAGGGGCATGAGAGTTTTGCATTAACTGTAAGGTGCAATTGAAGCTTTCCTGGCCCTTGCTCTATAAATCTGCATTTAGATCTTAAGAATTTTTTTTTTTTAATTATTTTTTTTTTTAAACTGAATGATGTTAATTCTTACTACATCTCAACTCTTCTGACTGGAATAGTTAGTGGTTGATTTATTTTTTTTTAATTTATCTAAAATGTCATTAAAGCATTTAGTGTGTAAATGAGTATAAGACATTATGACTGAAAGTTAGTGTCTGAAAAAGAGTATTTAATCTACATTTTGCTTGATAGAAAAAGCAGAGCAGAGAGAAACCGGAAAGAAGAAAGGCAAAGAAGGAGAAAAAGAAAAAAACAAGTTAGCAGTTCAGTCTTCACAAATGGCAGAAGCTCAACAGGCCTTAACTGAAAGTAAGTCTTACCTCTTTCCTTTATTCATCCTACTTTGTGGATCCACCACCTGACCAGCCAGGACTCTTCCTGAGAGCAACCACTGTTTGGTCCTGTGGCTTCTCAGCCAGCTAGTCCTTGGGAAGCTTTTGTAGACAATTAGTATGTTCCTGCCAGCCCATTTTAGCACACAATCTGCACTTTTCCACTCATCAGCTTTTTCTTCTAATAACTATTTCCCCTTTCATACCTAGGGAGTCCATTCATTGTATAAGAGTTTTTATGATTATATGATATGAGCTACTTAGGCCCCTTGTTCCTGTAAAGAGATACCACTCCGCTTTTCATTTATGTGTCTAAAGTAATGATTTTCCAAATAATTTCTGAACTGCTGGAAGGGACCACTATTCTACTGGAGATGGCACTAGACAGGAATTTATAAGTTTGTTCTCCAAACCAACCATTTATTTTTGCTAAGTCTCCTTGTGCCTTGATACCAGTTTTGTAAGTAGAGATAATAATATTTTCTATTTCACTTTCCATGTCACAGGAGTGTTGGGAGACCATTATTATGTTTAGAAATTTCTGAAGTCATACAAGTAGATCTGTAATTTTAACCACCAGAGTCAATGACATACATAACACATAACTGTAATGTTATTTTCATTTTCCTTTTGCTTATTCGGAAGAGTTTTCATGTATAAGTAGAGACCAGAACCTAATATTTTGTTCTGTTTTTCAAATGCATATTATCATTTTGCAATATTTTTGTCAACTCTAAAAAGCACATAGGACATTTTTCTGAAGACTAAAAAAATACCCTCCAATAGGCAGAGATAATACATGCCTAACACAACAACAGAGGTTAAAATATGAGCTGCACACCTGGTAAGAAGGATATTGAAAGCCAACTGAAGTGGTTCTGAAAGTTAAAACTCAACATTGCTCTTTTCAGACAAATAAATATTTAAGAAGAACCTTAAAATACAGTGTGAAATTTTTTGTAAGTCTTCCAAACCTATGCTTTTTTAAAAAATAAAAATGGTTAAGAACTATTAAAACAAGCAACTTTCATTCTTGGCTTTTTAAGTCTATGGAGATAGATATATATATATACATGTGTATATATATTGCATGGATCAATTCAAACAATACTTTATTTTTTCCCACGGACTGAAACATTTATTCAGATTTTGTAGTACTCACTCTCTGTAGATGAATTTGCAAAACCACAAATGTGAAACATAAGCAGCTACAAGGGTTCAGAACCGTTTAACAAAGCACTGCAGAATTCTTAAATCCACACCAATGGATATAAATAATAGGTTTTGCTGAATCTGTTTTGTTGTACCATATGTTATAACATTATTCATCTAATAATACAATTTTATCAAAGCTATCCATTTTAACTAATTTCCCTTATTAACAGAGTACACTTGGTGGCAAATAATTTGCATACATCCTCCTCATTTTTTGTACAGTTAAAAATTATAAAATAATTTATTATTTTTAAAAGGTACTGGCATAATGTAAAAATCTACTATTTTAATAGTAGCATTAAAGTGAACATGGTGTGTCTGGTCAATCATTTGCATGCTCTAATAATTTGTTCATCATTGTTTATTGTCTGCCCTGCAGACATTTTATTTCACAACCCATCTGGACTGAGTATGACAGTTTTACATTCCACCTGGTATTTGATTAAACACTTTTATTTGAGAAATACTTCTCACATGCAATGAGATTGGTGTGCCTAGTGACATGTACTCTTCTGTAACGGGTAGTACATCGTAGCTACTACTGCTGCATTTATAACAGATCAGAAGTGTCAGTAGGGACTGAGATCAAATCTAGATGATAGCCTTGCTTTTGAATAAATTGAAACCCAGAGCTAACACAAAAGCTGTGATTAATACAGAAATCACAAGCGTATAGTAAGAAATATTAAGAATCTGCTGGAAAGTGATTGAGTAATCAAATTTCTAAAATAATACTTTAAGATGCAGAGATATCTCACTGCTTTAAGGAAAAATATTGCATACCTTTTAAATAGATGGATTTTAAGTCTGATGAATTATATTGTCCTCTTCCCTATCTTTCCTTTTCTGTTTCCTTTCTCTTTTTTTCTTTGTATGCAGACAGCATTGTTTTATTTCATTTCACAGAGTTGAATACTTACTAAACATAGGGAACAATTGTCCTATATTTCAGTTGGAGTTGAAGGCAAAAAAGACAAAACATTCTGATGAAAAACAGGTGTCGCAACCTGTGTACTGAAATCCTGTCTTCACATGCTGTATTAGATGACTAAGGAAAAATAGAGAGAAATAGATATCCTTCTTTTTGAGCTGACAAACCACACACCTATACTTCTAGTTTTATAATTTTTAGACTCTTAATTTCCCTTCAGCATGAGTGAACTGTATGTCAGCCAGACAGCCTTGGTTCCTCTTCATCATTCAGGAATTAAAACAGCTTGTTTCACAGATACAGGTGTGAGATGATTGCATGATTGCCTCATGCAAAAGATTTCTAGGGGTAACAAAGTGAACGTGCCCCTGCCTTTATGCCTTTATTAGAGGAAAACAAGCTTCTGTAAGGCGTGTGAGGTAAGATCTACAGGGTCACCCCTTCACACTTTCTGAAGCAGGCATCATTACCTGCATTTCTCCATCTCCTTGGCAGAAGAGCAGTAACCCTGGTTTACGAGCACTCTGTTTCTCATACGACTATCTCAATCTTTACATCCATTGGCAGGAGTGACCAGAGCTCTTGCTTTTGATCCTTTTGCTGGCAAGATCAAATTTTGTTCTCACTAGTAAGATGTGTTCAGCTAGCACTGAACAATCAGTGTGTTGTGTTTTTTCCATCCATGGCTTCTCTTCTGAGTATTTTACAATGATTTCTTCTTTTGAATGAAATAACGGAGTCAGACAAAGGAAAGGATAATATAAATAAGGCAGAGAAAGTGGAATAATTTAGAGTGAGGTACAACAACATTTATTTACCATTTACACTGTTCTAAAGCATATTGTTTTCTCTGTAGAGTCTTCTGTGCCAACTCAGCCAGAAATGGTCGTGTATGCTGGCTGTATACCACTGCATTTGTTTGAAGAGGATATTTTTTCATTAGGGCAGATGGTAAGATTCTGTGCTCTCAGTGCAAGAAAGTATTATGTATTTTATTATCAGGATGATTCATTTTGTAATAACTGCATTAGAGAAAAAATAAAATTAGCATAGTGAAACAGTCAGCAGGTAATCTATCAGTTAAATTTATATTTTGGTATTTCTGTATTCTGATCATGCATTTTCCTGCCATAGCCCTGCTCGTTTTTTCAATTTTACTCTACTTTCTTCTGGATCCCAGGAGCTGAATTCTTCTGGGAGAGGCTAGATGTGGACTAGAAAATGCATCTTGATGAGATACTTCTGAATGGAAAGACTAATTATTTTAAGGCCTACTTGAAAAACATTACTTTTCTTTTTTTTTTTCAGATTGCAATTAATGACTTCTCTGATATACATTATCCTACGTGTTTTTCTATAAGAAATTGCATGTTTATATCCATTTCTATCATTAGTGTTGTAGCTGGTGAAAGCAGCTGGAGAGAGTGTAGCACTTCATACAGCTGAAGTAAAAACAACACTTAGATTTCTACTCAGTCACTCGCAGTCTACAGAAAGCTATTTATAATGCCAGAGCAGGCTTTCTTGAGTGGATTATTAATTAGATTTACTTTTTTATACATTTAAATCATATTTTTCATAATTAGCAGATCAAAATGTATGCTGCCTTCTCATGAAACTGATAGGCTTCATAAAATAAATAAATTTCCAGAAATGGTTTGCAGGTCTTATGCTTTACTGCTTTTAATTCTTGGACTATTTTCTTTTTTAAAATGGTGCTATGTATTTTATGCTGTTTCGAAAACTAGCTTGTTCTCTGTGATTTTATTTTCTTTTATATTCATATAAGGTCTCAGCCATACTGTCTATTTGCTAATAATAAGTAATACTAGTCATCAAAAAGCAAACTAGAAACAGTGACATAGGGTTATATCTTTCCTGCCACCTAAGGCCTTGAGTCTCAAACTTGGCTTTAGCCTGTTAGGGTACAAAGATTACTGAAAAAGGGGCATTGCAGGCCAAATAGATTTAGGCAGATGAAATCTAAATGTCTAAACCAGTGTTTAAATAAAGAATGACAGAAAAATGGAAGTTACCAGAGATCAAATATAGAAGTTTAGTGAATTTATTGTGGACTTCAGTTTAAAAAGCCCATTTTCAAGGTTTCTTTGGGAACTGAGAAGTACTACAACAATAGAAAAAAGTTTGGAGGAGTGGATTCATTGTCTGGGATACGAGTTGCCCTGTAAATTTGGAGGAAATTTTGTCACTGACTGCAGTTGCGTCAGAATTTCCCTCCAGAATTTTTGCTGTGCTTTCTAGTGTATATGTTGTAAGATTGACGTGGCTTCCATCTAATTATCTTAAGTTTGCTCAAATAAAATGGAAAAAAAATCAATAGTTGAGCCATTCAAGTGTGTTTCCTATTCAGCACCTGACAAGTTCTCCTTTATGACACCCAACTGTTTGTTTTCAAAATCCTCTTTAATCTCAGAGGTTTTAACTTGCATTTTTAAGTTGTTTGAATGTGGATGTACCCAGTTACCACTCCTGTAATATATCTTTATAAATTCAGAGATCAAATGAGGCTGATATATTGCTGATGTGTTTTAACGTGTTTAATTTGATCCACTCCCTTTAAATAACCACAGGTACATTATTCTCTGCAGTTTGTAGTTACAGAACCTCAGGAACATCTGACAGTGAGCAATAGCAATCAGATATTTGCTAACTAACATGTTAAAGAAATAAGTTACAGATGAATTACTTAGCAAGCAAAAGAAGGTGTATTTTTAAAATAAAAAGGATGTACAAATCTTGTAACAGAACTTTCAGTGGTGAAAAATGTTAAGTACTAGACCATTATTATCTTAATGGGAAGAGCACCACTCAATGTTCACATCTAAAATTGCTCTTAAGCGTAGTGCTAAAGGCTTTAGTATGTGGGTCAACTGTAGTGCCTTTAATATGTCTTCTTAATTAGCCAGCAGATAAAAAGATTAACTTTCATGATATACTGGTTCAAAGTGATATTATATTATGGAGATTTCACAAGTTATCTAAAAGACCAGTTGCTTTTAGAGTTCTACCGCTTTATAAATTCAGCATGAAGTAAGGACATTTTCCTCAGAAAAAGTGTTATTAAATATGTTAAATTAAAACAAAACCTTGTCACTGTTGTTTTCTTATATCACGTTCTCCTTCCTTTATATGTTTTCTGTAGCACGTGAAATAATATGGTTATATAAATAAGTTAAAAGAAGTCATTATTATGAAAAGTAAAACCTATGTAAACAGTCCAAAGTATTCAATTATACTTTTAATGTTCAGTATCAAATCCTAATTAGAATGTTTTGGATAGCCTTGTCAGGTGAATGATTGTTTGTTTTATTTGTTATCCAAGCCATTAGATGCTTTTGTGTGCATACTGTTTGTTTTTTTGAGAGATATGCAGAGAAATAAGAGCTGACGCCAGTCAGATTATCTTTCCATGTTTCATAGGCTGATTCTTCAGAGAAGCTGAGGCAATATGGGCTTTCCCATGTATATAGCCATCCTGTCCTGATTACCAGAACTAGATCCTGTCCTCTGGTAGCACCACCACAACCACCACCAGTTCCTCGTTGGAAGCTTTTCCGTCAGAAAAAGGAAACTGTTGTGACATCTGAACCTCAAGGTTTGTCTACTCAAACCTCCAGAACAAATTTGTAATTATATTTTAATTATTATAAACATTTTCAGAGCCATACTCATCATCTGCTAGCTTAATTTCAATAAAACTTCCTTAGGGATTACCC
>VWYH01004334.1:28674-32204 GCA_013399365.1 Pampusana beccarii | reverse complement strand
TTATTTTATTTTTATTTTTATTTTTCCTTTTCTTTTTCCTCTTTTATTTCTTTTTTCCTTTTTATCCTTCTTTCTGATTGTTTTAATTTGTATTTTCAAAATTTTAAAATTTGATCTTGTTATTTTTGTTTCACTCTTTTTATTTCATTATTTCCCCCCCCGCTTTTCTCCTTTGCAGGAGCGACGACGTGCGGTGCCAGAAGCCGGTGCCCGTGTGCACGGACATGAAAATGCACGTCTGCAACTTCTCCCTCAAGACCGTCGTCCTCGAGAAAGTCCTGAAGAAATTCAGAGGTGGGCAGAAATAAAACCAGGGCGGTTTAAATTTAGGCCTGGCCTTTAGCAGCCGCTGGGGATGTCTCGAGATCCACATTCCCGGCCAGCAGGACTGAAATAGGAGAATAAAATTATTTTGGAAAGGGCTTTTGGAGATGTGCGCGAACACGAGACTCCCCTGGCCGGGGAAGGAAATTCAGGATTTATTTTTATTTTTTAAAGAGGAAAAAAATAAAGAATCTGGCCCAACAATTTTTTTTTTGCAATAAAACCTGCAATTTCACAGATTCTCAGAATTTTCACGTCATCTCGGAATTTTCACATCATCTCAGAATTTTCACGTCATCTCAGAATTTTCACCTCTCGATAAGTCGAGCTTTGCGTGGAAAAACCACAAGGTGGTGCTGAAAGATTTGGAAAGGAAGGAAATGCCAGAAAACAGAAAAAAAAACCCCCAAAAATCTTAAATACAAACTATGCCCTGGAGCAAGAATAGCCTGAAAATATCATACTAAAAATTTGAAGCTCGTAATACAACGAGAACAAAATACAGCAGGGCGTGATAAATAAGGTTTAAATAAATCCTGCGTTCGCTTGATGTTGAGAAGCTTCTCTTTTAAGTTTAAAAAAAAAAAATGAAAAAAATATGGGTATTTTGGGATCAAAAATTAAAAAACGTAGCTGGGATTTCCTCAGTTTTTGTCGCATCCCCTGTTGGCAAAGATGGGACTTTAGCAACGGGATTTGGGGGTAAAAATCCCCGTAAATTAGAGTTTTTGGTTCTCGTGGCGTCGCCGTTCACTCTCTTGTCTCTTCTTTTCAGAAAACCTGCGGGACGAGCTGGGAAGAGGTGAAAAAGGTATTTAAGGCATAGCAAAAGCTTTAAATTGTGGTTTTTTGGGGGTATATTTGTTGACATAGAAATTGGCTCCTCTCAAAATTAGGCCCAGGCTTCCTGCAGAGTCGATGGTGAGAGGAGGCATCTCTAGGCCAAGCTTAAGGCTGGACTTGGCTTTTCCTTCACCATGGACTATCCAGGGGGGCAAAGAGGAGCAGTTCTTGAGGTTGGGAGGGGGCTCAACAACCCATAAAATCATTTTCATCGTTAAAATTCTTCAACAACTCATAAAATAATTTTGATCACCAAAATTCTTCGACAACCCATAAAATCATTTTGATCGTTGAAATTCTTCGACAACCCATAAAATCATTTTGATCATTAAAACTCTTTGACAACCCATAAAATCATTTTGATCATTAGAATTGTCCAACAACCCATAAAATCATTTTGATCGTTAGAATTCTTTGACAACGCATAAAATAATTTTGACCAGTGAAAGTCTTCGACAACCCATAAAATCATTTTGATCGTTAGAATTCTTTGACAACGCATAAAATAATTTTGACCAGTGAAAGTCTTCGACAACCCATAAAATCATTTTGATCGTTAGAATTCTTTGACAACGCATAAAATAATTTTGACCAGTGAAAGTCTTCGACAACCCATAAAATCATTTTGATCGTTAGAATTCTTTGACAACGCATAAAATAATTTTGACCAGTGAAAGTCTTCGACAACCCATAAAATCATTTTGATCGTTAGAATTCTTCAACAACCCCTAAAATAATTTTGATCGTTGAAATTCTCCGAAAACCCACAAAATAATTTTGATCGATAGAATTCTTTGACAACCCATAAAATAATTTTGATCGTTAGAATTCTTTGACAACGCATAAAATAATTTTGACCATTGAAAGTCTTCGACAACCCATAAAATAATTTTGACCATTGAAATTCTCCGACTACCCACAAAATCATTTCGATCGTCAGAATTCTTCGACAACCCATAAAACCATTTTAATCGTTAAAATCGTTGAGTGACCGCCCCGTGTCGCCCACAGAGGACCTGACCCTCGACCCCGACTCCGCCAACCACCTCCTCATCCTCTCTGCCGACCTCAAGACGGTGCGGATGGGCTGCAGGAAGCAGGACCTGCCCGACAACCCCAAGAGATTCGACACCAACTCGCGCGTCTTGGCCTCCACCGGCTTCAAGTCCGGGCGGCACTACTGGGAGGTGGAGGTCGGGCCTTCGGACGGTTGGGCCTTCGGGGTGGCCAAGGAGTCGGTGAGGAGGAAAGGCCTGACTCAGTTTTCTCCCGAAGAAGGGATTTGGGCCGTCCAACAGAACGGCGGGCGATACTGGGCCGTCACGTCGCCCCAACGCACCCCGTTGTGCCTCAGCCAGAGGCTCAGCAAGGTGAGGGTCTACCTGGACTATGAAGGGGAGGAGGTGTCGTTCTACAACGCCGACAACATGCAGCACATCTTCACCTTCAACGTGGCCTTCCGGGAGAAGGTTTTCCCTCTTTTTTCCGTCTGTTCCACCGTTACCTACATCAAACTGTGCCCCTGAGGCTCCCCGTGGGCTGCGCTTGAGGTCTTCGCTTGGGCGGCGGTGGTGGGCGCTAGAGACTCGAATCAGGACAAAGTGTGTGGGGGGGTCTTAGGTCAGCCTAAACCAGAACTAAACCGCGGAACGGCTGTTGGAACCGTCAGCGAAGCCCGGGAGGTCGTGGTCGCCACCTTAAGCCCAGCTCAACTAAACCCTTGGGCGAGGAGGTTGGCGGCTCCATGTGTGACTGTGGGCGGGTGGTTTTATCTTCTCGCGTGGGCCTAAGGGTCGATATGGGAGCTGGTGGGAGGTTTTGGAGCGTCGTCGAGGGAAAAATGGAAGTATTTATTGGGTAAATGAGTGAAAAATGGGAGTATTTATTGGGTACATGTCCAGCGGGAGAGGTGGAGAGGACAATTTGGATGGCCATTCGAAGCTGGAACAGGCCAAGGTCCTTTCTTCTCAGGCGAATTGGATCAAATGGGGAAGTTCTGGATCAAATCGGATCGAATCGGGAGGTTCTTGATCAAATTGGATCAAATTGGGAGGTTCTTGAATAAATTGGATCAAATTGGGAGGTTCTTGTTCAAATTGGATCAAATTGGGAAGTTCTTGGTCGAATTAAATCAGGAAGTTCTTGATCAAATTGAATTAAGTCAGGAAATTCTTGATCAAATCGGATTAAGTCAGGAAGTTCTTGATCAAATCGAATTAAATCAGGAAGTTCTTGATCAAATTGAATCAAATCAGCAAATTTTGTTCCTCCTGAAATGAATTTAATGCCGATTTCCCGTTATTTTATTACGCTGTCGCTCCCAACAAACTGTAGTTACCACTTCTATGCTTTTATTTTACTTT
>VWYH01004334.1:13674-26174 GCA_013399365.1 Pampusana beccarii | reverse complement strand
TGGTTTTTTTGGTGTTTTTGGTGTTTTTAGCGTGTCTCTGTGGCGCAATCGGTCAGCGCGTTCGGCTGTTAACCGAAAGGTTGGTGGTTCGAGCCCACCCAGGGACGAGGAAGAGCTTTTTCCTGGCTTCCCCCCCGTTAAATCATTAATTATCCCCCGTTAAATCATTAATTACCCCCCAAAGATGCTGCTAATGACATTTAATTGCAACCCCATGGCTATAAAATCTTGCATTTCGGGACATGCCCGAGGGTGGATGGACCCCCCCTAAAAAGTGGTTTTTGCACATGAAGGATGCACAAAGAACCAAGAAACACCGACCTTTATTCCGTTTCTCCGGGAATTAATTAGAAATTAGGCAGCCACGCTCATATTAGAGTCGTGAAACCTACTCAGACATAGTTTTTATTCTTTTTTTAGTGTTCCTTCCTATCCCCATCAAGCAATTAAGCTGTTGTTGAACTCGATCTTAAGCGTCTCTTCCAACCAAAGTGGTTCTATGATTTTATGGTTTCATTATTTTGTGGTTCTATGGTTGGTTCTATGGTTGGTTCTACAGCTCTACGGTTGGTCCTATGGTTCTGCAAGTCTATGGTTGGTTCTGCGGTTGGTTCTATGGTTGGTTCTACAGTTGGCTCTACAGTTCTACAGTTGGTTCTATGGCTGGTTCTACAGTTCTACGATTCTACAGTTGGTTCTACGGTTGGTTCTGCGGTTGGTTCTATGGTTTTACAATTCTACGGTTGGTTCTATGGTTGGTTCTACAGTTCTACAATTCTATCATTGGTTCTACGGTTGGTTCTATGGTTTCACAATTCTACGGTTGGTTCTGTGGTTGGTTCTACCACTCTATGGTCGGTTCTACAATTCTACGGTTGATTCTGTGTTTGATCCCACGATTGATTCTATGACTCTACGATGCAATTAATCTCATCTGATGGCCCTGAGCGCTCTTGGAGGTTTTTTCTCTTCAACGATCTTGTTTCTGACGCTCTCCTGTCGACTTTTCTCGCAAAGAAACACCTTCACACCCCCCCAAAAAAAGCACCTTCGAGCCATTCCGGTCCCACTCAGAGATCTTCCTTCAACCAGAACCTCCCCGCCTGCTCCTTGCCCTGCGCCAGGGCTCTGGTGTTGTCGTGGATGTTGCGGGCGGCCCTGATGGCCGATTTCATGGCGGTGTCGATCCAGGCGTGGGGCTGAGCCGTGTGTTCCCCGGCGAAATACAACCGGCTCTCGTTCTGGAAGAGAATCTTCGAGTAGTCGATGAACTGGTAGGGGGTGAAGGAAGCGAAGGCCCCCAGGGAGTGTCTGTCCAACTGCCACTTCTGGATGGCGTGCTGGTTGCAGATCCTGTACAGGTAGTCCTTGTCGACATGGTGGATATAGGCCAGGTCTTGGAAGACCACGTCTAAGCACTCATCGTCCGTCAGGGGCAGGAAGAACTCGGAGTCGTCGTTCCAAGTGTAGGAAGCCAAGATGACGCCCACCCCGCTGGGGAAGTCGTGGTTGGGGTAGTAGATGAAGCGGGAAGGGCGGTCGGTGATGGATTGTCCCCCATGGATGCCGTCCTTCTCCCAGAACTTCTCGGAGCAAGCCAAGACGATTTTGGTGGAGCTGGAGTAGTGGACGGAGCGCAGGGCGTTGGCCTTGGGGATAGAGAGCCCCGGCACAAATTGGATGCGCCTGGTGGCTTTGGCGCTGGAGGTGACGAGGACGTAATCTGCGGTGATGGATTTTGGGGTCCGGGTGTCCAGAGCTTGGTAGAACACTTGGACTTGGTCTTTCTCGAGTATGATTTTCACCACGGTGTGGCTGAGCCGGACAACACCGGGCAACGCTTTGTGGAAGGCGTTGGGTAGTTGGTCAAAGCCGCCCACGATTTCGCTGAAACTGGAAAGGGAGAAGGAGCAGGAGATGAGGGGAAGGACTTCGGGGTTTAGGAACCGCGATCGCGGGAAGAGGCGCCGTCTCACCTGTCGTTAGCGAAGATCTCGAAATTCCACACGGAGGAGATGAAAGACAGGTAGAACCCGGCGTCGTCGTTCAGCAAGTCGCCGATCATCTGGACCGCTCCTCGGCTTAGATTTCCCTCTTTAATCAAATACTCCTAGAAAAGCCAGGAAGAAGACGCGGCCTAATGTTATTATCTTGGTATTATCTTGCATTATCTTGCATTATATTAACTTATTGTATCTTATTATCTCGATGTTATTATCTCAGTTAGTTCTTTATATCCCAAAAGTCACATCCTGCCGCCTCATTCCTGCTAAAGCCTGGACCAGAAGCTCCGTCTTGGCTCTTTTCTTGGCATTTTAAGGAAAATGCATCTTGAAGCGTCAACAGAGGAAGAGACCGGAGGGACCCAGACACTCTCTCAAAGAAGGGATGCAGGTTTAGCATCAGCAGGGGGATTAAATTTACCCTTGCAGCCCCTTACCTTGGTGGAGAAGGAGTCATATTTATCTATAAATTCCTTGCAGTCCATATCGTGGAACTTCTGAAAAGCCTGGAGAGGAAACATGGATATATTCGTGAGGAAAAAGTGCGTTTCCCAAAATTGTCACCCCAAATTCTCTCAGGATTCACCTGGGGTTTGGCAAATCCTGGAGCTGAGCTAGACTTAGTGGATCCCGCCACTTGGGCTTCAAGTTTTATGGAAGTTTGGCCTCGACGTGGTGGTTTCTGCTTCATCCACGTCTTGGTGAATCAGTTCCAGAGCAAGGTCTTGGGTAGAGGGAGGGGTTTGCAATCACCTGCCCTGGTTTCCCAACAAACCTCTCTGGTTTTCGTTCTGGAAAGGACTCTGCCCTTCCTCAACCCACGGTTGGGTCTCCCTCAACCCATGGTTGGGTCTTTCTCAACCCACGGTCGGGTCTCCCTCAACTCATGGTTGAATCTCCCTCAAGCCACGGTTGGGTCTCCCTCAACTCATGGTTGAATCTCCCTCAACCCACGGTTGGGTCTTTCTCAACCCATGGTTGGGTCTTTCTTAACTCATGGTTGAATCTCCCTCAACCCACGGTTGGGTCTTTCTCAACCCATGGTTGGGTGTTTCTCAACCCATCCCTGGGTCTTGCTCAACTCATCCATGGGTCTTTCTCAACCCATCCTTAGGTCTTCCTCAACCCATCCTTGGATCTTCCTCAACCCATTGTTCTGGTTGACGGTCAACCGCAGCTTGGAGGAAACAGCATCAACATCTTTTGGATGCACGAGGCCGCATCCCTCCCCTATGGACGCGTACCTTATTTAGGGCCTCCCTATAAAGCTCGTTGGCACTTTTGTGCTTCTCTGATGGATTCACGGGGTATTTGAGGACATCTGGGTTTTCATTCACGTTTTTTGTTCTTTTCCGAACGCCGTTCACAGCATACCAGGTGTTGTCGTCCATCTTGAACTTCTTTAACTTCAGCTTAAACTGCCCAATGAATTCATGGACAAGCCTAGAAAAGAGAGGAGCGTATGGGGGCGACAACCAAACCCCCCCAAAATTCTGCCGCCAGAGTAAAACGAGACTTTCCCATTGGCTACGTTGTTGTAGCCACGTGTCATGGTCCTGAGATGAAGTGAGGCCCTTCTTTCCCCCAACTCAATCGAAGGTGACCTTGTGGTTTTTGCCCCACCTCAAACCACAGGTTTCTCCCCCAAAACGGGCCGGTTCCTCATCTCGACCGTGGTGGTGACCTTAGGACGTTGTCTTACCTGTGGCTGGGCGGCAGGCGCATGGCTCCCAGCTCCACGTACCAGTCGTGTCCCTTGGGTCGGTACGTCCAGATCCGCCCACCGACCCGGTCGCTCATCTCCAGGATGGTCACCTGAAGACGGGAGGGTTTTGGTGGCACCAACCTGTCCCTCCATGTCCTCAAAACTCATGGATTTGAATTTTTTCTGCCACTTTGCGATGGTCAATGTGGCTTTGAAGCCCTCCGAGGACCTTTTGCCTCAACGAGGCAGCACCTGAAGGGCTCACGGGCCTTGCGCTGGTTGACCAACAGCAACCGGCGTCACCGTTGGGGCCACGAGTTGTAGAACTGTAGAAGTTGAGGCTGGAGGGGTCTAGTCCGGCCTAATTAAATCATTACTTCAACCTTTCTCCCACCACCATGGTCCTTTCCTTCTCCAAGGTGGAAAATACTCCGTGTAGGACAACGAGACTCAAGGCCTGAGACCCAACGCAACTACTTACGTTGTGGCCGGCGTCTCGGAGCAACTTTGCCGCCGTCAACCCGCCGATCCCCGCGCCGACGATGACCACGTTGAGCGGATGGGTCGTGTGGCTCAGCCCGTGCTTGGCGATCTTCAGCAGATCCTCATAGTCTTTGTCGGGGAAACATGGGAACTTGTCCGCGCCCAGGAGACCCACGAGAAGGAGGATTTGGAAGAGGACTGGGGAGAGAAGAAGGGGAGAGAAGAATATCATGCAATGGAGGCACTCGGTAATGAGCATTCGGGTTCATCTCTGGCATCCCGGGACGTCGGTGGCAGCACAAACTGGTTCCAAGGACGTAGGTGTCCAAACCTCAAAGAGGAACCGTCCAGACGACTTGTTTTGTTAATCAACTGGTCCGATTACGAAACCTGATGGTATCAGGTGCCGCACGGCCACGCCCAGACGCCAAGTGGTGCCACTCAATGTGATTTATTTCTTTTTTTTTAAAGATAAATCAACCCCGCAGACGTTTTTTTTTTCTTTCATACTCATCTTCTGTTCACGCAGCTCCTGTGGTGGGTCCCCAAAATGAGTTTAACCCCTTTGGATAAGCTCAGAAGTAACGAACAACGCTAATTAATGTCATCAAGATGCGAAGAATTAAGGCGATTTCGTTGTCCCAGCTGCCCTTTTCTATACTTGTGTAATTCGTGGTGGTTTTGGTGTGTTATATAGAAATATAGACAGATGGACAGACTGGACAGAGACTGTTGCACAGATGGACAGAATAGATGGAGATGATATTACATAGAAAGGTGGACACTATTATGTAGAAAAATAGACAATATTGCATGGAAAGATGGACAATATAACATAGAGAGGTGGACAATATTATGTAGAAAAATAGACAATATTATGTAGAAAAGTAGACAAAATTGCATAGAAAGATGGACAACATAATGTAGAAAAATAGACACTATTATGTAGAAAAATAGACAATATAACATAGAAAGATGGACAATATAACATAGAAAGGTGGATAATATCATGTAGAAAAACAGACAATATTGCTTAGAAAGATGGACAATATAATGTAGAAAAATAGACACTATAACATAGAAAGATGGACAATATTGCATAGAAAAATGGACAATATTACGTAGAAAAATAGAAAATATTGCATAGAAAGATGAGCAATATTCTGTAGAAAAATAGATAATATTGCACAGAAAGACGGACAATATTATGTAGAAAAATGGACAATATTATGTAGCAAAATAGATGCTATTACGTAGAAAAATGGACAATATAACATAGAAAAATGGACAATTTAACATAGAAAGTTGGACAATATTATGTAGAAAAATGGACAATATACCATAGAAAGATGGACACTATTACATAGACGAAGACAAGTGATGGGACTTCTTAATTTATTTAAAGTGATTTAGTGTCTGAGATACCCTATGGAGATACCTATAGGGGACGGTGGGCATTATATCAAATATTCTCACATGGAAAGGAAATTTGAGCAGAAACCACCCTGCGATATTTCTGATTTTGGTTTCTCTTCTCCAAAATAACCATGGGGCGACTTTCATTTTCTTTTCCTTCCCCCAAATATCGCCCAGTTTGCTTCCGAAGAAAAGATTTGAAGCCGCGCCTTGCGTAATTCTTACTCTTGGGAAACGCGGAATAAAAGTGTTTTTGCTGGAACGGCCCCAGATCTGTAGATAATTTGGGTGAAAGGGACCAACGGACTGCGTGGAAGACAAAGGGGATGCTTGTTGGACATCAAGGTGTCCATGGGAGGAGAACAAAAAGACATTGGGACCAGGTCTTGGAGACGTCTGATGGATTCTTGGTCTTCCAACAGACCTTCTCATGTCATGGGTAGACATGGAGAACCCCCAAACCCAATGGGAACGTGTCCTCAAGAAGGTTCTTGGACATTGTGGGCTGGTGGTGCCACCTCTACCTCAACAACTCAAGTCCCAGGAGACCATGAAGTGGTTGAGCTGAAGGAAAAGAAGGTTTCTGGTCATGGAAGCCACACGAAAAGGCGAATGTTCTACCGGATAGAAAGAAAAAGGCGTTGAAGACGAAAGAAAACGGGGAAAAAAATAGAGTGAGAAGGTTCAAGATGGAGGGGAGAATCACTCACCGATCCCGGCCATGGTTCCAGCGGGAAGACGAGTCCTCTCGTGCGATTCGTCTTCATTTTATAACCTGGCTTTGAGAAAAAAAAGAGGCACAGCTAGCCAAAAGAATTCTACCAATCAGTAAATGGGTGAGCAACCCGTGATTTGTCATCGGAAGGGGAAGTGGTGGATGGTTTTTTTATCTTTAATCGCTGGCGTTATGAGCTTTGGACAACAGCCATTGGTCTACGACACGTTGCGAGAAGCGTCGTGATCATCAGAATGGGCCAAGGCAGACCTCACATTTCTGGTGAAGGGTGGAGACCTTCCCCACAGGGAAATATTTGGTTTTTTCCTTGTGTTTGTCCTTGCCATCGAAACCTCTCTAAATACAATGGGACTCGCCCTACGTTGGGTTTGGTTTCTTCATGCCCATTGAAATCTCTCTAAACATCGCGGGGTTCGTCCTGTGTCCCAGGGAGGCCTCTGAGCTCCAAAAAAACACCTTTTTGGTGATGAAAACGGGCGTTTCCAGATGATGGTTCATCCGTTGGACGCTCTTACAATCAACGTTGAGTGATTGGGGTTTGATTCCATCTTCGTTGCTGGAGAGGGGACTCCGATGCCTTCACCAAAATGGCAAAAATGGACGAGTTGCACCAGGATTTTTCCAGAATGAAGAACTTTGACCAACCAAAGGACCATAAATTGAACTGAGGAACCATCCCTGGGCTACAAGGTGAAATTTTTCTGGTATTTTTATTATTATTATTATTATTTTCTGTCTTCTTTCAGCCCCGTTCCCTTTAGTTCTTTCGATTGCAACATCTTGAGTTTCCCTGTGCTGAGCAAACCTCATCACCGCTCTTCATCTCCTTCGAGTCTCAACATTATTGTGGGCCTTTTCATCAAGTTTAGTCATAAACCGTCTCGATTTAATCATAAAATATCTTGATTTAATAATACAATATCTCGAGGTGGGTGGGAAACTGAAAGATCATCAAGTCCAGCTCCCATAGTTTTGAGGAATCAGGGCAAGGGAGGTGGGGTCAAAATGATGGATTTAATCTCAGGGTGACGCTTTTTTAATTTCGGGATAAATCTCTGCCGGCGTCAAGGCAAAATTAGGAACTGATTCTTTGCATCCACTTCATCAGCTTTCACCAAAATGTCCTCAAAGTTCCCCTTTGTCATCAAAATTGGGCAACAAACATCCGTGGAAACTTCTAAGAAATAGTAAAGGCTTGCAAGTTGCTTTTTTTCTCGAGGTTTTTGTCCTGTTTTAAGAAAACCCACCAGTTTGTTCAGGTTTAACTTTTGGAAAAGGCAAAGGCATCGTTTGGTGTCTGATATTTAATTTAATTTAATTTAATTTAATTTAATTTTATTTTATTTTATTTTATTTTATTTTATTTTATTTTATTTTATTCTATTTTATTTTATTCTATTTTATTTTATTTTTAATTTTTTTTCGAACTGTCTTGGGATCACCAGGTTCTTTTCCTGATACCCATGGGCGTCTACGCTGGAAACCCAGAATTATTTCTTCACACAAAGCAAATATTACTTCCTGGAGGATTTGAGGATTAAAGGAGCCGTGTTCCCAGGCCAGGTGGAGATTTTGGAGCGAGAACAGTTAATTCCGCCTCGTTTTGACAGAGCCAGATTGACGTGTAGGATGGGCCTGAAATTACGCCGTTTATTGTCTGAGTCGAAGAGATTCATGCCAATAATTGCAAAAGAAGTTCCTCCCATGTTCCCGCTCCTCTCTGCTACTTCCCTGAACGTTACTGGAAACCGAGTTTCTACCCCAAACCTATTACAACACGACGCTTTGGTGAAAACGAGATGGAAAATCAGTCGGCGTTGGATGGGGTAAGATGGGGATGGCTGTTTGCTTGCAAATCGTTGTTTTCTGGCTGTTAACATCGGGTTTTTTTCCTTGATAAAGGAAAAATAAGAAGTCTGGGGTTGGTTCATTAGAATCAGAAGAGGTTGATGTTGGTAGACGTTGGCGCGGCCCAAGGAACACGGGAGGTGTGTGCACACGTGAGCATCGACATAGGAAAATGAGATACGTACGTAAAGCACAGACAGGGGAAAAACCCAGGGTGTATCCGGATGGATTTATTAACAAAGTAATTAGCCCTTTGCGAGCCTTTGAGCTGGCACACGCAGGCATGCGAGCAGCTTCTGTTGAGGGAAGTTGCCCTTTCATCGGAATTCCATTCGTTTCTTGCTTGCCCGCCAGACACGTCTTGAGCGTCCTTGGCTTGGTCGTGCAACCGGAAGAAGTAATTTTTGAGATTGGGGCGAAATTCTGAGAAATAACTCGGTTTTTAGGTTGGGCGGAAGGTTTTGACTGGAAGGGTGAGGAAGTTGGAGGCATCGAGGGGTCTTGGGGGTCTTTAGGCAGGTTGACATTAGGCCTGGTTGACGTGGGCCAAGAGGGACCCCGGCAACCGTGATTCTCCCCATTGTGAACTGGGGGGTGGAGCTTGTTCTCTTGGCCAATGGAAGGGCTCGGAGCTGGCCCTCATTTGCATACTCGCATAAATTGGGGAGGGTGGGGTTGATTGTTGGACTTGGGGGGGTTCCAGGCAGCAAAGAGAGGAGGTCGAGCCATGGCGGCTGCTAAAGGGAGGAAGACCCAGAAGGGGAGGAAGATCCAGAAGGGAAGGACAGCCCCAAATGGAAGGACATCCCCAAATGGAAGGATATCCCCAAATGGAAGGATGTCCCAAAGTGGAAGGACAACCCAAAGTGGAAGGATGTCCCAAAGTGGAAGGGCAACCCAAAGTGGAAAGACATCCCAAAGTGGAAGGACATCCCAAAACGGAAGGACAACCCGAAGTGGAAGGATGTCCCGAAACGAAAGAACATCCCGAAGTGGAAGGAGACACAAAAGCCATGGTGGAAGATCCCCAACCAAGCATCGAGGCCCAACGAAGCGTCAACCGGCCAAGAAACCCAAGAGAAGCCCCTCAAGAGGCTCCTCAACGCCCAACCGCCCAACGCCGGGCGGGCGGCTCCTCTCGGACCAGGCCCGGGGCGTCATGGCCGACTTTGTGAGGAACATCTGCAACCGGGTGTCGAGCGAGGCCGAACGGCTGCGCCGGAGGAGCCGCCACCGCGTCGTTGGCCCCGTGCACGTCCAGGCCGCCCTACGGCGCGTGGTGCCCAAGAGGAGATGGAGACCGGTGGCCAACGTGGCCTCCAGAAACAGGGACTAGAGACGCGGCCTCCTCCCCTCCCGCCCCAAACGCGGCCTCGAGATTGGGGGGAAAGGAGTGAAAACACCAAAAAAAACCACCCAAAAACCACCCCGATTGGTGAAAAAGAAACACCCGCGCAACCGCCGTTTTGACCGAGTGGATTTGGGAGGTTTTTTGGGGTGAAATCGTCACAATAAAGTCCCAATGTGGTAGACTGAGGCGATTTATTTCGCGGGGGAGGATGGTGAGGGGTTGGTGTTTTCTCAGCGAGAATCCGTCGGTGGATTTTACCTTAAATATGGGATTTTCTTGCTGCGAGGAGGTGCTTGTAAATATTTGAATGTACGTATTTTAATTGCTAACAAATTACGGGAATTGCGGCGGGCGCGGGGGGAAAAGTCCCACTGGTCTAAATTATCTGAGGATGGTTCTGCTATCCCTTATTAATTACATTAATTAATTACATTTACATTAATATTAATCACATTGATATTAATCACATTAATATTAATTATATTAATATTAATTGCGTTAATAACCAATCCGCTGCGCGGCAAAGGTGCCGACCGGCTTTGAGGGTAACGGCGGCGTTTGCAATCAGGGGTTGAATTTGCTGAAATAGAAAAGTCTGGTTTTGGTGTAATTGGGGGAAAAAAATTGAAAACAGGAAAGAGGAAATTTGTGAAATATTTTGTGAAAAGGGGAAAAAATTGAAAAAAGAAGAAATTTGTGAAATATTTCGTGAAAAGGGGGATTTCCCTGACCGGGAATCGAACCCGGGCCGCGGCGGTGAGAGCGCCGAATCCTGACCACTAGACCACCAGGGATGTGATAAAATTAAAATTTTAATTGTGTGCCAACATCTGATCTTTTCATAGGACCCACTGCCCCTATTTCTGCTTTAGAGGAGCAAGGATTTAGGGGGAAAAAAAGGAAAATAGGCGTTTTCCCTAACTCGGGTGCGGGGTGATGGGAGAAGTGTTGAAATATTATAAAAGTGGTAGGTTTTCTATTAAAAAAAAATGAGAAAATTTGGAATTTTTCGAAGGAAAAAGTGTGTCAGGAGTGGGATTTGAACCCACGCCTCCATTCGGAGACCAGAAATCCCCAAGGGAGGGAAAGCAAAGAGCTTGAGTCTGGCGCCTTGGACCACTCGGCCATCCTGACACCCCAAAAATCCTCCTCATCCTCCACAATTCACCCTTAATTTCATTTATTATAATTTAATTAAATGCCAACGCAGTTTTGCCGTTTTTCCCACTTTCTGCTTTTATTCCGTGTGCCCTCGTTAAGCGGGTGCGATAATTGACAGAGGCGATTTTTGCAGAAAAACTTTCAGGGGGGTTTTCATTTGGGGGTTAGGTCGAAAGGCCTGTTTTCTTTCAGCATAATTCCTCGTTTTTCTGGCCAAAAAATGCAAATTTCTGCATTATTTTGGTGGAATTCCTTGGGTTTTAGGCCCCAAAACCCCTTATGCAAATTCCTGCGTTCTTTCAGTGTAATTCCTTGTTTTTCTGGCCAAAAAATGCAAATTTCTGCATTATTTTGGTGGAATTCCTTGGGTTTTAGACCCCAAGACCCCCTACACAAATTTCTGCATTATTTTGGTGTAATTCCTTGGTTTTCAGGGCAAAAAATATTCCTTATGCAAATTCTTGCATTCTTTTGCTGTAATTCTTTGTTTCTCACGCCAAGAATGCAAATTTCTGTGATCTTTTGGTGTAATTCCTTGGTTTTCAGGCCCAAAAGGCAAATTCCTGCATTCTTTTGCTGTAATTTATTAGTTTTTAGGCCCCAAAAAATCCTTATCCAAATCCCTGCGCTCTTTTGGTGTAATTCCTTGGGTTTTAGGCCCCAAAATGCAAAATCCTCTGTTCTTTTGGTGTAATTCTGTGGTTTTCAGGCCCAAAATGCAAATTCCTGCATTCTTCCGCTGTAATTTATTAATTTTTAGGCCCCCAAACCCCCTTATGCGATTCCCTGCGTTCTTTTGGTCTAATTCCTCGTTTTTCAGGCCCCCCCCCCAAAAAAAAAACCCATTTGCAAACTCCCAATGAGGAAGAGCTGCCTCACAAGGGCCGCGTCCCAGGCGGCCAATCCGGCGGCGCGTTGTCGGGCGCTGTTTTGCATATTCCGCCCCCATGGTTCCACCCGCCGACCATGGTCGTGGTGGGGCCAAGAGGAAGGTAGAGAAGCCAAGGAGACCCCCATGGCCGCCAAGAGGCGAGGAAGAACCTCAACGAAGAGGAAGAAGAAGGCGAAGAACCAACGGCCGAGGCCTCTGCTCAAGTGGAGGAGGTCGCCGGGCCAACCCAACTGGTGGAAACCAACCGCGAAGAGACTCAACCGTTGGGTGAAGACGGGGTCTTGCCAACGCTCCATCTGGCGGCTGCTGCGGCAGCTGCCGCCCCGGCGCATGTCGGCGAAGGCCAAGAGGTTGATAGCCGCGTCCATGGGGCTCCTCTGCAAAGGGTTGGTCAAGGAGGCCGACCGGCGGCGGCGGCGGCGCCGCGGCTCCTTCATCGGCACCGCGGAGCTGCGGGCGGCCGTGGAGGCCGTGATGAGACGCGGGGCGCGTTTCGGCGTCTCCGTCCCCGGGTGATTTTCTGGCACGGGGCGAACCGCGACGGCCTCGTCTCCTTCGTTGGGTGACTGGGGAGAAGAAGAAAAACGAGAGAAAAAAGCAACGAAAAAAAAGAATAAACTTGGAGGCTTTCTCACCCGCCCAACTCAGAATCGTTCGTGGAAGGGTGGGCAACCAACGTGGTGTCCCACCAGCACCCACGGGCCCGCATGGGGGGTAATTTGGAGGTGGTTTGTGGGTGAGCATCTTCGCTGGGGAGGTTGGAGACTCAATGGAGAGGTTGGAGATCAAATGAGGAGGTTGGAGACTCAATGAGGAGGTTGGAGATCAAATGAGGAGGTTGGAGATCAAATGGGGAGGTTGGAGACTCAATGGGGAGGTTGGAGATCAAATGAGGAGGTTGGAGA
>VWYH01004333.1:265948-295973 GCA_013399365.1 Pampusana beccarii | reverse complement strand
GACAGAAAAAAAAAAAACCTCCTTAGGGCTTGGCTTTACACAGAACAGAATTACGCAAAGAATAATGTCACAAAATCAGGAAGGCGCTTTAGAGAACGAGTAGATTCTACAGTAAGTCTAACCTACACATGGTTTAGTTCAATTTCTCTTTCATGATATTGAATTTCATTGCTTAACTAATTATACCTCCAGGAGACTTAATAAGACAATAAGACTGCATCTCTATAATTTTAATCATGTTAGTTTATATGATGAATAGGAAATCCTTACACTGTGAAATATATTTGTTGTGGTAGGAACTCCTCATCTCAACATAATACTAACTTGAATAATTACACTAGTACAAGCCACGCACATGCCTGAGACTTAAACAAACTGAGGCTGAATTTAGTATTTTACTGTCCTTGCAACTGAGGTAGAAATTCTTCTTTCCATTACATTGCATCATCATATGGCAGCTCTTTCACAGCTCTCACAACCACTACTGCCATCAATTCGATTTTCTCCTTCCCCATGACAAGAAATCTCCAAACTCTGTTATGACTTGTTTTTAAGGAGTGTTACAAAGAGTACACGTGAAATTATACTGGAAATTCAGCTTGTAAAACAATGATCCTTTCTTTAATGGAACTTTGCATCAAGTTTCAAAAGACATGCTTTTTTCTTTCTTATACTACAAAATAAATATAATTAGAATTTGAGTCACAATTATCTCTGCTTTTACCTGCAGAATAGGAACTGTTCTTAATTATTCTATAAAATGTCAACGGTCGACACTGTAAATAGCTGTTAATACAACAGCAAGTAGTAATAAAAAGAACAGAGGTCTTCACACACAAAAAGGTAAAACAAGGTAGTTTTGTTATTAAAATGAAATCTGGTGGGTTTTTTATTCACATTAAAAACAAATATACTGGTTAAAATTCATACAAAGCTTTATCAAACCAAGTCATCCATACTCCTTTTAACAATGAAACATAATAAATATGCATATAAAATAAAACCTTTTTTCATTTGAATTTTTTAAAAAATTAAAACTTTCAGTATAAAAAGTTTCAAAACATGCTACGACGCTTGAGAATTGAGTCCATACAATTACATTGACCAAAGCCCTTCCGGTGTATAGATATGTTCGTGCGTGTGTTAGGCCATGTAATGTTTTTCTTACAAACGGAAGTGCTCTGTCCCTGCAGTTTCTGGGAAGCTGGGAATAGCATCCATGCAGTACCTCTACTTGCCAGTCTTCTCCAAAACCCATTCAATCACCTGGGAAAATAAATAGGAAAACAAATTATTTATTTAACTCCAGTTCTTGAAAGCAATTTAAGAACATCTCATACATTTTATAAATTCTTTCTTTATCACCACCTGTGTAGTGTCCCTAAGAATGTTGTCTATACATCTTCCAAACACCTCCAGGGATGGTGACTCCACCACTTCCCTGGGCAGCCTGTTCCAGTGCCTCACAACCCTTTCCATGAAGAATTTTTTGCTAATATCCAATCTGAACCTTCCCTGGTGCAACTTGAGGCCATTTCCTCCTGTCCTATCACTTGTTACTTGGGAGAAGATCCCAACCCCCTCCATGCTCCAACCTCCTTTCAGGCAGTTGTAGACAGCAATCAGGTCTCTCCTCAGCCTCCTTTTCTCCAGGCTGAACAGCCCCAGTTCCCTCAGCCGCTCCTCATCAGACTTGTGCTCCAGACCCCTCACCAGCTTCACTGCCCTTCTCTGAACTCTCTCCAGCACCTCAATGTCTTTCCTGTAGTGAGGGGCCCAAAACTGAACACAGGATTCAAGGTACAGCCTCACCAGTGCTGGGTACAGGGGGATGATCACTGCCGTGGTCCTGCTGGCCACACTACTCCTGATACAAGCCGGGATGCTGTTGGCCTTCTTGGCCACCCGGGCACACTGCTGGCTCGTGTTCAGCACCCCCAGGTCCTTTTCCACCAGGCACTTTCCAGCCACTCTTCCCCAAGCCTGCAGCACTGCTCGGGGTTGTTGTGACCCAAGTGCAGGATCCGGCACTTGGCCTTGTTGTACCTCATACACGTGCCCTCAGCCCAACGATCCAGCCAGTCCAGATCCCTCTGTATGGCCTCCAGCAGATCAACACTCCAACCCAACTTGGTGTTGTCTGCAAACTTGCTAAGGGTGCACTCAGCGCCCTCATCCAGATCATTGATAAAGAGATTAAACAGAACTGGCCCCAGTACTGAGCCCTGGGGAACACCACTCGTGACCAGCTGCCAACTGGATTTGACTCCATTCACCACAAAAAGAATTGTATTTAATTGTGCAGAATGCCTTGTTGTCACAAAAAGGCATTTTTAGATCACCTGAATTGGGCTACTTCACCCCACTCTCCCCATGTACCAGCAACAAGGTGCACACACCACACTAAACAGCCAGCGCTTCCAGCACAAACAATTCCTAAAGCCACAGAAGAAAGAATAAAGGATAATTCGTGCACTGCTGTATCTACCCACCGTTATTACTGCTGTTTTCCCAAACAGTGTCATAGTTCAGACCACTGACTAGTCCTGAGTAATCGTATTTTTATTTTATAAGGTAGTTTCAAAGTATTCTCGAACACAAGGAGAGGTGGCCAGCTTAGGAGATCCCCAATTTTAATGCCTCTCTTGCCAACAGCCAACATACGTAAAACTACCAATTGGTCTCTGCAGACAAAACCAGTGGTAAGAAACTGCATTGGCACAATATCCCAGTTCAACATCAAACGTCACAACCCGTGTAGTTTTTGAAACCTTATGATCTGTAGGAAGCAATTCACAAGGGAACACAGAACAGAACCCAATAAATACTGCTCTTGTAGAATAAATTTTCTCGGGATGTAGCATTTTTTTTTAAGAGTTTGGGTTTTCTTATTTAACTACCCCAGTCCAAATACTTCCATCTAATTTATGATTTTGAAAACTGTACTGTATGAGATGTATGCATGAGATACATATATATAAATATCTATATTTAAAATCATGGAGTCACTTCAGCATGTTTTTCAGAATTTTAATCAAAGAGTTACTTAATTTCTGGAGGACAGGAGTATTTACTCCAGTCATTGCTATGTTACTGTTCACGTAAGTCCCACCTTACACACAAATAAGCTTATCTAATATCCCTTGTGCTTACAGTTATTCCCAAGCTTAAAATTACTAATTTACATTGCTTCTTTTAAGAAATTTATTTCCTTTTATAGATACCTTTATTGCTTCCTAACCTTTGAAAAAAACCGTTATTTCCTTGAACACAAGGAAAAAAGAATTCCCTAATGATCCAGGCTTCTCTCAAATGAAGAGAAGTCTCATCTCTCCTTTTTTTTCCAGTGATGTGGAAACATTTATCGCCTTCATTTCCATTTCTCACTGTGGCACATTATACTGGCAGCTATAACTAAAATACCATCTAAAACCTGAATATATGCAGCCAGAAATTTTGCCATGGGACTACTGATTGAAAGTTTTTGTGAAATCAGAGAGTGAAAGGAGATCCACAGCCAGAGGAATGTATCTCTTCACCTCTTAAAGCTGTGGACTAAACCATCCTACAGCCAAGCTGCCACAGCTACATTTAGCCTTGGGTAGTTACAGGAACGAATAAACTAATGTTCTTACCTGTTTAGCACTGCTATTTGCCGTTTTCTTCATTTCATCAAGAAGTCCTCTCGAAGTTTTAAGATCCTAAATACGAAACACAAAGCCACAGAAATTAGCAAACTCATATGGTCACTCTAATTTGGATTATAAGACCCCTAAAAGCCACTGGGGGTGTTAGCTTTTATCACCTTGTTCAGAACCACAGAAGATTTGACTTTTTTTATAAAAAAAGAAATAATCTAAATCTATTCCAATGGGTTGCAGCTTCCCCTACAGCAGCCCAAACCCAGTACGCTCAAGTGTGCGACTAAGCCACGCTTTCCCTAACCTTCCATGTACTTCCTGATTTTTCTTTTCTTAGATCTTGTTATTCAAAGTTCTTACAGTCTTGATTGAAATCTTATTTCTATACAGAGATGAAAATCAACTGTGTGCTTAGGCTGCAATACAGGGTTCTAGCAAAAAACAGAGGGTATAGAGAAAGGAAATGAGTGCAAGAAAGGAAAAAACTAGAACATCTTGTGTGTTTTGCAGTCTGATTAGCCCAACCTAATCCACTGTCTTGAAAAAAGGCAAGCACATAACATTGCCAAAAGAGAAAGAAAGACTAAGAAAATTCTTTTTCCTTTGGAGACAAGTACTAAATGATATCAGTATCAGGATTCTGCAGCACGCAGCACAGAAAAGGACTCAAAAGGCTCCTACAGACTTGGGGCTGCAAGACAGTTCAGGAGAACAAAATCCTGCTACACTTCTGTCTGGATCAGCGTTCCTGAGGCCAGGAGCACGGCAGCGCTCTGCCTTCTGCCTTCAATGTGGAATGGAACAGTGAACCCCTCTGATTTGCTTTACTGACTCAGGCATACACAAAATTTTTGTGGTTTTGCATCAGTTCTTCCTTCAGGCATATTTCAGGGAGATTTTGGGAGCACTTACAGAACAACTGTGCAACTGTGTTCTAATCATTTAAGAAGTTGGTGCTCATCAGCAAGATGTTCTAATTGTCTTTGCAAACATTCAGCCCTCTTCAATTGCAACTTCATTTAGCTTAAATCACCTTTACTGAAGTTGACTAAACTGAGTTAGTTCACAAACACTGGTAGGCTGAACGCCTGCAAATGAACAGAAACAGCAGCTCAGCATGTGAGCAATAGCTTTTAAACACCCCGTACTGTAATTTAACTCGATTTTGCGCTCAGACTAAACAACATGGGCTCAGGCACTGACTCACAAGGTCTCCTGGGTATTGTGCACAGAATTCTCATCTCCTCTTAAAAATGAGGCTGGTGCAATTCTCCGTGGTGCTGCCACGTCACTATGTCTTAAATAGTTGTGCACACTCACAATGCATTGACAAGGACTTCTGTGACCATGTCAGGGAACGTGTGGCGTCCCTCAGGGGTTGGTACCGGGACCGGCGCTGTTTAACATCTGTCAGCAACATGGACAGTGGGATCAAGGGCGTCCTCAGCAATTTTGCCAATGACACCAAGCTGAGTGGTGCAGCTGACACACTGGAGGGAAGGGATGTCATCCAGAGGGACCTGGGCAGGCTTCAGAGGTGGGTCCATGTGAACCTCATGAAGTTCAACAAGTCCAAGTGCAAGGTCCCACACCTGGGCCAGGGCAATTCCAAGCAAATATACAGGCTGGGCAGAGAATGGATTGAGAACAGCCCTGAGGAGAAGGACTTGGGGGTGTTGGTTGATGAGAAGCTCAACACGACCTGACAATGTGCTCTTGTATCCCAAAAAGCCAACCATATCCTGGGCTGCATCAAAAGCAGCATGACCAGCAGGTCAAGGGAGGTGATTCTGCCCCTCTGCTCCACTCTCATGAGACCCCACCTGCAGTGCTGCATCCGGCTCTGGGGCCCCCAACGTAAGGAGGACCTGTTGGAGCAAGTCCAGAGGAGGCCTTGAATACGACCAGAAGACTGAAGCACCTCTCCTATGAGGACAGACTGAGAGAGTTGGGGTTGTTCAGCCTGGGGAAGGCTCTGGGAAGACCTTACAGCAGCCTTCCGGTACCTAAAGGGGAGCTACAAGAAAGCTGGAGAGGGACTTTTTACAAGGGCATGTAGTGATAGGACAAGGGGTAATGGCTTTAAACTGAAAGAGGGAGAGATTTAGCTTTGATATAAGGAAGAAATTCTTCCCCATGAGGGTGGTGAGGCACCAGAACAGGCTGCCCAGAGAAGCTGTGGATGCCCCATCCCTGGGAGTGTTCCAGGCCAGGCTGGATGGGGCCTTGAGCAACCTGATCTAGCGGAAGGTGTCCCTGCCCATGGAGGAGGGTTGGAATTAGGCGATCTTTAAGGACCCTTCGAACCCAACCCATTCTGTGATCATATGAACTAGAATTTGTGAGTCAGCTGTGTAAGCCAAGAGCCTTAGAACAAGGGAGAAGCTGAGCTGTCACAGCTATGGCTGGGAGGTGGCTACAACAGATGAGGAAGCAATACAGTAGAAGCATGACCTTACCTAACAGATCACTGCTTTAACATGTTATCTCACGTAAAAGACTAGTGGTTTCTAAGATTTAAAAAAAAAAAAACAAACCATCAAAATATACTGTAAAACTAGCTTCTGCATTGGATAACAAGTCCAAAGGTTTATCTACACAATCTACAAGTGACTAATACACCTCTAGGAAATATTAGCTTAATCAAGTCTGAATATCCCACAATTCATCTCAAGTTTTATTCTGAAACGGATTCACTTAACTGAGAACAAACACCTGCAAGAGTGTGTCTTCTAGTTACCTTTAAGTAGAATTTTGATATCTCAAATAGACGCTGGCTGCAGGATGCAAAGCACTTGTGATCCTCCGCAATTCCATGTTTTTGAAGAGTCTTAGCAACTACCTCCTTCAGCATCTTGGAAACATTAAAAACACACTCAAAAGCTCATCCCAACTATAGGCATGAAAAATTGTCAAAGAGAAGGGGAGGGAAAAAAATAAAACTAAAAACCATGATCTTTTTTGATCTTGCTTCTGTCTTTAATCTATTGGTCAAATGCCATCAACCCACTAATCTATTTCCATTTCTGTCATCTCAAAAATTAAGGAAATGCTTACATGTCAAAGCAGTGTAAAAAAATCAGTGAATATTCACATGGAGCTTGGAATACAGAAAAAACCTGATAATGGCTTGGGTTTCCTCTTCTTCAAAATACTATTATATAGATACATATTCATTTTCTTTATGTTGATATTCTCTTGACAAACCCATGTAAAAAAATAATAATAATAAAAAAAATCAGATGCTACAGTCAGATTAGAAAATTCACTCTGACATTCTTTATATCAGAGATGTTTAAACTGTGCTTATGTGGGTCATCCCAAATTGCCTTTGACAGTACGACATCAACATTCACACAGTGTCCTCTCTAGTACTCTGAGATTAATTTAAAATTAGTATCATCAAGCCAGACACAGTTTTGTGTACTGTATTTTAAAAGTGGCATTCCTAATATATACAGCTATTAATTAAACATTACTGCATCAAAGTATTTAAATGTTATCTCAAGTAATGGACTTGTACAACTACTGGAGTATCTCTTTATTCCCAGAATAATCTGTTCTTCCACAATGGCTTTGATCCTTCCAGAACAGATATTTCTTTAGTGCCGTTAGGTTTTATAATAATTTTCTACATTCCATAACTCCTATTCATTGATATCCATTCCCACCTTTTTTATTCCTAGTTGTTATCTCTCTCAGCCTTAATTCCCTGGGTATGATATAATACTCCTCACATACTTTTTCTCTCCTTGCTTCTTTAGCACTCTCCTTGATGCCTTCAGGATTCACTTACACAAGTGAACAGAATGAAATTTAATAATAACAAATAGAGATGAAGACAGTTCCCTTTCAGTTAAAAAATTTAAAAAAAAAATAGCAAGTCACATGGAAAGAAGTTAAGGAGATTCTTTTTCACGAAGCAAACAACATAAACCTTTACCCTTGTGTGTTTTTGAGATCTCGATTCCTTAGCTGGCTTTGAAGTATCAGATTCGGTTGCACTTGTGCGACTTGCTGAGCCAACCTTAGTGGTTACTTTTTGGGGCTGACCAGGCTGTTTCGATGGCACCGAAGCTAAAGAGACTGGTCTTTCCGAGCGCTTCCTCGTCACAGCAGTGGTATAGTGACTCCCGCTACTCCCACTTGCCTGAGAGAGGAGAGAATCTGTACTCTCAGATTTGGTTAGCCTGGAAAGAAAAAAAAAAAATTAAAAATAAGATAAACCAAACTTTTAGATTTGGTACTGACTCTTGGTGCCTTTGTTTCTGCTATAGAGGCTGCTGCTAAGATATTAAGCACTGCACATTCCTGCAAAAAGCATCTGAAAAGAAGCTGATAGGATTCTATTATGTAATGTTTTTGTATTAAAAGAACACTTTACTGACTGATTTGGTCTCCAACACGTAGTACCGTTGCATCTCTGATTAAAAAAGTCTACAACCGAACTGAAAAAATGAGATAACTAAGAAGATAAACTCTTTGGAAGAAGTAGTAGTTTTGTGTAAGGATCCTTGTAGGATCCTTACTCCAGGAAGAGCGGAGTTTACTAGTCTCCAGTCTCAGGACATTTCTTTTGGCCCTACAGGAATGTCACAACTCACCTTTAACTCAAATTTATGAAGTGCTAAGTACAATCACATCTTCTTTTCTAACTATTCAGTAAGCTCAAAAGATACAGTTATTCCTAAAACCATACTTCTGTTGAAGGCTTACTCTGATTAGATTGCAAGTTAAGACTGGAAAGAATGAATAAGTACTACAGTAAAAAGTGAATTCAGAAGTAGTGTTATATAGCAGATATTTTTTATTGATGCAAAGAGTTTGCATCTTCAGAGGGAGGATCAAGTACAAAGGGAAGTGTTAAAAACTAGACTTCCAGAAAAGATTTTAATAAACAAGGCTGACAATTAGTTTGAATTTTGGTAGGTCACCTTATACCAACAGTTCTTTGGATTAAGAATTCAAGTATTCTGTTTGTGCAGTGCTTGGCTTTCTAAACCTTTAGTTGTTTATTTGTGCTGCAACAGCACCGACAGTTTTGGTCTAGATGAGGCTGTCATCTTTTCAAAGGCACTTGAGACTCCGCAAGATACAACCCCAAATCTCTTAAGCAAAAGGTGCCCACGCTTCATGGTTTTGATTAATACAATGCTATCAACGACAGGTCACACTTGAGAAAAGAAATGAACTTAGAGAAAAGGATTAAACAACTAGAACATTAGTCTAGATAGCTTCACTAAAAACATTTCAAGATGAAAGAAAAGAATCATTCCACAAGAAACTACTCAAATCTTTCATGCTAGAGATTTCTTTTATTCAGTGCATTACCTTTTCTTGGGATAAAAGCAATCCAAGTCTTTTGATCGGCGTTTTAGCCTTGATGCCTCTGTTTTGAATTCACTTTGTAAAGACTCTCCATCCGGGACACTGCCAGGCTCTGACAAGACTGCGGGCGATGGGAGAGGGCTCAAGCCAACCGGCACAGGGCAGCACTCTTTGGTGCAAGTAGTCTGAGTTTCATAGCGAATAAGACGAGTTTGAAGTTCAGCATACCCCACATCCCTCTCTAAGGCTCTTCTGTTATCTAGACAATATCTAAAATTGAAATTGGTAAGAAATCTGTGAGAGGAAGTCTCTGCTTTGTTACAATCAGAAAACAATATCAACAAAAAACAAACAAACCAACCCCACCCAAAACCAAATAAACAAACAAAACCAGAACCATTCACTTTTGACTATTATATAATCTCCAAAACTTTTTTTTGTTTGGACTGGTGTACTGTTCTGAAAAACACCTTAAAACAGCCCGGTAAATTAATACATGCCCGATGGATTTAGCTATTTTTAAGTCTAACTCAATGAAGAAGCTGAAACATATACTACCCTGTTTCCCCCCCAAAAAAGGACCTACCCCAAAAATAAGCCCTAGCATGATTTTTCAGGATGCTCAAAATAGAAGCCCTACTCCAAAAAGAAGCCCTAGTTACAGTACATAAAAAAGTCAATTTAAATAGTGACCAGGCAGCTATGCATGTAAAAAAGTAATAAGTTCTGGAACAAAAATTAATCTAGGACCCTGTCTTATTTTCAGGGAAACAGGGTATTTTTAAGTCTTTCCTCTGTGGTCTTACAAATAAGATATCCATGGACATTAGCAAATTTTTTTCCTTGGACAAGAAGTGATGGATTAAGATGCTGACAAAGAATTTTTTGCTCCGTATAGTCAGCTCCGTGTTACATTTGTATCATCAGTCTGTCTATTTATGTTACCCCCATTAACATGCTAACCAGCATGACACACCAATAAAACAGCAATAAGGACAGCTCTGAATCCAAATACACGATGAACCCAGCACACCATAATGGATATAATATCTTCAGACCTTGCAGGTATTCACCACGACTTTGAGACTCAGAAACTATCAGGTTATTATACACAAAATGATACGGTCTAATATGATAATACGGTCATACAACATGCCCCGGTTTCTTCCTGTGAGAATGCAACTTTCCCAGTCAAAATAAAACCACCAAACCAAACAACCAACCCAAGATTTCTCCAGTGCATGTGCCATAAGAGAACCATGTAGGAAATGCCTGAAAAAAAAAAATCTCAAGGTAATGTAATAATTTTAGGAAGAGCCAGGTTGTGCCAAAAACTAGGTTGCTGTGAGACTGTATTGGGGGTTAAGTATGAGGCAGATAGGGTACAGGAAGTGTTTTAAATGGTATTTAGCATAGATTCTCTGCTAAGCGCGCTCTTTGGAAATGCAGCCTTTAGCTTTGTCCGAGATAAGCACTGCTATGTGAGACATTCACATTTTTCAAATGCAAAAACCACAAACGTGTCACTGAACAAGAACAAGCTTCCCAGCTTCCTATTGATTACAAAGAATAAGTGGTTTGATCAACAAAACCAAAAGAAGAAACTGCTTTAAATACGGTGGAGCTGAAAGAGAACAAATGAACAGTGCTAACTCAGTGAACCATACTAATGAGATTACAATACAAAACACATCTCAACTAACTTTTCTTCTGTGTAAATGATTTCCAAGATTCCTTGCAAGAGACTGATGTGCCATTGCCCAGTAACTTATATTGCCTCTACCAAGAGAAAGGCAGCAGCATTATCCAGTATTATCCCAACCTGTTCCTAACAAGCATTCCGAACAATGGGAGCTCTCTCTCAGCCCACCCTCCAAACTACTTAGCAATGTTTCCTACTCTCAGTAACTCTAGGCATATTTTTCACTTTTATCTCTTAACAGGGAGTCACGTTAAGTTGCTAGATCTGATTTTTCCACTTTCTTCAGAGTATTTTCATATTCAGGGAGAAATTCACCTTTTTAACAACAAACTGGTGAATCTATTTCTACAGCTGAGTAAGACCTTCCACTAGAAATAAATTCATTATCTGATAAGAGTGCATTCTCTTCACTTACAAATTTCAAGGTATTTAATTTTCCTTATTTATATTCTCAGTCCCCTGAGTAATCACATCGCCTACAAAGATAAAAATGTTTTTATCTTTAGAAGTTAAATTGCTATTTTACTCACTCTGCTTTAACGGCAATTACTTTCTCTTTGCAACACAGGATTCAAGTGTTTGGCACAGGTTCATTACACTAGAAATTTGATTTAATCATAATTGCTACTCCTGGTTTTGTTGACAAGACTTTACTTCCAAATATAAACAGAGAAGCGATGCAGATGGAAACTGCAATCACAACTTCATGGTACAAAACACATCTGCCCCAAAAGACCATATGATACTCTTGCTACAATATATTCTGGTCGTACAGCTGTAGGTTCCTCACTCTCACACCAGTTTCTGCCAGCTCACTCTACTGCTTCCCACCCTCACTGTGAGCACATTCCTCTTGTAACATTAATACACTGAGATCTCAAAGAATCATAGAATAGTCTGGGTTGAACGGGACTTTCAAAGCTCATCTAGACCAACCCCCTGCAATGAGCAGGGACATCTGCAACCAGCTCAGGTTGCTCAGAGCCCCGTCCAGCCTGGCCTTGAATGTCTGCAGGGATGGGGCATCTACCACCTCTCTGGGCAACCTGGGCCAGGGTTTCACCACCCTCAGTGTAAAAAATTCCTCCTCATGTCTAACCTGAACGTACCCTCTTTTAGTTTANCCCTCTCCAACAGGTCCATGTGTGTCCTGTGCTGAGGGCTCCAGAGCTGCGCACAGGACTCCAGCTGGGCCTCACCAGAGCGGAGCAGAGGGGCAGAATCACCTCCCTCCCCCTGCTGGCCACGCTCCTTCTGATGCAGCCCAGGATCCGATCGGCCTTCTGGGCTGCGAGCACACATTGCCGGCCCATGTCCAATCTTCCTCCACCATCTCCCTCCTCTCCACAATACTCAGGCCTCCCCATGGTGTCCACCTCTCATATTTTGCTCTGAGAAGAGGCAGCACAAGCCGTGTGGTGCCCAGTTTGAACCCCCATGCATGCTCCCTGCTGGGGCCGGACAGGTCAGCGAGCTCCCAAATACCGACAGACAAGGGCCAAGTGCTTTCTTCCCACACCGGGGAGGACAAATCTGCATCTCTCTTGCCTACTCAGTTGCCTGTCTCTGCCTTTTGTTACAAATCTAAAAAGACTAACAGGCTCATGAGTTACCACTTAGAAAAAGAGAAGAAATAGATAAACAAACAGATGGAACGACTGCTTCACTTCCCTCAGGAACATGGATAAAATTACCAAATATTAAACATAGGCTTAACTAAACTATTTCTCAAAACCTTGGAAAAAAAAAAAACAAACAAACAAAAAACAAAAAACCAAAACAGTACTATCATTAGTCACATTCTGATAATCTGAAAATGTGATTTTAGGAGGCGGCAGAAATTTGCATGAACACCAAACTGCCTATGCTTGGTATCCACTGAATTTCTTAATATATACTGCATTAAGATTAAGAGTCTGTTTACACAGAAGAGTTATGCTGAATTCTCTCCTTTAGCATTTGTGTATGTCCTTTTCCTCTTCTCCTCAATGACAATATTTATCTTTTTTCTAAACGATTTTTATAAAGCTATGTTATATGACATTTTCTCATCTGAAACTTTGATGAATAACTAACGCTGGCTGTCTGGAACTAAATACAGCCCTAACCACATAGACTCTTTTGAAGATTCTTACCACTGACACTTGCCTGCTGGTGTTATCCTCAGGTTCCCTGAAAATACAGGTAACTTCGCAGCAGGCCTTATAAACCTCATGACTATTAATCTGAAAGTCCCTGCAATTTAATATCAAAGTAGAAACGACATGTGTAGTTCACTCGCATGCTGCTCCAGGGACTTCATATGTACTGACAAATCCTTTTCCCCTTGCCACTTCTAATTCTGAATTAAAATTTTCAGAGACACTGTGAATAGCTAAAGCAGTACAACTTAGAAAAAAAGAAAAAAAACGAAATGCTTTTACATTACCATCATGGCAGCAGTGTTGCAATTTAAACCAGCAAATAAAATAAAGGTATGAAAGGGAGAAGTGGCATGTGCAAAGTCGCTCCAACAAAGGAAAAGGATACACAGAGCTTTCCATAATTAATGTTCATGTTGCTTGAAATGTTTCTAATGATACTTTGACCAGAAGCTAGAAACTAATTTGGGGAAAAGAAGCTAGGAGACTTACTCAAGTCCATGATAATGGCATCCAGCTGCTTTTTCAAAAGGCAAACCTCTGAGTTTCCGAGGAGTAAGCTCTGGTGTCAAAAAGAATGCATTTTCACTGAAAGAAAAAAAAATAGATCTATTTTAACTAGTTACAGTCAGGATAAATTATATTTCCAGAAGTCAGAAACAATTGCCTTGACACAGGAAGACCAAACCAGCATGTGTTGTAGCCAAGCCCCTGGGGTACAGCATCAATGGAAAATTAAATCTGTATTGAAGTGAGAATTTAAGTTCAACTAACTAATACCTGCTGAGCTATTGTTATTACAGCAGCCCTCAGATATTTCAACCAGTTTGGAGGTTACTGCTCCAAATAATTTATCAATAAAATGAGGCAACTATAACCCCACTTCTCAATGGGGCACCTGAGCAGTAGAATGAACTGAAAGGAACTGGGAATTGACCTCCCATTTCTCAACCCAGTGCTATAATCAGTGAATTCCTTCCCTTTAGCTTCAAGTTTTTGTGTCTCCTAACAGTCGCCTTTCCCAGGCTTCATAACTAACCACTCATCTCCCGTGATATTTGATTTCCAGCTAGTAACGCTCTGCAACTAAATCATATGGATGTATCTGAAAACATTTCAACAGAATAAGCTGTAGTAAGACAGAAAGAGCTTGCTGCCAGATCCTAGCATATCCTGTAAGATCACTAGCCCAGTTACTTCTAGAGAAGAGAAGTCCTCAAGATGTACCGGTATCTGAAACTTACACGTTGCCTCAAGTTTTATTCACAGGCTGTCTCTGCACCATTACCATTGGAAAAATTATCTAGGGAAAACATCTAGCCAGATGGTCATTTAGAAAGACTGTCAGTCAAAACTCTATCAAACCTCTATTTAAGCTCAAACATGGGAAAACAAGTGAAAACTCCTTTAATTCACTGGTCTCATAAAATCTCTTTTTTTTCTTCCGTTGGTCAGGAAAATCTTTGGGTCAATAGTCACTGTGCTTAAACATGTAGTGTGCAAAACTGCCGATTACTCCAGAGAATCTGGTCAGAGCACCTGCTGGGGGGTGAGCAGCCAGGAGTACAGGGTTCTGCTGGACACAACAGCAACAGCAACCTGGTATGTCAGAAAGGAAATGGTTCACCATCACCTAGACAACAACCTAGCCATGGATTTTCATAGGTTTTCTGGTTTCTTTTCAGATGAAGAGGAATACATACGTACAGTGTAAGTCATTGGCAGTCCTTGTAGCCTCCAAGCAAAAACATTGGGTCTGCTTTATTAAATAGCATCTTGGTTTTTGCTTTATACTTCCCTTAGATATTCAAGATCTCTGAGTATTGTGAGAGACTCACATTAACGTACTACAAAGCAAAGGTTTTATCATAATTATATACATATAATTTATCATAATAAGAGACAGAAATCCAAGCAAACTGGGGCAAACCACATAAGACTATTGATAGGAATGCTGGGCCAGGGTGACATGAGACAAACACAGTTAAATGGGCTCAGCCCTTTTTACGCTTTAATTTTCTTCTCACCTAGTCTCCTCTCCACTGAATGAAAGAAAAATCACACCAATAAAATTAAAGTTCTGCCACAGAACAGGCATGTGATGCAAGGATGTTGCAAGTTACAAAGTCAGATCCAGTTAGGCCATCCTGAGACTCTCATTCAGTCGTTATTCCCAATTCCCCACACCAGTTCTGAGTGTGGCCTTCAGTGGTTTGAACATCTTGGATTCATACATACCGTTTGGGAATCTGTAGTGGCTGAAGATCACCTACGGGCAGCCCTTCTGGTGTGAAATATTTCAGTAATTCTTTAGCATCGAGCAATGTCAGCGACTCCCGTTGGCTATCTTTGTGCCCCAGCAACCGGTCAGATGAATGTGCAAAAATAGAAACTCTGAAAAAAAGGAAAAGACNCTGAAGTAATTTATTTATTTCTTCAAGATTTTATAGTTTAGTTTTGAAATACAACATGGAAAGAACATTATTCATCCCGTTTTTCCATTTATGGACCTGTAAGATCAAAAATTAATCCCTCTTAAAAAACAAAACAAAACAAAACAAAAGAGACATACAATATGCACCAAAGGAACCATAAAGTCACTACTGCATGCTACTGTCCACTTTATTTTTTTTTTAGTGTCCTTAATCAAGTATAATAAAGTTCTCTCTTCTCTACTGTTAAGCAACACGCTGTACACTGATGCAGGATGAGTGGAAGACAACCAGTTCTGAATACTATGAAATAAACATTAACTGGCTATGAAACACAAAGGTCCCTCAGGAAGCTTTTCAAAAGCTAATTAAAAAGAATAACTTTATTTGTTATTATTATTAGTTTTTGTTTCTCAGACACTACTACCACTACCCAAGAGAAAGCAGAGATTTAATGTGAGAATTTCTGACACGCAGAACTCCAATCTAGGCCATGGCCAACTATGGTATTTGAAAGACAAAAATAAGATGGAAGAAACTAAGAAAAAGGCAGTTGGACACCTGGCTCTGTAGGTCTGTCAACAAAAATGCTGAGACCCAGCAAAAACCATTAAGTCTTATATAAAAGCGTGAGCTAAACTGAAATCAAAAGGCTGTATTGATACTAAAGTCTACAGGTTTCACTGAAACAGCACTGAAGGAAACACAAAACTAAATCTAAATTTCAAAGATAAAACCAATAGGATCTTCTACTTTAAAATTACATGAGACCTGATACTATGAGAGTACCATGAGTCCTGACTATTTAGGAAATATGAGGAGATTAGAAACATGCTGACAAAAACTGTTGTACTATCTTTATTATTTATGCCCCAGGGCATGTTTGGATTAAAAAAAAAAAAACAACAACAGAAAAAGAAGCTGTTATATGTTTTTCTAATATGGCTCCTAATTTCCAGTAGTGCCATTTTGCTAATTAATTTTTGGAACTGTTTTACTTTTAGCTAACTTTCAGCTACAGCTTGTCAATGAAAATCAAAACAATGCTACCTTAAATACTAAAAAAAATACACCTTCGGAAACTGACAGAAACTTTTAGCCTTAAGCAATGTTTCCTCTGAAAGATTATCAATATATTTGAAAACAGTTTGCAAAATGGCTATCAACATATACAGTTCCTTGAGAGTGATGCTCAACAGCCACTACAAAGAAAACCTCCAGTATTTGACCATTACCTCATTTTTTGTTTGCTTTTTTCAAAGTTTTCCAAATTCTGAAGAACATGTCTTTCTGGCCACTCCAATGGATTTGAATCCATTAAATCAGATTCTGCAAGAAATACATGGTGGATTACCATTAATAGAAGTAAATAATATTTTTTTTTAAAGAAATACAAATATGTACATATACTCCTTTGTGTACATATATTCCTTTATATATATGTGCATATAAGTATATAAACATAAGGAAAATCTTGTGCTGTGATCAGAAATGTTTTCTGAATTTTTTTTGTCAAGGAAAAGAAAGGATATAGTTAATGAGAGGGTCATTCAGATTGCAAAAAAGCCTAGAAAGTGACTTTTAAATTTTCCTTCTATTTTGCCCTCTTTTGGTAAAAGACTGTCCTTCTTTCAGTAAAAAATTGACAATAGGCATGAAAATAGATCAAAAGAGAATAAGCAGTGTAATTTCTAAATAACAATACTTACCAGAAGTCACAGTGTGTGACACAGTTTTATTTGCAACCTTCTGTAGAACAGCTTCAGAAAAACTACTGTTGCATTGGTCCAAAATACATTCTCTTGTAAGTTCTAATAAATTTTTGAACTCATCAGTAGAAATAACTGGAGGTTGCTTGGTCAATTCCTTTCTCTCTGTAAAAGGAAGGAGGGGAAAAAAAGAGAAGCTACCGCACCCGCTGAGTAACAAAGAAGAACCGGACCCTGCTAAAAACCAACCAGACAAAAAAAGCCTCACCCCAAAACAATAAAACAAGTAAGTGAACTTGACACTTGCTATAGTACATTAAGCAAGGCATGGCCGGTTTGTTTCACAGACAAGTGAAAAACCTAGAAGTGGGAATGGCTGAAATTACACGTGAATCACCTTTTTAGAGTCCTGTGTATCTGCACTTTTGAGTATATCCAGGTTGGAATCCTCCAGAGACAAACACCCGCACTTGCTAAGCCCAGCTCCAGCCTACACAGCCTCCTTCCCACCTGTTTTTTACTGTCACACTGATGGTTTGTTCCAGTCTCTTTGGTCAGAATATCAAAGGTCAGGTAATTCTGATATGATTTAGGATGACTAGCAAATCCCAACTGCTCCTATTCAGTCTTCATCCTAACAGAAACGGGTCACCCACTCAAACCAAACTGAAACAGGAGCTCTAAGGCAGCCCCAAGCTCAGGGTTGATGTAGACAGGAATCTGAGAACGATGGCAAGTTGACGGGGATGGGGAGTGGAAGACAAGACTACTAGCAGAAATCTTATTTTCCTTAAGCTGGTTTTCCGTTAAAGATAATACGCTTAAATTATCTACACGGTATGCCATTTTCAATAATCTAGACAATTGCTCAGAAGCATTTGTTGTTTTAATTGAGTCTCTTTGAGCAATGGACTTAGACAGAAATAATCAGGACAGTCAAGTGTACTCCTCTGCAAAGTCATGAAAATTTACAGAGGATAACCTTTCAGTTATTATTACGAATGATGTATCATGATAAATGTAACAAATCTCCAATGCATACTGCTTCGCTGCTGTTTAAGACTTTTGCAAGAAACAATAAAACAAAATAACCAAACAAAGAAAACATAAAATAGGATTCTTATTTTTGTAGAAGGCACTTCCAGCAGTCAACTTTTTTTGGGGGAAAAAAGCATTAGAAAAAAAAACAGAGAAAAAGCTAATTACCACAGAATTATTCCAAAATTATGCTCAAGCTTTCGGAGTATTAGTGTAACAAACGCCAACCAACTTTAATTTCAACATTCCCTTTTCCTCAATATTTAAAAGTGATTATCTGACACACAATCATGGATATATTACAAAAAGTTTCTTTTTAAAGGTTCACTCATTTCTCCACAAGGTGACCAACTCACCTGTAAGGTGAGATGTCACATTCAGTCAGAAATAAATACCTTTTAAACACTGGTTTGAGAACTACCAGTGCTCCCCCCATTACTTACTGAGATATTCCTTCAAGGCAAACACTTGGAGACGAGACAGTTTCTTTTCTCTCTGTACAATCTCCTCTCCACAAAAATGTGGCAGAGACTTGATAAAATCAGCAATAGGAAAGCCTGTACAGATTAGGAGAAATCTATTATTAAGATTCGCTGATATGACTTTGGAGACACCAAGCCATTACTTCTTAAAAGAAGACATGAACACAGTAGATGTACAAATTTCATATTCGAAGGAAATAACCAGGCTTTCAAATATGACTATTTAAAAAAAAAAAAAAGAAAAAAAATTACAATTGAATTAAGACACTGGGGGTAACTTGAAATAGATGTCTGACCAGTATGCTTGAATTTCTGTACAAAAGCAATATAATGACAACACAATTAACATGACTGACATTTGAAGAAGGTAAAATGATCCTAAGTTTAATACCAAGAAAAAAAAGTTTTCTTACAACGTATGGTCAAGGACTTTAAGCCTTCTGATACCATAGTAATGGGATTTTAATTAGGACAAATGGTAAGCAGTCAGTTGTAATGCACACGGATTTATTTTGATAATAAGGAAATTAGAGGATAAGACATAGGTCACTGTGCTCTTTTTCTTTGTCAGTGTTATTGAGAGCAACTACACGTTAGCGGAGTTATCCAGTATGTGTAGTTGCAACAGGATGACTAAGATACATTTCTAGATGAATGCTCTTACCTAGAAGAGCAGTTGATCACCTGCTGGCCCATATCCTAACCACCCTGCAGTAATAGGGGCATCTGCCAAGTAACTGCATACATGACCATGAAATTCAACTTGCCTGTCAGACTTGTGGGTTTTATTTTAAATCCTCAGTGAAACAGGGTTGTCAACAGAGAATTGTCTAGATTTCAGGCATGGGCTGGCCAGTCCTTATAAAAACAATATATGCTTTTTAAAATTTAAGTTTTTACAAATCTGATTTCCATTAATATTACCTGGATGGCCCTGTACATTAAAACATTTACAACTAATCATGGTTATGAAAAATGACTGACAACTTTACGTAGGCAATTTAAAAAATATGGTGGTAGTAAATTCGGTGAATAAATAATTATATATTTTTTCATCTTTTTAGCAATTTGAAAAAGTGTTGCTAAAAGAATAGAGATCTTCATCAAAATGTAATGTTCCTCTTTGTTAACTCCCTTTTAATGCAGACTGGAAAGAAGGGGCACATAAATTTTAGCAGCATTTGCCTGCATTCAGATACTCTCAAATAAATAAGTAATAACTCTTACTTGACTCTGTTTCTTCTGCTTTTGTCTTTAGCTTTCCATTTACTGCAGCAAGAGTGGCCGTACCATTGATCTGGTTAGCTGAATGAATCAAGGTTGCTTTACATCCTCCAGAGCCGTTGCCTTGTAGCAAGAAATAATATCGGCAAGATTCTCCTTTCAGTTCAATTTCTGGAGCTTAAAAAACATCAGGACACAACTATGAAATACCTTCAGGAAATAAGCTATAATCTGCCATCAAAATGTTGTCATTTTCTGTCTTCTGTGAGAAATCTTACACCTTTTTAGGACACACACTAACTACAGCTGCTATTTGCCCCTTAAAAAGCTACATACTGAAGAGCATGCAAAATAAATGAGATGCATCAGCAAAGATGAGTGTGACTGCTCTCAGGTGAATGGAGGCATCCAGCACTTCCTGATGTTCTGTATTTTCCTAGGAAGAGGTTCATGTTCATTCCAAGTGCACTGAAGAACCTCTGGAAATGCTGAAGTGAGAAGGGAAGCACCTAAGCGAAACACACTGGATTTCCATCGGCAGAAGCAAACCTCTTTGCCCAGAGACTGTACGATCACCTTAAAAAGGCCTGTGGGAGCTGGATCTTAGCTGAGAGACAGGACACAGAAATGGTTTAAAGGAGACAACGCTGTTTCCTTAAAGCTTGCCATGATGTTATTATCAGTTTTCCTCTACAACAAGTCTGCGTATCTGAACTCGCATTCACCAAAACCTTTTGCATCAATGAAGATTACAATTGCTGACTTAAATTCCATTGGAGAAAAAAACTGTATCCCTAATGTACACAAAACCCCACCATATATATATATATACACACACACATATATACCTACACACATAGATATAATCACAACAAAATATACCTGTAGTCATCTTCCTTTCACCTACCAGTAATGACCTTGGGTCTCCGAGCCATATATTCCTTCCATTTCTTGGTACTCAGCTGAGCAGGTGATGGGATTACCACATTGCTTACATTACATGGCAATGTAAATAACGCTCCCACCTAAATAATGAGAGCAAATACAATACACAAAATATTACTGAAACTTATTTTACATTTCATTCTTGAAATACTGATTTGGCATTATTTCAAATGTACTTCAACTGAAGAAAAATATCTTTATTTAACACTTCTTTCAGTCACATCCACTGAGATAAAAGATCATTTGGCACAGGAGCTATAAAAATTGTGCTTTTTTTTGCTCCAGTTGAGAGATCATCAACTGCTGAATTTCTATTTTGTACATAAAAAAGTATTTGTTACCTATTACATGTCTTTCAATAATCAGGCTAAAAATGCTTCTGTAGAGTAGTATCCAGAATGAAAAGAGAATTCAAAGACATAATTTTCAAAAACGCTAAGATATAATTGGCATCAGCAACTCTGCATTCCTCTGAAAAACCTGTAATTTTTTTTTTCTCTCCCTACATATTATCTTTTTCAAATAAACAGATACTGGACTATGTTTATGTCTTTGTATAAATTTCAGGCCAATAAGCAGTAACAGAAAAAAGAAGTATTTGAATACTCAAGTAACAAAACAATGCTTTTACAGCTATTAGAAAAGCCTACAACTGTACAATATTTCCAGTAGCAGACTGAAAAAAATCCTTATGAAAAATAGTTATCTTGAAAACATATTCAATTCAACATGTGCAGACCCTAAAAAGTAGCCTGAGAATGTGTTTTAACTGTTTTGGCTTTTTCTTCAAAAGAACTAGTAGAGATGCAAGCTCTTTGATTATGAAAGATTTTTGACCAAATATTCTGTATCCTCCTGTAAAAAGAAAATTAGTTGGGATATTTACCAATATAAACCTATTCCAAAAGATTGTTTTTGTACAGGATTAGAAAAAGGACTCCTTTTCTGGCTAAGCCTAATGGAGGATGGATTGGCAGGGGAGGAAAAAGTTACTAAAAACTTAAATAACAAGCTGAAGATGAAACATACAGCCTGATAATGGAAAACCATCTCCATAATAAAGAGAGAACATAAGTTATTCATTATAACTGTATCAGCATTTTCACATTGAAGGATCTGTTTTGACCGGCATAGGTTTTTATCAACACTAAAAAAACCTTTCCTAAATAAGCATACATCACCTTACACATTCAGGAAAAACATCTTCAAACTAATATGGTGGCTATGAATAAACACACTGTCATTCCAAGGACGCGGTCAGGGGGAAGTTGGCTTGTAAACATTTCAAGAACCTTTTTCTTATCCAAAATCAGAACATGTGCTTGCAAAATAAAAAAGCTTACCACTTCAGACTAGCTAGATACATTTTGTAGGCCGCACACATGCTAAAAAAAAGCTGACTTATGACAGCACAGAAATTATCTGTCAAGATAGGATTAAAAGCTACAAAATGTTTTAGGAGATTGAAACTTAGCTAAGGTAAAAAGACCAACATTCAGCGGGCTTACAAATTGTCAGGACCTGTATAGTGTGCACCTTTAAAAGCCAAATTTGCATTTGAACTAAATATTGAAGGAGCTTACACAGAGACTAGGTTTAAAAATATTATTCTTGCATCTTTTATGAGCAATATACATATCTTCAGTTTTCTGCTACACCTAAATGAATTGTTTACCTTCCCAGAGAGAGAAGAAATCTGGTCCAAAAGCAGTGTAGATGTCTCCTTGATGCTCTTTCTTGACAGGCTCCTGGCACAGAACAGTTTAAGGAACCTCATCTTCACAAAAGAACCATATGCATCTCAATTTTACAGACCATGTTACCACCATATTTAAATAAAGACTGCAAGTGCCTAATGTTTGATACTCAGACTCAAAAGCAGTTAGAGTTCGAAGGGACCTTAAAGGTCATCTAGTCCCAACCCCCCTGCCATGGGCAGGGGCACCTTCCACTAGCCCAGGTTGCTCAAGGCCCCATCCAGCCTGGCCTTGAACACCTCCAGGGATGGGGCATCCACAGCTTCTCTGGGCAGCCTGTTCCGGTGCCTCACCACCCTCATGGGGAAGAATTTCTTCCTTATATCTAAGCTAAATCTCTCCTCTTTTAGTTTAACGCCATTACCCCTTGTCCTATCACTACATGCCCTTGTAAAAAGTCCCTCTCCAGCTTTCTTGTAGCTCCCCTTTAGGTACTGGAAGGCTGCTCTAAGGTCTTCCCAGAGTCTTCTCTGCTCCAGGCTGAACAACCCCAACTCTCTCAGTCTGTCCTCATAGGAGAGGTGCTCCAGCCTTCTGATCATCTTTGTGGCCTCCTCTGGACTTGCTTTAACAGGTCCATGTCTTTCTGATGTTGGGGGCCCCAGAACTGGATGCAGCACTGCAGGTGGGGTCTCATGAGAGCGGAGCAGAGGGGCAGAATCACCTCCCTCGACCTGCTGGTCATGCTTCTTTTAATGCAGCCCAGGATACAGTTGGCTTTTTGGGATACAAGAGCACATTGTCAGGTCGTGTTGAGCTTCTCATCAACCAACACCCCCAAGTCCTTCTCCTCAGGGCTGCTCTCAATCCATTCTCTGCCCAGCCTGTATATTTGCTTGGAATTGCCCTGGCCCAGGTGTGGGACCTTGCACTTGGACTTGTTGAACTTCATGAGGTTCACATGAACCCACCTCTGAAGCCTGCCCAGGTCCCTCTGGATGACATCCCTTCCCTCCAGTGTGTCAGCTGCACCACTCAGCTTGGTGTAATTGGCAAAATTGCTGAGGACGCCCTTGATCCCACTGTCCATGTTGCTGACAGATGCTAAACAGCGCTGGTCCCAGTACCGACCCCTGAGGAATGCCACTCATCACTGGTGTCCTTTTGGACATCAAGTCCAGTATTATTTACTACTACACACATAACAATACATAGATTGAGAGCAGTGGTACTACTACATACTCCAGTACCACAAAATACATGAAAATCACCTTTCCATGAAAAAGTACAGTTGGAAATGTTATATGATGAAATACATCACTAATTAATACACACTTATGAGTAGGGCTTGGGGTTTTATAAAATTACATAGCAGTAAATATTTCTCTATTCTTTCCTCACAAATAGCATACTCCCCAACAAAGTATATGTGCAATAAGATGAAAAATAGCTGGTTATTGTTACAGTAATTTAAATTTCAACATTATAATATCCAGTTGTAAAGAATCACTATGACAATTTTGGCAGACTAGAAAGGAATGTGCCCTTGTCAGTCTTCATGTATTGCTTGCATGGGTAGATCCTGTTTGCTTGCTTTCTGCTATAGATCATGTCTATTAGTTTGGATCCTTAAAAAAGGATACAGCTCGAATTCCAGATCTGATATAAAAAAGGAAGGTAGATCAGAGAGCTCCACCATCTGTAAAAATTCTAGTGCAGGACCATAGTAATGAAAAACCTGAAAAGAGACCAAATAAAATAATCTGTAACAATATTTATGATGTTATCTTAGTGCAACTTTTTCAAGTGTTTTGCTGGAGGCACTTGCCTTACAAGTACTTTTGAAAAGAGGTATAGAGGACTATAAAGAGAAAAACATTTCACAATGCCATATTAAACAATTATATAAAAAACAAGGAAGTATTTAATTCTTTTTAATAAAACTTACTTTCTATAATGTCAACCATGTGCATCAAATGGGTTGTAACTCCTATCCAAATTCAAAGAAAAATAAAATCTACCAGGAACAGACAAATTAAATCTGTACATATCTTAACAGTGAAAATAATAATCTCTTGACTGATATCAGTTTTCATGAACATCCATTTTTGTGTTTATCAACAAATATTATTCTGGAGTTCCCAAACATCTCCTTCCAGTGGAAATCATGAAACAGCAACAGTAATTTAAATAAAAAACAACAAACTTTTAAAATTAAGTAGAAAAAGTTAGATAAATACAGAATTTAGATTCATAAATAACATATTTTGAATACTAAGATCGAACAAAGTCTCAATTTGTACTTGCGCTTGGTAGCACATTCCTAAGAATAAACATGAAATTGTAAGGACCCGTTTTGAGAACACACATGAACAAAAGAAGTATTCCTCAATCTTAAGCAATCATTACTTCTAATGTTTCATTTTCAATTCTGATTAAGGTTTCCCCAATTACAAATTTTCTCAGGAAAGTAAAAGACAAATTCTAGTGGCTCAAAGAAAGATCAAGAATAAAACTTGCCTCTGGCAAATCATCAGTATTCCTTGATTGTCGCTCTTTTTTAACAGCAAAGCAAGAACTTAAATGTGAAGTGCTGAATGTCTTCGCTGAAGTGCTCTTCATAGAAAATTCTGGAAACCTAACTTCTGATCCAAACTGGAAAAAAAAGAAGACAATAAACATGTCAAAAGAAAGAAAAAAAATCATTTATCTTCAGCAAGTTACGTGTAGTTTTATTTTAAACTATTAGTGTCGTATTTCTTTCCAGCAGATCTGTAAAACTAGGTAAAAATATTAGACTTAGGTATGGACTACTATATCCAAAACTTTAACACTGAAAGTGACTTTCACAATCACAAAGCTATCAGTCTTTTCAGAAACATTAGATGTGCGCTTGCAACCATGACCTAAGGAGTTACATGATAATGATTTATGATAGATACAGAACAATCTAATTTTGAACAAGAGGTTCTAAGGCAAATACTTCAGTGGAGAGCACCTGGATTTCTGAAATTCAAATCTCAATGCTGAAATTCAAATCTCAAGAAATCTCATTTCTTCTTTCATCATGCTAGTTGTTCCCCCACCCACTCAGATATGTTGCACATTACTTCTTGGAATTACATTGTCAAAACCAAATTGGGCTTAAAACATAAAATATGCTGTACAATACATACTTCAAATGACATACACAGAAGCATTTAAAAAAATAACCATAGCTGAAAAACTTTATTTTACCTTTCTTTCCCAGATCTGAATCCTTCCTCTCCAGAGTTCTTTTAAATCAATAATATTCATGACATTATCTGAAGATACTAAGTCTGCTGACAGATAGTCTGCAATCTTTTGCCAGCTACTGTAAGAATAAGGAAGAATGAATCTTATTGAATTTACTGTTACAAATCAACATGGAGTGTAATTTACTTGCTACCTCTTAACACTGAAATAGTCTTATGTATGTTAAGGCATACATATATAACTTCACATATCACGAAGTACAAGATATTATAGAATTGCTGGTGCAGGCTCTGTAAGCAAAGTTGTTCATATCTTCCATGAACGTGACAACAAAGAACTTTGTCAGCCATCACGTAAGAGCGGCCGTGGGCAGCTGCAGGCACACCACAGCACGCCTAGGGGCAAGAAGCTGGAGCAAAGCGAAGTAGCCACCACTGCCCATCGAGATGGTTTGAAGGTAGCCTTGGAAGTAGAGCTATGACTGCAGATTACCCAAACTCAACACCACCAGCCAGGATCTGTGGGTCCTACTGGCAGTCTGTCTTCTAAGAGAAATCAGCACCATCAACAGAACAGGAAGAATAAGTGAGAGAACTTTCATCAGAGACATGGTATACCTAAATGCCTCACTCCACAGAAAAGACAGCAGAAAAATTTATTCAGTCAAAAGCTGGCTGCACAGGAGGATATCAATGAGCACCGAGATCGAGTGCTCATGGAAGTCACTGCAGTAAGTTTATCATCCTCTATATACTTTAGGAAGTACCACATAGTAGATATACTTCTTATTCTATACAAGAACTAAGGATTCAGCTTTTAAATTTTAAACAGTTTTATTAACTTAGGATTAAGCTTAACCACCACACATTCTATGAAGCAAAGGACAAATCAGGCACTTTTTTTTCCTCCCTTAAATGTAATACCACAGGTAATATAAAGTTTAAGTAAAACCAGCAGAGTTATGTATTAATTAAAAAAATAAAAAACAAAACTGGAAAACTGCAATCAATACAAGTTATTATGTAGAATAGTAAATCTTCAAAACATAGTATACACACAAGCCACTAGTGATGGAAGGGAAAGAGAAAATATTTACCTTCTGCTGTCACAGATACAGGAACTTCAGAGGGCTCACGTTTTTTGTCTGCCACTCTGATTAGGGCACATATTAACAATAAATCAGCATGAGAAATTCCTCCCCTCCAACAATAATAGAAGACAAACCTACGTATTTTGAAAGTATAAAGTACTCAAGATGCTGTTTTCATTTTAAAACACTGACACAAACTAACATAACACAAGAATAACCTTGTTTGTAGACCTAAAATAAATGGCATACCCTTTAGAGTCATTTGCTGCAATAGTGATTTGTGCGGAGTGCCATTCTCTCAGGTGTTTCAGGGCACCGATCACAGGTAAGCAGTCTTTTAACTTGGGTCCATCTCCTTCAACAGCCTGCACTATTACATCAACCATTGCTCTGCCTGTAAGAACAGTTACATGTGACTCAAAGTGCCATTATCCAGTAAATGACTCGGACATTAAAAGATAGAAAAGTACTCCTTATCACTGACTGACCTGACAAAAAGATCAAGTAACTTCAGCAAGATTTAAAACGCTTCTCATGCATTTTTAGCTCATCTCCTGCTGCTCCTCTTAACACAAATAAAGTATTTTGCCATTTGCTCAGTTATAGCAGCTCTATACCTTCCTCCTCTCTCAGCGCTGTATTCGACAGATGAGCTGTCTCCAGCACAACATACTATGTCATTTCCTTCCTTTTAACACCTCTAAACTGTCATTTCTCATTCTTCCCACATTCAGTTCTTTTGCTATCCTAACTCAACTACTACAACATTATGAAACCCTAAGATAGAAAGTGATATGCATCTCCAGTTTATAAAAACTGAATCCAATAGTTCGGATCTATGCTCCCTCATAGCTTCTTGGCTCCCACTCACAAACAATCAGCTGGCAAATCAGATGTAAGACTGATGTCAAGTCCTCCCATTTTTTTCATAAAAACTTCCTATGGCTACGTGTTGACTTTTGTATTGCTCATAGTTTATCACTACTTCAGTGCCATTTCAGACAGAAAAAATATATAAATAGCTATCTTAATCTCAGCTGAAATACAGCCTTCCAGAGAAACAAGCAGCAAACTACTCCATAAGCTGATTTGCAAGGCCAATCATGCTCAAGTTCCTTAAACTATTTGCAAGCATACAAGTTAATTCAACTAATAGACTGACATCCTCAGAATTTTTCCATTTGACTATGATTTTACCAGCTCAGTTTTTAAAGTATTAATTAACAGGATAAACTTGAGAAGAGATCGACCTTTTAAGAGAGGTTACCTGGGGCAGGCAGTTTATCAGCTAACTGATGCAGACTTTCTGCAGCTTCATCATAGATACTGAAAATGAAGAGCAACATGGTTGGAAACAAAAAAGTAATTAAGAAACAAAAAGTTACAACTAATGAATACTACCTGATGTAAGGATCATATCTTTGAAATTCTACACAAACAACCTAGGCAATGAGATGTATTTATGTCCCTGTATACTGAGACAGAAGCAGGCTAAATGAGTTCAAAACAATCTGCAATAAAACTGGAAGTAGGATTCAAGACAGTCAGCTTTTTCTTAGCAAAAACCTGATTTTTGTATATATAACTTAGCTCTCAGGAAATCGTTCAGTTATTCTATAAAGATCATCCATAGCTAAAAAATTAAGCTATGTTAAATTAAATAGAATTGTTTTAAGTAGTAGTAAGGGACTGTTCACAGTTAACTGTTGCTTTGGTAATAACTTGTCAAATTTTCTCGATTCCTTTGGGTTATTAGTGTTAAATATCAGATCACTATACTTTGAATGAAAACAATAACATGCATACTCAGTCATAGACAGTGACTCTCTACTGTTATTGTCTTCTTCCTCAAAGTTCTGTATGGCTCCCAGGCATTCTTCACTATTTGTTTGGAGAGTGTCTTCATTTTTCTGTGTGTCAAAATGTATTTCCTCCCAGTCAGAACTGCAGAACTAATGAAGCAAAAAGAATTTTGAACATCACAGTTTTAACTTGCACTAGAGACTGGCAGAGAGTTGAGGAACTTACATTCTCTCTTACCTGATAATAACCATATATAACATGAGTTGCAAAATACCATTTCTTTACACCTGGAATGCCAGCCACTGAACATGCTGAAAAGAGATGAAGCAATTATTTACATTAATCAATCCACTACAATCTATTCTTATTATAACAAACATCTTGTTGAAATACTATACAAGTCATTTAATGTGCCACAATGACTTAAGTTCTACTTTACTTTGGCATCATAATTCAGGTTTAAACATATTAAGGTGTAGGTAAGCGTGTAGGCAAATGTCTAACTATTAATGATCTGCTAATAAGTAAGAAAGTTTTTGACCTCCTCTCCATTCTGGTCAATATTGTTGTCCATTTGCAGAAGTTGTATGATACCAAAACTAAATCACAGCTTTCATAAATAGGTTTACGCAGTTCACAAAATGAGATACTCTCTCAACACCTCTATCCAATAAAAAGCACAGAAGTTGAAAACAGCCTACCATTCCCACCTTCACTAATTTTAACAGCTTAAGAGTGGTTCCCTCACATGAATCGCAAGTAGATGACAGCTAAGAAAACGAGGTGCACCTTAACAGCTTAACACTAGATATCCAAAACATGTAAAGATTTAAGAAAGTATTTGTTTACAAAATGACCCCACCCAAAACCTAAAGAAGTCTATTTTGATAAAATGATTTAATACATATTAATGGATTAGGGTTCTGAATTGCTATCCAACAAATATTGCTTTCACTAAAAATATTAGAAGACATCATAGAAGTAATGAAAATATCAAGCTGCCCACTGACATGAGAAACAAGCCCTTTTCTGCTCTTACTTGCTGTTAAGCCCCATTGAAATTTGTCAGTCTTTCAAAATTCTTATCTAAACGTATTTAATCGTCTCCTAACAGCTCAGCTGCTGACGTGACACCAGTTTTCCACAGAACCAGCAGCAGCAGCAGCAGTCCTGCCTGCAGGTTTAGCCACACCGCAGAAGTTGGGTTTCCTTAACTTTCTGACTCGTTTCACCTAGATCACAACACATGCCGAGGCCAGTCCCTTCGCAATATTTGCCTTTACCTTACTGTACATTTCTATATTTACCTGGGAATGTGCTCACATCTGTGTTTATAGGTGAGCTACAGCTTTCTTTCAGAAACTGATAAATGTTTGCAGCAGTCCCAGCTGGGGAAAAAGAAAAAAAAAAAAAGGGTTTTCTTCAATCCACTAATTACAGAAGTCTTGCTTTCTTGCAAATACAGTATAAAGTTACTTTCATATTAGCAGTTTGATGGTTTGGACTAGATGACCTTTAAAGGTCTCCTCCAACACAAACTACTCTATGATTCTATG
>VWYH01004333.1:99429-265928 GCA_013399365.1 Pampusana beccarii | reverse complement strand
AAAAAAAAAAAAAAAAAGCCAACTACAAATTTCAAGAAGTGTAAAGAAACAAATTTTGTAAAATTATCGTTACAGTGGCGATCTCAGGAACGCCCTAAGGAGTTATATAGCAGTGTCCCATTAAAACACACCCCCCCCCCCGAGTTTAGGTTTAAGGCATTAAATTAAAAAAGAGGAGGGGGGAGATTTAACGAGGTAAGGACCCAGAAAAGCCTGCAAGGGTGCAGGTCCCAGACCAGCGACCGTAAAGAAAAGCCTCCCTAAGGGCGCCCGGCCAATGCCACCCCCATTCCGGGCCGTCCCGTCCCCCGCGGCCGCACCTGCCCCGGGGCCGCCCGCCGCTGCCCCCGGGCCCCTGCGCTGCCCCCAGCCCAGCAGCAGGACGTAGCGATCCATGGCCGGACGGGGACGGAGCCGCCGCCGCTCCGAACAGCCCGCGCTGCCGCCTTCGCACCGCCCCTGCCAGGGCAGCGCTTCCGCTTCCCGCCGGTGCGGCGGCCAAGGGGCCCCGCTTCCCTTCCTTTCCCGTCAGGCGCGGCGGGAGGGCGGCCATGGCCAGTTACACCAAGGCGGCCCAGGTGAGCGCGGCCTCTTCCCCCGGAGCGGCCGCTGCCTTCGAGGGGACGCGGCGACCGCCATGGCGGGGAGAGCCGCCGTGAGGGAGCGGGTGGGCGCCGGGCCGGAGGAGCAGCAGGGCCCGGGGGAGCAGCAGGGCCCGGGGGAGCAGCAGGGCCCGGGGTGGCGGGCAGACCCGTCACGGAGCGGCCGTGTTCGCCCTGAGGGGCCCGCTGGCGGTGTGACTGACTGACTGACTGACTGACTGACTGACTGACTGACTGACAGGGACAAGGTGCCAGCTGCAGGCGGCTCAGGCTGTTCCTGCTCGTAAAACTACGTTTGGGGGAGTTGTGCCTGCTTCACTGAGAGAGAAAGAGATGTTGGGCATTAAATGACCTGTTTTTCCAGGTCAGTTAGCGGTAATGGAAGCTTGCAGCAGGAGATACTCATTTTTGAAACAGAATCCTCAGAGCTGGTAATCTTTCAGTGCTGTTACCACCACATACGTTGGAAGCACGTACAGCAGTGGTTGTATCACAGTGTGTAGCAGCATTCTCCACCCATTTAAAGATTATTTAGAGGGGATATTGTTGAATATTCACATTTCTTCCAGTATTTTGGAGTGTAAAAAAAGTCGATCTAGTTAGAGAGGCTAGATTTATGTATGGTAGCGTGTTCTTTACTATGTGAAGTACCACCTCTCTCTCTTTCTAGCAATGGGCTACCTTTGCCAGGGCCTGGTATCTGCTTGATGCGAAGATGCAGCCACCAGGAAAAATAGCAGCTGCGACTGCCATCAGGCTTGAAGGCAGGCATAAACCTATTTATCATGCACTAAGTGAGTATTGCAGTAGATAAAAGTAAATTTGCTTTCTATCACTTGTATTTTTCTTCTGATTTCAGTTTTAAAATGAAACCTGATACACGAAGTTACATTTTGCAATTGTTTGTAAATTATGAATGTCTTACTTTTCCTTCTCATCTTTTTCCTTCATACCCCTCTACAACCTTTTTTGTTGTCTTTACCAATTCATATAAAGCTTGTTATGAATACATCATTTATTTTTAGTAGCCAAATCACAGTAGGTTGTGCTTCCATTTTTTTTAAAAAAACCCTTGAAATGTGTTTTGTTGCATTCTTTTAAATGTAAAGATTTAATTCACAGTTCATGTAATGAAATACTGATGTGATTCTTGATTAGGTTTTCTGAATGCCGCCCTTCAGCAGCTGTACAATGCCATAGGGTCTTGGAGTGGTTCTTCATTCTGGATAAGGTGCAGAGAAATCTTGTCTTCGTGAGGCTACAGGCACAAACTGAAACACGGGAGGTTCCTTCTGAACATTAGAAAGCATTGTTTTACTGTGAGGGGGACTGGAAGTGGTTGCCCAGGAGGCTGTAGAGTCTCCGTCCTTGGAGATATTTAAAAGCGACTCCTGACTGAACAAGGGCTTTGGACAACATGACTTCCAGAGGTCCCTTTCAACCTCAGATATTCTGTGATGATGAGGCTGGAACCTGTCTGATTCCTAAATGGGAGACATAATCGCTGTTGAATGATTTTTCTTAAATGAAAAAAAAATCATTTTGCTTTTCTGCAAGTTGGAAGATGTAGCAGTAAAGATGTATCTGTGATCTCGTTTGTTATTTGTAATACCGTAGTGCCTGTCTCGCAGTGATAAGCATTTTATAGGTGATAAAAAGATGATCTCTTGTGTTGATGGTACAATGTTTCCTGTAATTCTCATGCAATTTTTTCAAGAGACATTACTGAAACATAAAGGAAACATTAAGCTTTGCTCATACATGTAAAGTGTACATACTGAAATTATACTTGGTCTGTTTTTTCATAACAGCAGGTAGTATTTGTAGTGTTCTGAAGATGTTCTAAATGCCAGAATTCTGCTGTTGCAAATGGTGTGTTATCCACAAGATGTCACTGCAGACTAAGTCTGTCTGAAGAATAAAGCCAATACTGAGAGGAAATGGTTTTGATTATCCTGTGGGAAAGATCTTTGGTACTTTTATGTCCATCAAGTTATAAAATCCGAGAAAGTAATTTCAAGGATAACTTTATTTGGTCTGAAGTGTTCTGTAAATCAGTACACAATGTATTACACCTGAGATGACATTGATAGGGGTCACTAATACTGAGACATCTGATACTCACTAAGAGACCAAAGTATGCATGAATTTGTGGTTGGTGTACTCAGCACTTTTTTTTTCTTTTTTTGTTTTCTGAACTAAAAAGAAATATTTTAATGTCTGTAAAATAACAGTTCCTTAGACAGAATAGCACTGTGGGGATTTTTTGTTTTGTTTTAAATGTGGTATCCGGATACCCTTCCAAGTCATGATTTATTTATTGTGTATCTGGAGCTGAATTTAAGCTGTGGTTAGGTATGGAAATAAGTTTAATTTCATGTATATTTGTTTTCTCTTTTAGATATAATCTTTCATTACTCTCTGGAGTCTCATATTTTTAGATGCTGTCAGACCATATGCCTTAAATAACGGCATGCAATGTTGTTCAGGAATTTAAAATCTGCATTTTTAAGTTTCTTCTGCACCTCCCCTTCTCTCTACCCATATCCCCTTGCATCCTATCCCTATGAGCAGCTTCACAATGCAGAACCAAAAATAGTGGGCCAGATTTCTGAAAAACTGGGTGATCTGCTTCTTTTTGTTGGGCTGTTGTCACGGGGGAGTAACTTAGGGTTCTGCTTACTGCAGAACAATGTTTAGATTTCTTAGAGAGAAGTACGACTTAAAAGAGTTTGGTGGCGGGAAATATGCCAAGCTGAATGCTGCTGACCACCTTTCCAGGTGCCTGTACGCCTTCACAAAGCAAACTTTCAGGATTCTTCCCTCCCTGATAACCGTTAACTCCGAGGACTGTGTCTTGGAGTTCCAGAGACAAACTTTCAGGCGAGGCCTGTATCTGTCACGGGTGCAAACTGTCAGGATTCTTCTTTCCCTGATAATTGTTCCCTCCAGAGTCTGTATTTAGAGCTCTGAAGGCAAACTTTCAGGCAAGGCCTGATAACTGTATGCAGAGCAGACTTTCAGGAGGCAAAATTCTCAGAAAATAAAAAATTTGAGTAGAATAGCAGAATAGCTGGCTCAAGCTGGGTACCTGCACAGAGGTCTCTCTGACCATAGGAAACTACAAACTTTTATATCTTTACAGACCACTCATACCATGATTCAGTCCAATAGCAATATTTCACTTTGGGGTCTTCTTGCTTCTCATGGGATCTCTTTTTCTGATTCCATGCAAGCCTTTGTTTTGTTCAGCTGTAGACATTGGTTATCATCTGTAGCCTTGTAGATACTGTTTTGTCTGAGTAAATCCTTTCTTTTCAGGGAAGTGCAAAACAGGCCTTATCTTACAAGTATTCGCTATAGTTTGTAATTGCTCTTGGTAAATATGAGCAGAACTTTACAGCTTAACATTTTAGCAAATCCAGCTTACCAAGTAACATGAAACAAAGAGTATAAAGTATATTAAAAATCATACAACCTTATGTCTCTAAATAACTCATTAAATTTAGTATGCATCTACTTAAGCCAAATGGTTAATATTAAACCTAAATTTGGCTCATCCACTGAACGCCGAGTAGTAAAACTATTGCCATACAGCTCACTTACTTAGCAGAGAGAGCTCAAAGTGGGCTCACCCAGGCTGTCATATTTATAGAATAAAGTAGTTGACTCGTAGTCAAATTGAATACAGTAGGAAAAGTATGCACGAGACTCCCTGCGCCCACAAGTTACTGGTGCTCAGTGTACCGTTCTCCTTCCTTGTGGGTCTCCTGGAAGGAGTTATTGGCCTGGCTATGGCTCAGGCCTTTACCTCCTTTGGAGCCTGGACCAATCTGGTGCTGGTTTGGCTGGAAGAGGTGGGTCAAGTGCATCCCCCACAGTTGTGAGGAGGTGTAGGTGAGCTGCTTCTGTTGCTTGCATAGGATTCACTGCAGTTCTCTGCATCATCGAAGAAGACTGGGCAAGACAGAGATGTCCCACAAACCTGATCCAGCCCAGGTGTTACTTTAGGTTGCAATGTTAGTGTTAGTTAGATTTGGCAAGTAGTTTGTCAGTCTTGTGAGCTAACAGTTGACAGTACGGTGCCTATCTTTAATTATTGTTTAGTCCTTAATTAAAATGTAGGAGGAAAAATACATGCACCTGAAGCATGTGTTTGTACTGTGTGAAAGGAATTAATGAAGTTATAAATGTACAGAGATACAAAATGGATTTACTGTGGCAGCTTAGTCTTATCTGAAGAGATGTGATGTATATGCTGTATGTAGCAAATTGCGTATACCAGAATGTAATAGAATATATTGGCCTTGTTTTTGTGTATTTCTTGAGGAAAGCATACTTATGTACTTCATAAAAGAATAATTCAGTATTATAGCATGAAAATAGCATAAAGGAAGTGTTTTCCTGCATGGTATTTTATGACTATTTTTCAAAAGAAAGATGCAATTTGACTGCGTTTGTGGAGATGGTGAATTTTTTTGCTTTCTTCCTGTTAAGTGGAGCTGTCCCTGAGGTGATGGGAACAACACTGTTTAAAGACCAGTGGAAAATAATGTATTCATTTGAGATTTTGAAGGAGACATTAGCTATCCATAAATTAAATCTACTTTAAAAAGAACAGATTGCAGTCATTATTCAGGTAGTGTGTAAGTACCTAGTTAGTTTTTCTCCTCGCTCTTAATTGTTCATAATTGACCCATTTGTGCATGGAATTGGTAATTCAGTGTTTATTCAAGTGGAGAACTATTGGCAAAAATTTCTGTAGATGATCTTATTCTGTCATCTTCACAACTAATAAAAAAAAAGAGGCACAAAGTGCAATGTTAGTTCTTAGAACTGATCTGTCAGCAGTGAAAGGCCGCATTGCTTAAATGTTTGAATGCGTACATGTTTAAATCGTGTTTGCACTTCAGCTATAGTTGAAAGTAGAGCTTTAAAAGAACACAAGATTTTAAAATGGTAGAAAACTTAAACAGGGTGTGAAACTTGCATTGATGATATGCTGCTGTAATAAAATGCATGCTCAGTTTAAGTCCTTTTTAGCATAGCTGCTTTGTTACCTGCTAAAAAAGTTTTAATAAAATTAGCCTCTTCAAATATTTGTGATGTTCTAATATGGTAATGTATACAGGAGTGAATTGGGAAAAATAATTTCCCAATTGATTGAATAGGTCGTTATAACTTATACAGCTGATCAATGTGATTACTTCTGAAATTGAAAACTACATCTTTTTTTCGTATTTTCATCTTATTTTTGAGATAGCATGGGTTTTATTAGCACTTTATTAGTAGGAAAGATCTACTAAAGTAACTTTCTGGCAAGATATTGGTGATGGATTATAGACTTTGCATTACAAAACTTGTGATGTGAAAGTTGCTGTAACATTCACCCTGCTAGATGAAAATGTGTTTTTTCCAAACAAAGCTGGTTGAGGTTTTTTGTGGGGCTTTTTCTCCTCTCCCCCCACTTTTTTTTAATATGTATATTTAGCCCTAGACTGTAGGTATTTAACAGAATTATTTTACTTATCCAAAATATTCAGTTTTCTGGTAGACATTGGTACTATTTTTATGAGAAAACTAAAACTAAGCAAATATTTAGGATCATTGTTTAGAACTAACCTTTTTTATACTGTTCTTTTTGAAATATAGGTGCATATGCAGCATAATGTGTTGAATAAAATAATACAGTTACCTGTAAACCAGATTTCCAAATCTTAACTGAATAATTACAGTGGTTTAATTATGTAGGCTGTTGGTATTTCACCTTCTTGCCTGCCTTCTAACCTGACAGTACTAACAGAAACAGTAATTAAGGTTGGTATTTAAGTGCAGATTTGGATGGTGTTACTCAAAAAGCCTAGATGGTTAAATCTAAGATTTATGAAACGTGTATCTATGTGATGCTATGTACATATCACACACTTTATAGTTGTTATTTTGGTTGATGATTCCTATGATTCTCTTAACGTTTTCCACTAATTTCTACCATGTAGGTGACTGTGGAGATCATGTTGTCATAATAAATACAAGACATATTGCCTTCTCTGGAAACAAATGGGAACAGAAAGTATATTCTTCACATACTGGGTAAGCTTTATAACTTCATAATATTCAAATAAGCTAGTGGTAAATTTAATGGCCTAATTTCTTAATAGTCTCTCTTTCTTAGCATATTGGTTCAAAATAATATTCCTGCTTACATGTTTTGTTTTGTGTTTGCATGTGTTATGTTTAAAATTATGGAAACCGTTTGTTTTTGGTTTATTTTTTTCTCTCTCCTTTCTTTCTTTTTTTCCCCTGGTGTATGTTGTTATAAAAATAATCTAACTCAAATGTAGTCAGAACAATTGAGTAAATTAAGAGATTTGTTAAGCCAGGTTGTTTTGTGTGAACTCGTAAACCTGATGATCAAGGCTATTATACTTACTAAACATTAGAAGACATTCCTATTGACACTAGACACTTAAAATATATGCACTTGCCAGCTTCAACTACTTAATCCTAACAGAACCTATTTACCTAATAGTAAATATCAAGATTGATATATTATTGAATCACAGGATGGGAAAAAAAATGGAAAAGCTAGTAAGAAATGAGATGTTCTTGAGGTACTGATGTATACAGTAGTGTATAATATTCTATTCTGTCAAACATAATTTATTTACAGATGGAAGCGCAATAATTAGTTACAGATGGTATGGTAATTATCAGTTCAGTCAAATGAGACCCGTTGTTCCTATTTTATAAATTGACAACACTAGGGAAAAATCTCTAAGTGTTAAAAAGTATCCAGTTGGGAGATTAATAAATCACACCAAGAGAGCTAATTTTGCTAGTACTAATATTTCAATCCTGAAATTCCTTTGCTGAATTGCTGAGAAGTTCTTGTTCAGAGTTGATAGAAATTAACACTTTTTTTCTCTCCTTCCCTTATGATTTCTTAAAAATTTTCACTAAAACCTTCTGTGTAAGTTAAAGCACTTCTGAAGAAGCTAAGTTGGTTTTGAGTAAGTGAAAGGAGTTGTACAATAAAAACAAATACTTAAATATGTGAGGCTCCCTAAGTGCACATTTTAATGATGTTGGTTTTATTTTCATTTTGCTTATTTTATAACCTAGTAATATAATTAAATCGAAATGAAACCCAGCTTTACCTGACATCCGTGTAATTTATTGCACCACTGTGTCATTCGTTTAAGGTATATGCTTAAATGTGAATTAGTGCAACTTCACCCAGTCACATAGACTTTAAAAATATGGATGCATTGCAGTTAAAGTCAAATTTTGTTATTGTAGATACACAAAATCATGTTAAGTTTTACTTAAAATAGTAAAAAAAAAAAAATAAACACTGTTCAAAATTGTTGTCTTGTATGTCAGCGACAGACTGGCTGTGAGTGTTGATCATCCTGAAATATTTCCAAGTTTTGCGTATCTTATTCCACTTGTATTCTGTAGTTGTGATGGTGTATTTAATAAGCAGTTTTAAAAACATATCCATCTGCTTGTGAAACACAAAGTTTTTAATACTCAAGTGAATAAATAAGAGAGTACAAATGGCATTGAACTTAGGGTAGAATCTTTCTAATACAACACAGTTGTTTGCCTTGTGAGAACAACTGCCTTTTTTATGAAGACCTATAATACCATTAAACTGTTGTTCAAGATGCAGTGATATTTGTGCTAACGTCATGCTTGAGCATATAGCATTAAGCTTGTGTGTTTGTTCTGTTTTTCTAGATATCCTGGTGGCTTCAAACAAGTGACAGCAACTCAGCTCCACTTGAAGGATCCAACTGCTGTAAGCGTTTCCCCATCTTCCTGCTCATTTGTAAAGCTGATTTGTTTTCATTGAATTAGTTCCCCTAAACAAAAGGGATCAGTTACCTGCATGTCTAAAGCTAACTATCGTTCTGCTAAGGGCTCTTAGAAGCTTAGCTTGTGATGGAATTTTCATGATGTTTATGTATTTTCATGACAATTCCATGCTGTCCAAATGAGCAAATCAAGTTCATTTGCTTCACTCATTTCTGACTGATTCACTCACTTTTAGTTTCAGAGGTCTGACCTTTCTCATAACTGGACTGCCTCAAGTTAGACTTAGCTAAGCTGCACTTCAGCTTAACATCCCTACTACTTTTTTAAGAGCCAGAAGGAATAATGCTTATCTTACAAATTGTAGAAAGTACACCTGCCTTTTTCTTCTGGTAAAATTCAATTGTAGTTTTTGTTAAATGTTGGGGTTTTTTTTTAATTAAATCTTTTCTGCAGTGCTGTATGTTCATGTCTGTGAAAGAACTGAAAATAGTAATTACATTGAACCTAAGCCTCTTCACTAAATGTCTGTATTAGACTACTATTAATTCTGCCGAACATCAGTGTTGATGTGTTTGTTACTGATTAAAAAAAAACAGTGCGTTAGATATGAAAATTTTGGGATATTGACTTACACAGTTATGAAATTACTTTTACTTGAGTTCTGAATGGTCAGCATTGGAGGACTGAATTCTCTGAGTACTAGTGTTTCAGAATGTATAAGGTCCACAGAGATTAACAGATATCTGTGTTTATTTTTTACTTTGAAATACTTTGATTTGGATCACCTTATATATAAAATATAAAAATGTTTCTTTCTTTTCCTAAAGAAGTTTTATCTGCTGTAAAATTCTTGGGTTTTGTCAGTGATTTGGTTTGGGTTTTTTTATCTATCATTTAGAAATTCTGGTTTGTCCCAAGAGTCTTTTATACAAGATGTTGTACAAGTACTCAATAAAAAAGTGGGCTGCGATGTGAATTTGCCTGGTTTTTGTTTTTACTTTTGCAATTTCTTTCTTTCTTTAAAGTGAAATGAAATCCCACAGTTCAATATTATTTTCTGCCTAGAAGTTTCCAAAACAACTTAAAAACTTCTGAGAGCAGGCTCTAAGATAGTTGTAATTCCTTTGGCAATTATTGGTAGTTCCATATCTAAAATGGATTCTTGAACCTTTTTCATTTGAGATCCAGGCAGGCGCTGTGCACTGGGAGGCAGCAGAGCACAGCTTATTTGTTAGGGCCTGAGAACTGGATGTTCTATAAATTCCCTTCTGGCATTCATTCTGAAATGCTTCTTTTCTTGCCAGACTCATAGATGAATTTCTGTGCAGACAGAGGAGGATTAAATGCGTTGCCAATAACTGAAGCCTGTTGGACAGAGGCTCAGCAAATGGTGATGTGGCTCAAGGCTTGGTCTAATTTAGCAAGAGAAACTTTCTTTTTTTTTTTTTAATAAAACGGAATTGTGCAGAGTCCTCAGCAATTAACTCTTTCATTCTATTGAAGATGAAGCATTTGGTTATCCTTCTCATAAAGATATCTCATGTATTTTTGTTCTAATTAATAGTAGCGGCTGGTAATTTGGCATGATGTATTCTGTATGTGTAGCTGTTACAGGTTGTGACTTGCAAGTGATTTTATGGCTAGAAGCTTTTATGTACTAATTCAATGGTTTTGCTGTGAAATTCACTGGGATATGACAAAGATGGAAGTTATGATGGTATTTTATTAACATGTTTTATTTTTAGAACTGGCTGTTAAAACCTGAAAAGGAATTACTGTAAAGAGAACAACACCTAACTTAAGTAGCATTTGGATGTTCAGCATATCGTCTAAATGACATATAGTTATTTTTGAGACTTAGTCAATCATTTCACTTCTTTGAATTAAAGAGACCTTTTCTCTTTTAATCATGTTAAATTCAATTTCTGTGAAGCCAGTGGAAGTAGGTTGTAGGAAGCAGACTGCCTTTTCTGTGGAATCAGTCTTCATTATGTAAAGCATGTTTTCCATCCTGAAGGCTACTACTTTTTCTCCGCCCTTGGTTCTCTTGTCTCCTGCTAGCTCATCCTGGTAGTGCTTCATTAGATGAGTCAACATTATCTTTGGAAATAGTGCTGTTACAGAAATTGAGGCATTAAATTAATGGAAGAGACTACTTCCAAGGAAAAGGATGTTGACATAACACCTTGTAAACTTGAGTGATGTTACATAGAGATTTTGCAATGGATGTGGCTGGTTTTGGTTTATGTAAGAAGGAGATTAAAGCTTGTAAGGTTCTGTGTGTGTGTATATAGTAGGAGTCCAGTACTGCTTAGCACTGTCTTTACTTACATATGTCTAAATTCAAACATACAAATCCCCAAGATAAATATTTCTTCCATACACTTTTGTTTAAACATAGTTTCTAGTACACAGGGAGACTGGTTTTAGGAAAAACACAGCTAATAAGTAATTAAAAGGTTATAATGAATAATTTGATGCAAAATAGTATGGTTTATATTTAAGTAGGGGGCTGAAGGTCATAAGTGTAGATGCCAGAATTTACCCGTGTGTACTGCTGGTTGGTTAGGTAATCATCTTTGATTGTTTCTAGTTCCTTCACAAGGTACCAAGATAGGGATGATGAGGTTGGCTTAATTTTATCTGTCTTACTAACTTTAGACCTTTATATTCCTTGCAGCTAAATATTGCTGCAGAAGGATTTGTGCTGTATTTTGAAGGCACGTGTGCGTTTTTTCATAGGATCATAGGGTGATTCAGGTTGGAGGGAATGTTGGGAGATTTTGTTCCAGCCTCCTACTCAAAGCAGAGTCAACTGTTAAGTCAGATAAGGCTGCTGGGGAGCTTATGCAGGCTGGTCTTGAAAGTCTCCAATGGCAACCATTTCCAATCCTTGACTTTTCTTCTTAGTTGAAAAGAATTTTTAAAAATGTGCCTATTTCAAGAGTTTAAGCTCAGATGTATTATTTTGTGCCAGAGACTGACAAAATATTACTATTTTTTTCCACTTCTAAGTACCTTTGATGTTAGTATGGGGCAGTGAATACCAGAATAGATTTGCATAGTTGATGTTTCATACAGGACTTACAGTTCCATGTTCATTATGCCAAGTTTTTCAGCAATTTGGAAAAACTTTTTTTATGGAAGGCTAAAAATTACAGTATGTTGCCAAAAAGATATTGAAAGTGAATAGTCTGACACATATTTACCTTTAGCAACTTTGAGTTCCTTTGGGAGGCATGGGGAGGGGAGTGTCTGTGAATCTGTTTAAAATTTCTAATATTTTCAGTCGTCTCCTCTCATGGAGAATGACAGAGAATAGCTCTTATTTATTGGACTTGGCCAGGCTACTTTAGGAAGTGCTTATTGAAGAAAACAATTGTTGCTTTGCATTTCAGCGTTTTCTTTCTCTGACTTACACTTAGTGTAAATTCTTGGACCACCCATAATGAGAGTATTAAATATGTTCTTAAGGTGCAGCATAACAGCTTGTTGCTGTAGTTCTTCAGTTCAATAGAATACTAATCTTCTGTATGGTATTGATACTCCCTTAGAATATATATGTATTTGGGGGACAAGATTAACTTCCTTTGTAGGTTGCTAAGAAAAATCTATTTGAAAGGTTTGGTGTGTGTTCTTTTCCAAGAAAGAATCTTTTGAATATGAAACAGGTGAATCTTTTTATTGTGAGATGCAGATATTTGGAACGCAAAGAACTTCGGGGTTTTCGTGGTTGTTTTTTAGCTATAAAAGTGCTGATAGGCCTGAGACCAACACTTTCAAAATTAGACTTCGAAATACTTAATACAGGAAGATTAAAATATGTACTTTTAACTGCCATGGATTTGAGAGGGAGCAAAGATTCATTGGAAAAAAAGTTTGTGGAAGAATCTTACAGCTTTTAATTAAAATGCCTGCAAAATATGTTGACAGATCTAATCTATAGAACCAGGTAGAAATCCTGTCAGGACAAAGTTTTCAAACAATTTTTATTCCATTCTAATTTTAAAAGTAAGCAAAACTTGGTTTACCTTTCTTTTTTTTTTTTCCTTTTTTTTTGACTACATCAGAAATTCCTCCAAAAAAAAAAAAAAATCATGTTTGGCTAATAGCAAATGCTCGGTGAGAGGATTGACCTTTGCAGTATTCAGAGGCTGTATTGCCTCTGACAAAGAAATAATGGGCAATAATTGTTGAGAATGAATGTTACCTGCTAGGGAAGATTATTAAGCAAGGCAGGGTAGCTCTATGGAAATTTGCTGGGAGGAACCCTCGGGGGGTGTCGGGGGTTCTGGTTTGTTCAGCTGCTGGCACTGATATGAAGGGGCTTGAAATGTTCTTATTCTCCTTCTGAATGCTCTTTAGCAACTGCTTGCACGTGTAGACTTGCCATTATATCTGCATAATAATGATCTTTTGAAGAAAAGCTCGGACAGAAAACATGGTTATATCTTGCTCTTGGTATTTCAAAGCCTTTTTTCTTTGCATCAGTAAGGGATAGTAGATATAATAATACGAACACACTAAGAGTCAGTTACTGAAACACCAGATATAATAGCATTTTCTTTTATTACTACGGAGTAATGTTTTTTAATTAAGTAGAGCAGAACTTCAAAGTCTGGATAAGCAGGCACACAGAAGTTAGTATGGAATGGGGAGGAGAATAGTTTTATGGAACCTGTTATCTTGAAACCTCTAGGTCCTCTAAATAAGTCTTAGAGCTGGCTTGGTCTTTTACTTCATAGTAGACAAAAATAGATATTTCTTTGCATTTAAAAAAAAAATCTTAATCCATTTCTTATTTGAACTTGCAAGGCAAATTGATATATAAATTTAAAGAACACATTAAACTTCTAAGTTTTCAAGTGCTGAACAGTAGTGGAAAGCAAAATTGTGTGCAATGGAAATTTAATTTGTCTGTGACCAAATTATTCTTATGGCAGTATTAAGTGCATTCACAGTTGCTGTGCTACTCGTACAACTCTCTGAGGCAGCAGGGTCAAGTTCTTTTGAATGGTTTTGTAACATATGTGGTGAAAAGAACAATATCATATACAGAACAGAAAACCAAGAACTGCTAGAAGGAAGATACAGCATCAAGCTGTACCTCCGGATAGCTGGTGTATCTCCTGAAATTCTAGGGGGTTTTTTGTATACCTTGTGATTAATCCCTTTGTTTTCTCTGGAGCACTGTGTCCATCCCATGTTCTAGAGTTGCTTCCTGGTGATTGTTGGAATTCAATTCAGCTGTTAGCGTAGGCTTTCTTCTGGAACTCGGGCCAATTATTTTATGCTTCTCAGGACCAGGAGTGGTATTGCTCTGTTGATTTCCTTCTTTAAAGTATGTTTTATCTGGCAATGAATCCTTCTCAGAACTTGCTCTCCATCGAACATAGTCTGCAACTTGCACGTGAGCCAAAGCCTGCCACAAAAATGGAAATGTTCAAGCCTCACACAGTATTTCAAATCAGTATATTTTTAATTTATTTGTACTCATAAAATGCTAGAGCATGTATTAAGGGACTGAAAGTGCAAGAGTTTTACTAGACCTGCCTTCAGATTCTTTTCATCTTAATTAGCCCTTTGACTTGAAAACTAAAAATGTAATGTCCCAAAACTCTGTGATTAAGAGCATGTCTATGCTGTGAGTATATAGATTAGCCAACTTGGAAAAAAAGGTGTTGCAATATTCAAGATGACAATTATACCTACAGCCAACAGGAATTTTGTAAGTCAAAAGAAATTGGGGCAATTAGCATTTCAATACTTTAAAAATCCCCAAATATTAATGCTCTGGTGGCTGTATACATCTAATGGTGGGTGTCTTTACCTGATGGAGAAAGTGCCATGGCATTTAAGAGTATTTATGAGGACACAGAATTTTACAGGTTGCTGGTATTAGAGATAAAGGACTGGGGAGAGCAGGCAGTAGGAATATGTAAATAACTGAATAAACTGTTAAACTGTACTCATTAGTTTTAAACTGAGGTCGAGGTTGCAGTGAGAGCTGTGGGTAGGTGGACCTCTTTGCCACTTTGAAGTCCCACAGAAATCAGCTGGGTTTTTTAACCTTTAAAATCTTGCTATTTTAATAGTCCAAGGTAAACATAATCACGTAGAAAACAATAAGAATTTTCCTTTATTAGAAGTGTATTACAAGCATGTAGAAAGATTTGTTGTTGTTGTTAATTCCTTAAAGAAACAGCATGTTTTGATGTGGTTTCAGGGAGCATTGAACCTGAGTTTGGGTTTTTGTCATGGTTTAACCCAAGCCAGCAATACAACCACGATAGCCACTCACTCACCCCATCTCCCCGCAAGAGGGGAGAAAATCAAAAGGGAAGGGATAAATTTGGATTGAGATAAACACAGTTTAATAAAATAACAGTATACTAATACACTACTAGTAAATATGTATAAAAAATAGAAATAAAAGATACTCAAGGCAATTCCTCGTGAATTCTGTCCACAACTGAGCAGCCAGTCCCAGGAAGCTGCACCCTGGTCCCAACAGCTGATCCCAAAGAGAGAAAAAAGAGGAAAAAGGCAGAAAAGCCCAAAGGCCTCTGCAAAATGGCAAAAGACCGAACTGAACGTCCCGAACCGAACTCCCCTGGCTTGAGAGAGAAAGCGCCTGAGAGCGACCAAGAGCGAGAACGCCCCAGAGACAGAGAGACTGGAAGCTCCTGACTCTCCTTAAATATGAAGCATGGTGCTAATGGGATGGAATACTCTTATTGATCAGTCTGGGTGTCAGTCAAGCTCTGCCCTATCCCTGCCCCCCTTCCTCGATCCCTCACACCTGTGGGCATAGCGCTCAAAACGTCCTTGGCTCTCAGACCAGAGCAATTAAAAGCATTAACTCTGTCCTGGGGTGTTATCTCTTGTTCTCAAACTAAGTCCAGATAATGACTGTGCTAGCTATGAAAAAGGAAGGTTTCTAACTGCATGAAGAAAATTAACTCATTTTCAGTCAAACCAGCACAGTTTTGCATGAGCTCAGTAGCAGACTTACTTGCAATTCCCTGCCTTTTTATTTAGGCTTAGTGTATTTTTAGTAAAACTTGAGTATGTTCAGGTAACAGGAAAGCCCTTACTTAACACCCTGTAAATATATTGCTGGTTGGATCTGCCTTTTCTATTGCACAACCTCACCAAAGTTGCAAAAGCCATCTGTGCAACTTCAGTTAAGCCTGTACTTACCTGATTTCTTTGACTTGTCATCACACCAGTTTGAGTGACATACTGGCTGTAGGCAGAATTTTGGGCAAGGAGCTGGATATAAACTTGATCTTTCCAGGATCTGGGTTTGGATTTTCTTCGGCTTACAGAAAAGTCTTTGAGGCAGAAGTTACAATGAAAGTAGCTGGAGGTTTTCCAGCACTGCCTTTGCTGTCCTTGCTCCTTGTATGGTCCTCTCTTCTGTAGTTGGACTAACTATCATGCAGTTAATCAATAATAAAAGTACAGAGTAGCAGGACCTTTTAAATTTACATTCCAGCTTGCTTAGTAATATGCTTATTAGGCTTTTTACAAATCTCAAACAATAGTTTATCACTACCTCTTCCCTTCTCCTGAAGCTTGTGTTTCATGTGAGGGTGATTTTTCTATTCTTGCAGATCTTGCATGTGTGAGAGGGCACAGGAAGCCAAATGAGGTCTTGAACAGCATGAAGATTGGCAAACACACCAGAGCATACCTCAGATTATGCTTATTGCACCTAGCATACTTACTTATAGAAACTATTACTGAACACATAATTATGCATGATGCATTCTACATGTTCTGCTTTCACATGTGTGTTGTCTTCTGAGGTTGTCAGTTCTTCAGAGACTGTACACAGTGTAAAAAGTATTTCTTCATTGGTTAACTAGAGCATATAGATCAGTCATTCTTTTCCTTTGTGACTTTTTAAGAGGCAGATTTTTGCTCTTTGTAATGTGGCTAAACAAATCAGATCAGACTCACTAGGCAGAAGTATCTACATCTAGAATAGGCTGGCTGTTGGTGTAGTTCACTGGTTTCTTTCAACAGATCTCTGTACCACATGCTGCAGAGGAAGGTGAAAAATTGGACACAAATACTGGTTTTTTTAAGAAATAAAATACTTAAGTGTCATTAAAGTACTGCGAAGTCTCTTTTTGTTGGAGTGAAATCGTTAAATAACTAACTCTCTGTAAGTCATAGGTCATATGTTGGACCAAGTGTATGTACAGTTTATTAATCTAAGGAATTAACACTGGTTCTATCACAATCTGAAGTTAAAAGTAATTCTTAGATCAAGAATCCCCACAGTTAAGCAATACGTTGTGAAGTCTCTGGATCCATTGTTTTGAGATCTGATGTATTTTCATCTCTCGTTGGCATGCTGGTTTTGACTTCCTAAGCTAAAATTTTCTATATGGCTGTTTGAGTAAGTGTTTGTATGACTAGGACTAACTATTTCTTCTTCCAAAACAGTTAAGTGTAGTGCATGTTCTGAATGTAGTGCCAGAGTTCTTCAGCCTGGTAGCAGTTGCCTGGAAAGTGACTAGTGAAATGGGTAGAGGGAAACACATCTTTTCATGTTATTTGTACCCTGTCTGATTTTTTGTTACTATGTTATCTTTCCTCAGATTGTTAAACTGACTGTTTATAGAATGCTTCCAAAAAACCTTCAGAGAAGAACAATGATGCAGAGGCTGCACCTTTTCCCAGAAGATGTGAGTAGTCATGCAGTTAAATTTTTATTCCTGTGTGATTTGGAGGTGAAGAGGGCGCATTAGCAATAGCAAAACTCTTGTCGTAAGAAGGTAAATAAAGAAAAATCAAGCTGTTTTTTATTTGTGTATCTAAATATAGTTGAAATGTTGATGCTTTTTTCTTTATTATTTCACAAAATTGTGAGATATAAGATGTGTGAGATTTTCTTCAATATTTTGGTCAAACACTTAGGATAAAGGGAGGAATGTTGGTGGTTTTTAAGCAATCCAGTAGCTAAGACTGTTCTCACCTGCCTCAGGTTATCCCGGAAGATATAGAGAAGAATCTTCTACAAGAGATTCCTCAGCCACGTGCAGTCCCCAAGAGGTTAGATGAGTATACACCAGAAGAAATTGCTGCCTTTCCAAAGATTTGGACTCCGTAAGTATCTTAGATTTTTTTTAAAGGACACTTTGAGTGTGTACCATATAGGCTCTAATGTTATCAGTAAGAAAAAAAGAAGTAATGACTTTTCTCTTCATGTCATCTTTTTTTGGAGAGAGCAAGTCATTAAAGCAAATAACAGTCATATTAGAAGGGAGTAGTTGCTTAGTTTTCTGTGTTTCTGACCTTTTAATGAGAAAAGTTCTACTTAAAATCGTGTTTTCAACTCTTCATCAAAATGAGTTGAGTAAAAACCTTCATTACCGTGTTTGAGTTGCGTGTGCTCTAAAGTACGTAACCGTTAGCCACAGCCAAAGGAAACACCACACAGCTCTGTGGGGGAATGATTCATTGCAGGGGGGAATCCTTCAAATTTTCCTCAGAGGAAGGGAAAGAATTCTGCTTAACTAGACCTTGGAGAGTGGATCTTTGGCAGGGAACATACCATGTGTTTATTTTGATAAATAGTTTCTTTTCCATGCACAAAATCAGTTCCACAGTAGATGTGTGGCATGTGAATGAGTATTTGTGGTTTGCTTTATACCACCACATGCAGCATTGAGTCAACCTGCTAGTGAAAATGATGTGTTACATTCAGGACATTTTCTAATTAGTACCAGTATGATTTTCCTTGTGTTCGTTTTTAGAGTCGTATTTAGGTTCAAGATCCCATTATGGTAGTCAAGAGAGATATTAATTTTGAAAGCTGGCCCCCTTCCTGATTATTCTGATGAAATTTAAGAAGTAATGTAAGAAGTAGGGAAATAGGGAAAGGTGTAAATAAGCTAATACCCGGACCAGTAGGATGGTCTATCTCCAGTTAGATTACAGGTATTTCCATTTCTGTAGGAGTCTTTAAAAGGTTATGTTTCTCTGTCCTGTAAAAAAATGTTCTTGTGCACCTCCTGCTACACTAATCCTAGAAAACAGACCTGGTATGAGTCTCAAATGGCGTGTCATCCTCTTGAGTAGCTCCACTGAAGCAATGTTAGCTGTATGTGGACTGAGGTCAGCTGCTGAAATTGTAGTAGCTGTTTATTTATCATGAGTCTGCTTAAGAGTGTCTTGATAGCTGAATGATTGCAGAATGGTCGAGGTTGGACCAGAACTCTGGAGGTCACCTGGTCCAACCCCTCTGCTCAAGCAGGGCCATCTAGAGCTGGTTGCCCAGGGCCACATCTGGACCGTTTGTTAATATCTCCAAGGATGGAGACTCCACAACCTTTCTGGGCAACCTGTTCCAGTGCTCGAGTCACCCCCACAGTAAAAAAAGTGTTTCTTGATGTTCGGACGGTACCTGCTGTGTTTCACTAAGTCTTGTTCAAATCAGTGGGACTTCAAAGTGCCAGAACCAAATACTTCCTATTTTTACAGGAGCATTTAATAGGTTCAGCATAGATTATCATGTCCAGCTGATTGCAGAACACCTTTAGAGAATGATCTGCAGCAACTACATGGTTTAGATTTGTAGCTGATAGTGACTGGATAGTAGCCAGCCTTGTACAGTAGAAAAAAAATCATTATACAGTAGTGAAACCAGTAATGCTCTTTCAAACAAAGGAAGGCTTTAAGTACAAAGAGAGGTGGCAGCTCATGTAGCAAGGTAAAGTTAATCTGGAGGAACAGAACTGAATTTGAATTAACAAAGAGAAGGGCAAACATGTAAGAAGAATATTCTTAAATGGTCTGTGAGCAAAAAGATAAAGCAAATAGTTTTTAGTGCATGGCCAAAACTGTTTGTATACCTTTAAAAGGGGCCTGATGCTTTTTGTTTGCTAAAATGAATATTACAGGAGTTTGTGGTGATTTTTTTTTGTTTGGTTGGGTTTTGTGTGTGTGTGTGTGTGTGTGTGTTGGGGTTTTTTTTTAAGTAAATTAAGCATTTTAAATTACAGCATGTATTTTCTCTGCATTACAATGCACATACAATTGGTGGCTTTTACCCTTAATAGACAGTGGATATAAGGCAGCACAGATATGTGGACAAGAGGCACAACTTTTCCAGAAGAAAACTGGTAGTAAGATAACAGAAATGAACACTGGAGTAGGACCTTCTTGCAATTCAAAAGCAGAGTGTGCTCGTAATTCCTTTTATGGGCTAGCAGCTCTCACTGCTTAAGCCAGACCAATACAATTAAGAAATCCCAGGAATACATGTAGGACAAATGTCTGTATCTGTTTTGCTTGTATTTATAGGATTTGTATTCCTTTGGGGGAAAAACTGAGTAATGTTCCATTGTTCTGTCATTTCTTTAACAGAAACCAAAACAATTTTTTAGTGAAACTTCTTAATGTTAGTAGGCTTTTGCTTGCAAATCCTCGTAATAACAGGAGAAAGTTACTCTGTGATGTTTATCTAGCCTCAAGTAAAGGAAAAAACACTGCACAGAACTCTGTATTTATGTATAATGTGTATTTGTGCTTGCACATCCACATACACTGTAGTAGTACAGAGTTGCACTGATTTTGTGTGTTAGAGACGGGATGAGACCTTTTATTTGTGGAAGATTTTTCCTCTGCTTTCAGTGATTGAACTTGGTGAAGATGTGATGTCATGAGGGGTGACTATCACTACATGATTAGTAAAGCTGCACCCCATTTTGCTTTAGTCTTGTTGAGTGTTTTCCCTGTCTTGCAGTTAATGCGTAGGTTCTGAGTAAAAGTTTTAAGTGGATTCAAAAGAGGGAAGTGTAATGGCTATCAGTGGTTATTAAATATGGCTCTCCAGATGTGACTTATGGCTCTGGACGTTATATATATTGCTGGATATTATCTTGTTTCTTTCACTTTGTGCATGTACCACTGAGATGACAGAACTTCGATGTGACCTAAAAGGGCAGATCTTATTTGTGTGTAGTAAAAACATGAGCAGTTGTTAAACAACCTGTCTTAAGATAAAATTTGAAATTTAATTATTAATTGAATTCCTATTGAATTCCTAGTGCTGGGCTTAAGTGCCAAATACAAAGAGCTGTGGGAGTGAAGCAAGTAGAGTATGGTCTGGAGTCTTCCAGATGATCAGTACCAACTTGTGCTCTTCTGCTCATTTTCAGTATGTAGAATTTAATGTGGTTTTTGGTAGGAAAAAATCGAACATCATGTGAATATTATATGGAGAACATCTAAAAAGTGTGTTCTGAACACACAAAATCTCCTGTTTGTTTAGGTATCAGTATCTAGATGCTGCTTCATGGTCGTTCTTGCATAATGTGGGTTGATTTAGGCAAAGTAGGGGAAGGGCATTGACAGCATTAAAAGAACGTTTTGGAAATTACTTCAGTCTTGTATTTCTCCTGCATTCTCATGAATTTAAGTAATATTTTCAAAAGCTTATTGAAAAATCACTTTTACTTAGGCTTCTGATTCTGGATGATACTAAAATAAAGTCTGTGCATTAGTTCTGTGTAATCTGAGGCATGTCAGTATTGCAGTCCCCATTGAAACGGAACTAAGTCCAGTAATGCTTTAAGCCCTCTTCACGGTAGATATAGACTGATTTTGACTTTTTCTGATCTATATCAGTTATACACAGTGCTGTGTTTGTTTTATCCTCACTACTGGATGCAGCTGAAAATGCTGAGATTCCCTGGTTCCTATGAGATTTCATTGGATTAGCCCTGAAGAAATTTAGACTCTGCACCAATGCCCAGAACTCCGCAGTGCATTAAAGCTGCTAAGCCTCTCGTGCTGTATGGTATATTTTACTCTCATGTAACTGTCTTTAGTGCTAATACTAATAAAGATTCTGACATAATAATTTAGCACTGAATTGGAATCTGGCACTTAGCTTTAGCTAGTTGGGAGTGTCCCCTTTGTCAAAGGAAACGGTGTTATGCTGCCAGGGCTTTTGAAATGCTTTTCCTTGTCCCTACATGCTGCCGTAGTCTTGCTTGAGTTAATCTCCTCAGCACTGGGCCACCTGAATTTTGTTGACATGTAGGTGTGTGTGGCAGAGGACAAATAAGCCTGAGGCCATCTAATTTAGTCATTGCTGTCAAATTAAGTTTCCTAATAGCTTCATGTTAGCATTGCGAAAACTACATGAGCATGTTGATCCTTGAGAAAAATCTGCAGGTAAGAATGCTATTTTGAAGCTAGAATTCCCTTCCCATCATTTCTTGGAATGATTTCCTCTGTAGGAATTCAAAGACCAGGGTAATTATGTATTCATCTTATGTATTCAACTCCATGCCCATTACGGGAGTTGGGGAGAGCTCCTGCCTGAGGAGCCCTGCAGCAGATTGGGGGCTTTCAGCTGAGAGGTTCACAGTGCATCTCCCATGGGACGGGTGGGTAACTCAAGTGGGTGTTGTGGTGAGAAGAACCAGGGGAATAGGTGGACCTGAGAGGAATGAAATAGAGCAGAGGTGTCCAACTTATTTTCGCCAGGGGCCACATCAGCCTCACGGTTGCCTTCAAAGGGCCGAATTGAATTTGAATTCTGTGAATGCAATTTTAGGACTGTATAAATGTAGGAGTAGTAGTGTGAGACAATGCTAGAGAGGAGTGGAGTTAGTGGGCTCTGGGTGGGGGCAGGGAGAAATAAAGGTGTCATGGTTTAACCCGACCTAGCAATGTAACCACAATAGCCGCTCACTGACTCCCCTCTTTCATCCCTGAATAGGGGAGAGAATTGAAAGGAAAGGGAGAAACTCATGGATTTAGATAAACACAGTTTAATAAAATAACACTAATATACTACTAATAATAATATATATAAAATGGAAAACAGAATATAAAATAAAAGACACTCAGTGCAGTTCCTCATGAACTCTATTCGCGTCGAGCAGCCAGTCCTAGGAAACAGCACCTGGTCCCAACAGCTGATCCTGGAGAGTAAAGACAGAAAAAGGCAGAAAGGCCCAGAGGCCTCTGCAAATGGCAGGATGGCAAAAGACCAAACTAAAGAAAGTCCTGAACAAAACTCCTCCTGAGCAGGTCTTCATCCCAGCTCCAAAAAAGAGCAAAGAGCTAACAAGAAGATCCTGACTGTCCTTAAATATGGAGCATGATGCTGATCGGATGGAATAATCTTGATTGGTCTGGATGTCAGTCAAGCTCTGCCCCATCCCTGCCCCCCTTCCTCGATGCCTCCCACCTGTGGGCAGAGCTCAGAATGTCCTTGGCTCTCAGACCAGAGCAGTTAAAACCATTATCTCTGTCCTGGGTGTTATCTTGTGTCCTCAAACTGAATCTAAACAACCACCATGCTAGCTATGAAAAAGAAGGGTCTCTAACTGCATGAAAGAAATTAACTCATTTGCAGTCAAACCAGCACAAAAGAGGAGTTTAGGAGAACTTTAACGCTCTGAATGGAGAGACTGAACCCGAAGTTTCCCTTCAGTCAGCTACCCTAGCTCGAGCCACTGGCAAAGGCAGGAGGACATACTTAACACTGCTAGCACACCGGTGCTGTGTTGGACTTTAGTCTGTCTTTTCTGCTTCCGGGAGCTGGTAGGTGCTAGCAGAGGGCTCAAGGATGAAGGTGGTTATCTGCCATCTCTTCACTAGCCGCAGGGCTCATCGCTGTAGTCGCTGTTGTAATTTCAGCTTCTTGTCCTGGCCTGCAGCCGGACCTTTGTGGATGTCAGATACTAGCGTCAAATAGATGAGTTTTAATTTAACCTTCAGCTCACTCCTCTGGCAGTTTTGATGTTGCACAGAGTTTCCAATTTGAAGTAATGGGAAAAAAATAATGCTTTTCTTCCTGACTGAGGGAATAAATGTATTCTGGTGGTTCTCTAGCACTCAGAGTGCTGGGGGGGCAAGGGGGCTTAGTTGTGAAATAAAAGATACAGAATTGAAGAAGTTTGGTAAAATAACTTTCTGATGCGATGAGTGAAACACAGGAGTCTGTAAAAGTGAATTGTAGTGGTTACCGTTCTGATTAAGTGACAACTGGACCATCTGAGAATAGACAGCTTTGCACCAAAGGCACTAAAAGAAAGGTTGTAGGAATATCCAGCTGTAATGCACTCTGTGTTTTGAACTTTTTCCGTGTTTGTGAGCCCATGAAAGACGTAGTATTTGTCTTATTCCTTTCAAAGACTGTAGAAGGAACAAAGATTTAAATATTTACATATTCTTTAATGATGTCACCATTTTTAGAGGTGTATAGCAAACAGGTTCTTTTAAAAATAAGTGAAAAAGGGACAAAATACTGTAGAGAGCTTTGTTCAACAAACCAAAGACAAGTTAGTTAAAATATGATTGTATAAATCTGATGCTTTTTACAGTTTGTACCGAAATGATGTACCGAAAAAACAGCTGCCTGAACTGAAAATTGTTTGGGAAGAGTTCTAAATGTAAAGGGAACATTATTTGGTGTTTGGAAATCCAAATGTTGTAGGAACACATGTATCTCAGAATGCAAAGCTGTCTTTCTATTTGGTTTATATTAGCCCTTTAAAAGTAGCTGCATCCTTTAATGGAAGAGATCAAATGAAAAGCATCGCTTCAGTAAAGGTATGTAAGGCTATAAAATACAGGTAAACACCATTACAACAAGAAAATTAATCTTTAAGGTTTTACATTAAAACTTACACCCAAGAAATATACCTCACTGTATATAAAACAGCTATAAGAAATTCAGTAATTGATATTAATTATCATCTATATAAGAACTTACTAGTATTAGGAGGAAAAGAGCCTTTTTCTCTTTACTCTGAAGTGATATGTAAATAATTTTCAGTCAAATTGTGAAGAGAATGTGCTCAGTGCTGCTCATGACCTCATTGGACTTTTTACATGTTGTATCAAAATATCTCTCTGTAGATTTTTTTTTTTAAGGCTGTTTTGCTGGTGATTGGAGACTGACACACCATAGGCAAATATACAATATCCAAGTGGAACACTAAAACAGAGAAACAGTTTTTAAGGCAAATACAAGTCAGGTATGGAAACCCAGCAGAGTTTGTTTTTCAGAGTGGAGAGCCCTCCCATCACCTTCCTTCCAGAACAGCAGAGTTTGTGATCGGACATCAAAGGGGTTCCTGCTTCTTGAAAGCAGAGAATTAAATGTCAGCATATTTCCAGTGAGGGAGGTTTTCTTTGAGTGTTCTTTTCTTTTATCCCTAACCTGAACCTGTTGAATTCCCAAATTGTGCAGAGCCTCTCTCTTAGATCCTTGATGGAAAGGTCTCAACTAAGGGTGATGGAAAACCATGTAGATAGAGGAAAGTTAAATTCTGTCTTTTCCAGATGCATTTAGAGGGGAGAAAGATCAAAAACTAGTTCCTCTGGCTGAGTTTGATTTTGTAGCTTCTTACTATGAATGAAACCATTACTTAAGTGTGTTTGAAGTTTCAGATCGTGTGGCTTTTCAATGAGTTTTAATCAGAAATCATCACAGAATTCACCAGTCACATATGACTAAGCAAACAATTCTGTTCCGTAAAAGCAAGGCTACATCAGATTCATGTGTAATTTTCCCCGTTATATACCATTTTAAAGTTGTTTAACTGTCTGGATGTATGTTTCTAGACAGTTTTAAAAGCAGGAAATTGTTTTTGAAGAAGTACTTAAATAAGAACATTACCCAATATATAGAACAGCAGCTGTGTGTTGTTCCAGTGAGATGGATGCATTCCCGAGAGTTCCCCTGCAGAAGGCAGAGCTGCCCGCCTCCCCTGCCAGCCCCCCAGCAACTCTGCTGGGCCAGACAGCCCCTCGCTGGTCCTTCTGGGGAAACAAGTCCTTGAGCACTTTCCACGTTTTTGAAACTTGATGTATTGTAAACTCTGAAATTTGGTTTAAGAAAACCAAACACCTCTTCAGTGTTTATTTTTCTGAGTAACTTGCTGGATTTCTGGCCCCCATCTGTACACCCCGCGTTGAGGCAGGGGGTTGCAAAACCTGGTCTGAAGCTGTAATTTTGTTTCAGCTGAACAGCATAGGCCCAGTCCTGACAGTGTGTGCCATCCCCACAGCATGGCACGCAGCTTTTTGGTACTTCATCAGCAGCGCTCCGTGGCTTTGAAAGAAGAAAACCACAATGTTCTCAGAAAGAAAGGTTTGTAGGTGATGAAACACGAGCATGTTGGACACCTAGGAACCACAGGTGGCTCTGGTAATCTTACACATCCCGTGCTAATCATGTACCTTCCACTTCCAGTTCCTCCCTAGCTTTGTGCTCCTTAAAGCCAGCCTTGCCAAGCTTGGGCACCACAAGCCCACTGCTGATGTTTTGAAGCCTACTGCTGATGTTCCCAGAAAACAAATTCGTAGGCATTGGTAAACAGAAGGACTTTTGGATTAAGAAGTCCTCTCAGCACACTTGCCCTTTCTGTTTGTTGTCTTACAAGGTAACTGACAGTACTTGTCTTGCCCGATTCTGCAGTTTCTAGTGCATGTTCCTATTTTAGTCAAATTATTTCCGGGATGTAGCAGTAACAGAGCTGATGAAGCAGACAGAAATATCCTGAATATGTGGCTGAAATCACATTATAAACAGTACTTTTATAAATGTAAGGTGCTGGCAGTTTTGCTTTATGAAGTTTTTTTATCTGTTAATTTGCTCAGATAACTTTACAGGGAACCAACGCTAAAAGGCACCTTGCATAATACTGGATACAAAAATGGTATTTGGAATATTTCCAGTGAAGTGACCTTAAAAAGATTATAACTTGTAGTTAATACCAAGTTTGTAAAATGCTTTTTGTTCTACAATAAAATATAAGGTATAATAAATGAAATATTGGAGGGTGGTTACTCCAGCTATGTAGAGAAGCCCAGAAAGAAAACCATAGAGATTTCCTCCAAAGATGGTGAGGTCTTGAGCAATTTTTATAAGGACCATCTTGAGTTTATTCATGAGCCTTTAAAAATTCTGCACTGAAATAAACATACTCCAACCATTTTCTTACTTCCGACTTAGTTGCAGAGTGTTTCTGCAGCTTCTTGGGGTTTGAATTGTGTTTGTAGCGTGCCTCACGTTGTAGAGTTTGGTTCTTCTTTTGGGCTGTGGGGTGTTTCTGTAGTGGGGGTAAGTACTGCCCCTGCAGCCTGGGTGCCCATCTTCTCTCTCAGAGCAGGGCTGGCATGTATTCAGAGATGATGTGGCCAACACAAACTTCTATGAAAGACTTGAGCCAGTCTTACTTTTTCCTAAAACCAGAAACTGTATAAACCAGGAAAAACCTATCCTGCCAATACAGCCTGGTTCTGTTCCAATGCGCTCTTCAAGGAATCCCTCTGCAAGTTCATTTTCTGTGGCTTTTTCGGTTCTCTGTAGGAATTCCAGTAACTAACTGGAGATCATTAACCCCTATTAAAATCTGGGAACTGTCATTGGTAACTTTCTTTAATAGTAAAGGCAAAAAAAAATCTCATGATTTTGTGTAAAATTTAACAGAAGTCTTGAAGGTAGCTGAGTCTCACATTTCAGGCTACCAGACCTGGATCTAAATTCCTGTGGACAAAAAGTCACACAGATACTTGAGAAGAAAATTGCTGTTCTCTACATGAGGTTTTATCCTCAGGCAGCAACTGGTTACTAATCGAGAAGGGTCAGTAGCTTAATCAGCTTAAAAAGATGACAAATTCGCATTTAGATTATTTAGCCTCATAAAATGAATTACTGGATTTTCTCTAGCATGAGTAAAACACATCAATGACCTCGACTCATATCCTTTACCTGGGGGCAGCTTATGTTGTAGTTAAAACTAGAGTGTAAGGTAAGAGATTCAATAAATGGGTAACTGGGCACTTCAGGTGTCTGAGAAGGCTCTCAAAAATGAAGTTCCAAAGCTACTTTTCCCTTCCCCTAAAATCTGCTGATCTCATATGTGAGAATAGAAACGAAATTAATGGGAATTTGACAAGCAATATGCGAATGGTTGTATGTGATACCGTTGAACTACTTGCCCAGATGAAATTATAATTAGATTATTTTTAATTGCTCTTTTATGGATGTGTAGATTTGCTTTTTTCACTTTTGGTGCTGACAGTAAGTCTGGAAAGCATTTCACCAGTTCTTTACCCACTTTTCTGTTTATTTGAAGAATAACGTAATTCATTGGACAAAGCCAAGTGCACAGTGCTCTTATTTCTACAGTCCTACAGTTTTTAGCAAAATGTATCGCTTAAAGAAAGCCCTTTTATTTGCAAAAAGCATCATCTTGCTGAGATGAAGTTTACATATACATTGCATTGATTTAACTTACGTCATTTTACAGACAGAATTCATATGATCCAGGTAAAAATCTGGGTTTGACAGTAATTTTTAAGCAGCTTAGTTCAGTTTTGCTTGATTTGCTTTTAGATAAACTGAGGTTGTAACCAGTTTATTTTGAATTGTACTAAACCTTTCTTAATTTCACTAAATGCATATTAGCATTGGTTTATATAACTTGATTTATGGACATCTTTTAAAAATTAAAAAAAAAATAATCTTGCAGTTGAGGACCAGAAAATATTTATCTTAAGCTTTGTGCATGCAGGAAAGGGTTAGTCACTCCAGCTGTGCTGGAACAACAGCATCAGTAAAGCCACCTTTTCTTGCTCTGTTTTGTTACTAAATGCATCTTCTATTACTGTGGTTTATTCTCCATGTGAAATAGGTTATTCTTGTAGAAGTGCTTTTTAGTTGAGATTATTGTCTGCATGAGAACTACACCAATATGGAAAAGGTTCTTTTACCCCCAAGCAGAACAAGAGGTTCACGGTTTAGCGTAGGCCAGGGTGGTTATTGGAAATTTAGTGAGAGTTTAAATATCATTAGCGGTTTCACGGATTACTTTACCAGAAACATAGAGCTACCCTGGGGTTGTAGATACATCTTGAGTAGAAAAATGATTCAGTTCCCCCCAGCTGCAAACTCTGTTCATATTTGAATGTAACCACGTAATTTGGTTTTACAGAGAGTGATATCTGTGTCTAATCCTTGAGTTTTTATTTACTAGTGTGATCAGTCAAACAGATGAAATGTGTTCAGAAATCCCCTTTAGCTCTAGTGCACTTACCTAATAGCTATTGACTTTGGCACGACTTGCAAAGTGTACCTGAAAAATGTATATATTCCTCTTGGCCCCAGGTTGGCTCTGTGTTGAAGTCTGTCTTCTAAGTTTGTCTATAAACTGAATCTTAAGATACTCAGTATTTTCTAGTTGTATTCATAAATACACCTTAAAAAGTATGCCAGATAGACCACAGACTTCATGCTCTGTATATTGTGCAACAGTTCTATACAAAAACGAATTATTTGGAACCTTTTGTTATAAGAAAAGGCTAATAACACCTATTGTCATTAATAAGTGGCTATGAAGGATGAGCCATAGCGTTATTGCGTGTGAGCAGTGGGCTGTCATCAGTTAGCAATAATCCCACATTCCCGTGATTGTGTTTTCCGTAAATATCAAGAAGAGCATCGCAGCAATTCAGAGCCGTGTGCCGGCTGCCTCGGAGGAGTGGGATCACAGGCTGGATTCTGATCAGTCCACAAGATCTGTTCGCTAATTGGTCTTCCCCTGTCTGCTGTCTTCTGTTAGAAACTGTGTTGTTTATAAGCTCTTCTAAAAGACACATTTATGAACCAGTGGATATCATTGCTTAACTATTCACCAAATTTGGGGGTAATTTAGAAGTACTTTAACACTAATTACACTACCTTTCTTGGTGTGTTTTAGTTTTTCAGCTAAGTTTGGAGAGATTTTATCCCTGTTTTGACTTAGAATTCTTGAAATCTGTGTAGGAAAATCAGGCAGAGCTTCTGTAAAACTACACACTTATCCTGAAGACTCATTCAGTTCCCCAAACAGCTCATTCGGCTCTTTGGGGAAATCTCTGCTATTCTGCAGGAAACAAGAACAACCAACCAACCACAACAACAAAAACCACAACCAACCAACAACAACAGCAAAACACCCACTATCATAGCAGCCACACACCCAAAATCCTATGGCATGAGTTACTCTTCAAACATTTTGATAACTGCAAGACTGAAGATCAACACTTTTCTTTTTTTAATGGATAACCCATGCAAATGGAATCCTACCAGACACAAAATTTTCAAGTAATAGGAAGCGTTGCAGAGACTGAATGGAAGGGGGTGGATGTGCCTTTCATACAGGTTGGTTATTAAGTTTTATGGGGTTTTTAATGCTTCTGGAGTGTTTTGTTTTGTTTTCTTATTCATGGAAGCATTGAAATCTTAACAGAATTCTAAGCCTGTCCTTTTCAACTTTTCCTCTTGTACCACTGCTTTCATCTCTGTGTCGGTTTGAGTGTGCGGCATTAGTGAGCCTTAAGGCATTGACCTTTTCCAGAGCTGATGTGAGGTTAAATCCCCTCTGAACACTCGTCGTTATGGCTGGTGAGATTGCAGAAAGTGCAGGGATCTCTGGGTCACGTTCTCTGCTGGTGAGATAATTGCCCGCAGGTGAACAGAAAAATGCAATTTGAGATTTTCCAAGCTTCCAAAGCAGGTGTGCATTGCTGAGTCAAGAGCAGGTATTGACAGGTCGCTTCTTCTGCAGCATTGACAATCTCATTCCTTAGCAGAGGCAACTTAGGAACCATTAGTTAGCAGTGGTGGAGACAGCACACAATAGACTGTAGAAACTCCATGAAATTTGACTTTGTAGAACTTTGAAAGGCCTTGGAGGATGCAGCCTAAGAACAAAACTGTTCTGAGATTGTTTATGCAGAGATGGCTATCCATTTTGTTTGGAGCTTGAAACAAGATAAGGTCATGTTATCAAATGCTATTTTCTCAGTAGAATGTTGTTGAAAAAACTAATCAGGTGTGTAACTTCTTTTGGAAGAAGAAGGAAGAGCAAGGTCAATTATAAATTATATTGCTATAGCTAATACCCATGCATTCGAAATTTCTAAGAAACAGAATAATTTGGGCTAAATTATGTACTTTTGAAGAAGTATTCCAAGTTATTAAAAGTGAAGAGAAAATATTTTTAGAGGGTTGTCTGAAAATCAAAATGCTGCAAAGGACTGTAAAATAACTTCTTTACGTATAAAATAGACAGTATTACTCTAGAGTATAGACAGTATTACTCTGGAGACTTATCCTTATTATTTCTTGGAGGTAAGCAATGCTATTTTTCATCTGTCTGCTGTCAGGACTGTATTACAAGGTGTTCTCTCACTTACCTAGAAATAGGACAGTGAAGTTGCCCTATGTATTTTCAAAGTCAGGATAGTTGCAGCATAACACAGACTGGTGATTACTTAGATCTGGCCTTCACAGAGTAATACTCCTCCTTTTTTTTTTTTTTCCTGGGGCTATTTTACCTCCACAATACATTGCTAGGCAAAGGGAAACATCTTTGCTGGAATGTGCTGACAGGAATTTAATAAAGATAGAACTGTGCAGCAATTCTGTTCAGACTTGATGGAAATAAACTTTCACTCTAGGAGTTGAAAATTGGATACATTTAACTTTTGGAAAGGGTCTCTCTCCAGTCCATTTTGACAGGAAAAATACTCTAGGAAGAGCACATTTCACATTATAGAAAAAGAATTTTGGGTATTGTGGGGAGGGGAGGTCTGATCATAGCTGCAACTATGCAAGGAGGTCTTTTTGTGCTCTTAGTGTCTGTTTGCCATCTGAGATATTCAGAGCCTGAGGTCATAGCTTCATGAGCGTTTCTTCTGGCAAAAAGGCTGTTTTATGTATCATCCATCACTTTTCGTGCCTTTCTGTTCTGCTTGTGTAGCAAAGGAATAAAGAGGATCGGGGAACTAACCTAGATTAAAGGTAACCTTGTTTTATGGAGCTGCACCAAGTGGCGTAGGTTAGTGTTGGTGGGGGTTGTTAGGGAAACTGCTTAAGTTCTTCTTCTAACATGTACAGTCACCAAACTTCAGTATTACCTTAGCACACATAGTTTAAGCTCCATTTGGAAAAAATAAACTGGATCTCTAAAGTGCACTGAGGAAGCCCTGCCTTTCTTCACTGACTTGAGAGATGACTTGAAGAGAGTTTGCTTAGGCTGAAGTTTGCCCTTGTGAATTCTGTCTCAGCATCTATGCAGATTTCACACAGTTACAGTTTTGTCTTGAGAAGCAATTCTAACCACATCATTGTATTAGAACACACCAGTTGGTTGGAAGGTACCTCTGGAGGTCATTTGGTCCAAGCCCTCAGCTCAAGCAGGACCGCCTAGAGCTGGTTGCCCAGGACCGCATCCAGACCGTTTGTTAGTACCTCCAAGGGTGGAGACTCCACAACCTTTCTGGGCAACCTGTTCCAGTGCTCAGTCACCCTCGCAGTAAAAATGTGTTTCCTGATGTTCACACGGTACCTGCTGTGTTTCAGTCTGTGCCTGTGGCTTCTGGTCCTGTCACTGGGCACCCCTGAAAAGAGCCTGGCTCCGTCCTCTTTGCACCCGTCCTTCAGGTGTTCAGATACTTCGAGGAGAACCCCTGGAGCCTTCTTTTCTCCACGGCAAACAGTCCCAGCTCTCTCAATCTCTCCACATATACAAGGTGTTCCTGTCCCATAATCATCTTTGTGGCCCTTTGTTGGACTCCCCAGTACGTCTGTGTCTCTCTGGCACTGGGGAGCCCAGCACTGGCCCCAACACTCCAGCTGTGTCTCAGCAGGGCTGAGCAGAGGGCAGTGTCACCCGGGACACCACTGGCCTGTGCTGCAAGGGCACACACTGCCTCATGGTCAGCCTGGTGTACACCAGGACCTCTGAGACGTTTGTAGGTGAATGGTATCTGAAGCATTTGCACACCTGAATTAGCCTCTCCAAGTAATCTCTTGAGTTTGTTAATACATCTGAATGGCTCTAATTCTGAAAAAGAATAAGTCAGTTTTGTGTATCAGTGAGATTTCACAAATTGCTTGATTTTTTTAATCACTAATGATAACCTGGGTGTATAGGATGTCTTCAGAATCCCTTAAGTATAGCACATGATTTCTGAAAGTTTAAATAACTTCCGTTTGATCCGTAATTCCACCAACATTTGACATATTCTGTTGAGTGTCGTAGATCCAACCTTTAACAGTTTGTTCACAAATTAACGTTTTATCCTTTATACACAGAGAAGTTAGCCTGTGATTTTCATTACATTCAAATAATAGGTATGAAAAGAATATCCAGATTAACAAAGCCTTATACTGAAGATGTGCAGCTCCTGGATCTTTAGAATGTGAAATGAACTTCACTTAATTTTATAAACCATTCATCCCGTTCCTCTCTCTGCTCTGCGCAGCGTGTGATTGTGCAGGCTGCACACAGAGTCTTCATGGGCCGCAGGTAGTTCCGGGGTCCCTTTTTTGGAGATCACTCTGTATTTGCTAACCAGCAAGCTGGGGATAGTTTGTAGCAGCGAGCCAGGCAGAACTGGCTTCCCGACATTTTCTTCTTAATATTTTATTCAGAATCTGTAGGGATCCTGAATAAGTTATAAAGAGGCAGATCAGGAAGTTGAGAACTTTTGTTTTCTTATCTTGACATCTTTCTGAGAGAATGATGTCTTACATTAGTGTCTTTTTCAGTGAGGACTGTATTTATTACCTCACGTTACATTTTGAAATTAATACTAATAATTCAGTCGTGTTAATCTGCCTTCAGTTCTGTTTTCTCTTACACTCCGATTAACTTGTTTCCTGAGTAAATACAGTCAAAGGTTTGGTTTGCTTTCTACAGAATTGTAAACTGTCAATGTCACAGGACCAGGGTATTTTTGACTGTATGATTTCTGATATAGCATATGCAATGGTAGCATTACTGCTGTCACTGATGGAGCTTCTCTGATGTGGGAGTTGGGATGGAGGCTGAAAAGACACGACCTGTAGGTGCATATAGCTGTGACTTTGTTTTAAGGAGGCATTTGGCTTATTTTGTTAGATAATGGGACTTAGTTTCAGAAATGTCTTTTTTAAATGCGTGCACATTCACTCCTGATTTTGTACTGATTGTACTGTAGCCAGGATTAACACTTGCTGAAGTTATTACCATTAACAGCTGTCAGTGATCAAGAGATAAAAAAAGCAATTCTTTTCAAAATGGAGGCAAATTCAGGGCTGTTTAGAAATTTGACATATCTGAGTAGAAAAGCTTTGCAGAGTGTTGTTTTACAAAAAGGTATGCTGAGGTATGTGTGTGAGAGAAATCAGATTATAGAATAGACTGAATAAGATGTATTGTACCTCTAGAGAAAGTCTTGTGTTCTAGCGCTTAGTTTGACATCAGTCTTATTTCTTGAAGTGTGTGATACAGGGCAAAAAAAGTTACAGTTTCCCTGTAAATGGGAAAACTCTCCTGGTCCATTTGATGTCTTTAGTGTTGAAGAGTGTAAGGCTGGCATCCGTATCAAAAGGCAAGTTTCATGTGGAATACCTTAATTCTGCAGAGTTTTGTGAAGAAGAAAACACTACTAGTTACAGTGGGGACCACCAAGAACCTTTTGTTTTCCATAGCAAGAACTGATCCTATGAACTGCAAATTACCTATTTTGTAAGGGTTAGTGACTGTGGATTGCGAGAATTTTACATCAACTGTATTCCTCTTCCAGTAGCTGTGAGTATGCAAAAAAGTTGGGAGAATTTAAGAGATTTAAAATTTGTAATGAGAGCTAGGACCAGCTCTTCAATTTTATTATTCAACGGTAAAGTATTTGTTAAGGGAGAGAAGCACCGAGATGCATAATTGGATGTTAATTTAATTTGCAGAGTATTTTGCCTAGAATTCACTGAACTGTGTCTTAATGCTTTTTATGTGCAGTATAAAACGTTAGTGGGACAAATATTTTTGTCCGTGTTTTGGTGGCAGACATCTGCTGCACAGACTAATGTTGCATATTTTCAGTGAACCCATAATACTTTGCCTTTTAATACAGATTTCAGAGATGCTTGTTCCCACATTTTGCCTCCTCATTCCCCTTGTCTTGGAGCCTGCTGTCAATATACAGCAATTTATTTTTTTTTCCCAAGAATGTTACCTTTTTTTTTTAAAAAAAAAGAGAGAAGCAGCTATGTGACATCTTGCCTTTAGGAGAATTTCTGCACCATCTCTTCTAGGAGATGACATTTCCTTTGTTCCAAATGCATCATCTCAGGGCTTTGCTCAGGAAGGCAAAAGCGCTGCCATTGAAGAAGAACACTCTTGCACAGATTTATGTCCTTTATCAATGAGAAGTTATCCATTGGTGTTCACAGGCAGTTCATCGTTCTCTCGGAGTAGACAAGGGGTTTGTGGGTTCATATTCTTCATCTGTCAAAATATTTTATAACACTTTTTCAAGGCTTAGCAGTGTTTTTCAAGGCTTAGCTTTCCTAGTGCCAAGGACTCTTTAAAGCAGAGACTGTGTCCTTCAAAAGCCAAGTACTAGTAGGCATAAAAGCCTACTGTGGTGATAGAAAAGGCTTTAAAAACTTTTGTATTTGTTCACACAAGTGTTTCAGTGTAGAAAATCCCGCCTTTAAGCTTCATTAGCTTCGTAAGACTGCAAACTAAAAGTCCAGTGTTTTATGCATTTAACTTTTAAGACAATGAGCATTAAGGTTGAAATGCAGATTACAAGCAAGAAAAAAGAAAAAAAGAATATTTTCACCCCAGAACAAAGTACTGTGAGACCACCGGCTCTCCAGCACTCCAATGTAACCCTAGATTGAAGTTTTAAATGTGCCATTCAAAGAAAAATGAAAAATCCTTTGAGCAGTGACCTATAAAAAAAGAGTAATAACTATAAGCTGCAAGACAATGATGTCTTTACCATGCTGCATCCCTGGAATCTTCTGGCTCTGGCCCACCTCTCTAGGATGAACGCACTGATAAAACTTACAAGTCATCGCTGAGAATTTTTCAAACTCCCACTCTCTTAATGCACCACAAACAGTGTGATATAATGAGATACTCTGGTGTGCAGGTGTGAGATCTGAGTGAGAAAATGTGGAGTATGTCTGAGTACTGAAATCCAAGATTCTGGGAAATGTGACTTGACTTCCCTGGGCACACCAGCCAGCAAATGTTCAGTATGTTCGAGTCCAACATTAAGCAACTATGTAAAAATGTATATGGTGCTTACAGCAGTTCTTTCATGCACAAAAGATTCAAGTCCAAATGTTAATACAGAATATGCGATTTAAATGGAAAACAAAGAAGCTTTATGATTCATTAAGGTGTGCACACTAGCTCGCCCTTGTAGTTGTTCTTGAAAATTCGTATAATCATCAAATTTTGTGATGCATTTGAAATAGCACAGACTGAACTCCAGAGCTGCTTTCACGTAAGAACCTGCAGGCTCGAACAAGAATTGCACAAATGGCTTCACTTTGCAGTGCTGTTGGTTGAAAAATGTTACATCTGCAACGCGTGATATTAATGACTAATTAAGTATTAGATTGCTGTGTGGTGTGTCTGCAGCCATCTAAACTCTGTCTCCAAAGGAAGCTCCCTGCTTCCATTGCTATCTGCTTTGAATTTGCACCGATGAACAAAATTAATGATAAAATTTACCAGCATTGTAAATGTAACCCGGTTTACTGAGGTGGATTGCAGCTTTTCCTCCATTCCTCTGTTTTCCTTCAACTCCAGCACAAATCCACTGATCTGGTGTCCCATTACATGTTTACAAAACCTTTGTGGTTACATCTCTTGTTCAATTCCAGTGAGACACAGTTCATAGTTTCAGTTTGTCTATGAGAGAAGCAGCATGTATGTGTGTGTGTGTAAGTAGATTTTTCTTTAAATCATTGTTTTTTATTATTGCAGTCATATTGTGGTGGACTATGCTGTTAACTTAAAACTTGCCATCTTATGCACGGATTATTTTTTTTAAGTGGATACAAGTTAATAGTAGTGTTTAAAGTCCCTGTGATGCTGCATTCAGTTAAAGACGCTCCTTTTGTTTAGGAAAACAGGAACAGCTGGTAAGAAACACCTTGACCAACTAGTACTGGTCTGTGAATTCTTAGAGGTCTTAGTAAATTTCTTTGGTTAGTTCTGTCTTTTTAATGTAATCCAGAAAATATTCATTAGCACAAAAACGCAGGTGCCAGAATAAGGAAACAAAAATAGTTATGGCTGTTATCGCATCCTGAAGACAAAGCCACTGCAGTTTCCATATATTTCCTTAACAAAGCGCTTTTTTTTTTCCCCCCCAGACCTAAAGATTTTCGAAGGAGGTAGTTCAAAGAAGAACTGCCATCAGGAATGTCTCTTCTCCTTGAAAAGAAATTCTTCTAACATAGAAGCATCTGTGCATCTCAGCCAACCCTCCTATACAGAATGTTTTTGACAGGTGTTAGCAACCTTTATTTGGAAAGACTATAAAGATCATTGTATCTGAAACAGCTAATAATAAATATTATGTATTAATACCAGCGGTACTCTATGTTGTATGATGTGGTATTTGTTAATGGTATTTTTTAATACTATTATTAAATAATTAATACATTTTTAATTAATATTTATGTCTCATGGAGACAGTACGTTGTTTACTGAAATAATGTGTCTCACTCTAAAAGTTGCCAAACTTGAATTCCATGCAGTAAGAGAAGAGACTAATTATGGTCACAGGGCTCCCACAAAGGGCACTGTTGGTAAATAATCTGATTTGCGTTTCTGGTGAAACAGGAGATCCATCCTTACACAGCTGGATGGACGAGAGAATGCCCATCTTGGTTTAGAAAAGGTGAGTTGTTTGTGTAGAGCTTGTTTTCTCCTTGGATGACATAAAAACCAGTGGCTCGAGCCGTTTAATGTGTTAGACTTGGTGATTTTAAAGGTTCTTTCCAACAGAAATGATTCTATGATTCTGTTTCTGTAACTGATTGTGTGGTTCTTGTGAAAGTCTTTTCTAGAACACAGAGAGTATATACCCTGTGAGATTAATGGTGAGATTTCGCTGAACCCATGTCTACGTGTGCCTGCAGTTTGCTTGTCTTTTTAGGTGAATATACCCACTGCAGTTGCTATGGTGGTAAGTAAAATCAAACTTCTTCCAGAGCCAAATTACATTAAAAAACCACAACTCTCCAGAGAAAGCAGTTGCACGTTCCAGGTGGGCGTGCGTGCAGAGTGTAGTCCTGTTAGAGATAAGAAAAACGGTATTAAAAGATACATCTAAAGGAATGAGGTGATGAGATTTGTGAGGGTCATTTTTTTATGTCTTGTGGGAGTTTATCTCAGTCTTCAGCAATCTTCTAGAAAGCGTTTTCCTGCGCGACGTGCTTTGCCAACAGTTTAGTCTGTTCATTATGACCAAAGAAGTATTTGGTCACTGACCATAACTTTTCATGCTGGAGCTCTGGCCGTCTTTTGATAGGGAATGCGGCAGAGTGTGCTTGCAGCCCTGCAAGCGGAGCCAAGGGGAAATGGGTTTTATGCTCCAGAGGGTGTGTTTGCTACAGCGAGGAAGCTGCAGCGTTTTACAGTGTCTGCAGCTGCTTGGATGCTGGAGAAGCAACGTTTCGGTTCCAACACAACATTGTGCTGGGAGGCTGCAGAGCAGCAAGGACAGCGTGGATTTCACAGGTGACACCATCTGTAAACCACGTTGGTGGGAAAGGAACTGCCAGGCACTCTGTGAGGAGCGTAGGCAAGGAACGGACAGAATGAGAACAACTGGTTTGTAATAATCTTACTGGTTTTCAGGCTCTTGTTATTCCGCTCTCCGCTTAAATCTCCGGAGTGCTGAGTGACACCACCAGGGCTGACTCTTCTCTGCTTTGTAGCTGCTGAATGGTACTAAATATATTCCTGTTCCTATTTCATATTTTCCTTTCTTTCCCCTCTTAAGTCCAAATCTGATTTTGATTCAAGTCACAGAAACATGCCTTCCTTACTTAAAAAATGTACTAAAGAACAAAGTAGCAATATTTTTAGTATGAAAACCAAATGAGGAAACTGAACTTAAGTGTTGAATGATGCAAAATAAGTCTTGAAATTTATTTGGATTCTGCAAATTGCTTCCCTGAGGTTGATTACTGCTCTTGTACACGGATAACCCTCAAACCAAAGCTGTTGGGTAAATAATTGAAGCACCTATTGTTTTATGTACAGTAGAAGGTACTGATGTGTTACCTACCAAATCTTACGATGTTTGGTAAGGAAAATTTGTGTTTTCTATATCCATTTTATACAAGCATCACATAGGAAGAAAAACATTGTTTTGTTTGTAGTCATATTTCATTATGTGAAATAATGGTTTAGTACCAGGCATTTCTGTGGCATTCAGAGGGGCTTATCCCAGGAAATGTTCTTCTCTAGTGAACACTCAGACTTCATTTCTAAGTCAGTAACCACATTTAGTTCACTAGTAACTATATTTTTAAAAGCACTATGTTAAAGTAAATGCTCTTTGTTGTGTAAGGACACATAAAGTAAATACACTTTATTGGTAAGATCTGGGTGGCATCAGCTGCTCCTCGTGTGTTAAATACTTCCCAGTCAGCAACCTGAGCTTCTTACACAGTCTGGAAAAATACAAGACACTCCTGATTATGCAGAGACTGAATTTTGGAGAAAATGCTGACCATATGTGTCTGTGTCTTACTTTTTTTTGGCAAACATACAAATCCTGAATAATATTTTTATAACTTGGTAGTGGCCACCAGTGATTTTTTATTACCAAGGCATACCCAGCAAGTGAACAGACAACCAACGATAGAGGAAGCATTCTGGTTAGCGGGGTGCCAGTAAATATAAAGTTAAAGCAAATTAACTAGTGCAATTAAAGTTTGTGCTTTAGTATATAAATTGCTTTAAAATTGTAATGAGCATGCTACCAATTGCCTCATTTTGAAATGTGTGTCTATGCTGTCCTCCCTGCTTTTACTCTGCTGCTCTGCCTGGTCCCACAGGAACTTGGCATTTGGATATAGCGTGAGCTGAGGTGTAAATTAATTACGAACTGTAACACGAGGCTCCAAGTCTTTCTGAGACAACACGGACAGAATTGCTTGAACGCTGGTTTTCCATCAGTGGCCACCTCAGCGTCGCTTCCACAGGACCTACAATTTGGTGCATCATGGAGAAGACAAGAAGGTGTCGGTACAACACCTGAGTGGGAGAGTAGAAGCTGGGGACAGGGAAAGGTAAGGTGGGTAGGTAAATTAATCACACAGTGCAGCCATAATCTGCGTCTAATTTTAATGATCTCTGGCTGTCAGCAGTGTGTGCCAGCACACACAGTCATGATCACTTGGTGCCTCTATAAACAGGGGTTAGGCTGCTTTGAGTCTGTAAATTGTTGTACTTTTGTACCTCCTTTACTTTAAATGCAAGTCCAATTAAGGAAATTACTTTCAACTCATGTTTCCAGCAACTTTTCTCACCTTTTTGCAAGGCAGTGGTGGGAGTTAAGGGGTGAGAGAACTAACAGGAAAACAGTTACACAGCACCTCAGCAGGAACAGCCCCGGGATCCACACAACCATGCGTGGAAATGGTTCGTATTACCCGTGAGACTGAATTCTAGGCCAGATAATTGGCGATTACACAGCAAAAGTACCAGTTTGTCCTGGTGAGCTAAGAGAGCTCATGGCCATGGCCAGAGGCAAAAGCTGACAGGTCTTGCCTCACAAACAGACCAAACCCAGTTTGGGCAAGCGGAAAGAAGGTCCTGGGATTATAGGACTGAATTAAAAGTGCTCCATGTCTTAAGTCTTTAAATCCTGTTTTGATGCTTAGTCTCCACAGTGCTGTTCAAAACTGTTCACAAGTCACTTTATCAGTTACCTGGTTTAGTTTAATATCCCCAAGTGCTTTGTGCTCCTCAAGCAGCTGGGTTGGGTTTTTCTCATCCTCTCATCATCAGCTGCCCTGAGCTGCCTGCTCAGCTACACCTGCCGGTCAGGGGCTGTGGCACATCAATATACAAAATCTCAGATCCACAGATGGCACAACCACCTCCCTCTCTTAGGTCCTCTCTCCACTTGTCCATGTATAATTTTAAAAATAAGGCTAAATATTGTTTATATGAAGTGTCTATATACTTTAAAATAAAACAGTTGCCCCAAAGCATCGAAAAAGCAAAATGCATTTCTTTACATTCTGTCCCACGCAGATCTATACAATTGTTCCAAGGTAAAAAGCAATCAAATACAGAATTACCATATAAAAGCTTGCCAGTTTTATTTGCATACAAAACAGAAATGAAAGAGGTTCACAATAAATTATCAGTGTGCTTCTCGGAAAATCCTTGTGTATTTATATAATGTGGGTTAAAAAAACCATCCTGTTAACATAAGAGTTCTTTGCAAAAGGGTAATAGCTGGGTTCGAGGAAACCTGGTTACGCATTGTTCTCTGGTGAATGCAGTCGGGTTAACTCAGTAAAGCGATTTATTCAAAACCAACAGAACATAATCAACTGGAAACACATGGATAACAAAACATTAACTTTTCCGAAGGGTTCTCCATACACCAACTAGTGGATGCTTTGCCTTTTTTTTTTTTTTTAGATACAGTTGGAATAGTGCACGGAACAGAACTCCAGAGAAAGATCTACAGGTGACCTTTCATCATCATCTAGCACCAACCCACTAACATACTAAGTTTCTGGCATGCAAGATAATTACCATGATTTGTTGTGTCAACTGGCCATGTACACTTTTTTTCCTTTAATACAAGAGCCTGTAAACATCTTCTGGGACAGGTTCAGCACCTGGACAAAAAGCCACACAGAGATGCACATAAAATGTTTCCCTTTTTTAAACAGTTCACCGAGAGGGTTTTTTCCCATTCGCTGGAGTCTTGAGGCCCCGTTTGGCGATCCTCCTCGTGAAGCGACTGATTCCCGGGGATCTCAGCTCAGCGGCCTCCATCTCTTCTCGAACAGGAGTGAACTCTGGTTGAGCAAGATGAGGTGATGGGTAGGAGGACTGGGAGTACGGGGCTGGTAAGGGGTAGGACCCGTGAACCCCGTACGGCTCTTGCTCACCATCATACATGTCCTCGGGGTCATAGATTTGGTAGGAGTTATGTGGCAACTGCACTACTGGGATGTCTTGATCGGTTGGCTCACCGTATCCACCTTAACCCACCACCACCAAGAGTATTCATACGGTTAACACAGGAGGAGGGGGGCAGAAAATTAAAGCACTCATTAGGAAATTTGACATCTCATATATAGATACATTTATATATAATGTGTGTGAGTATATATATATAATCTTTAAATACACATCTTTTATGCACACAAAGGAACAGTGGAAACATTTAACAAAATTAATAAGCTGGAGCGATTGGAAACCCACCAACAGACAGCCAAGTTAGTTGGAAACCACCACCAGAATTTGTCAAATGGCCGGTTGTAATCCTGCGCGACCTGCCTGCTTTAGCTTATCCCAATTACGGTCTAAAATACGTGATTAACAGGCAAAATGGGTCAGGCGAGACTTTTTGAGCGTGGCAAGGCAGCTAAGTGCATGTCCAGCAGCGAGTGAGTTCATTAGTGGTAGTCAGTGTCGTTGATGGAAAGCACAGAGCAGTTCAGCATCCACCTCTGACCTTCCTGACCCAGCCTGGGCCTCTCACCTTCGGGACTGGTAGCCATTGTAAGGGATGGGGCCTTCAAACAGGAATCGAACAGCGGGGAGGGGAAGGGAGGAGGAAAGGACAGGAAGAGACGACAACAAAAACATTCAGGTGAGTAAAACATACAAATCAGCTCCGGGGTAGATTAAACCGTAAACATCAAACAAATATGTCTTATGTGTAACATCTGTAGTAACCAGTGCTTTACTAATAAATGTCAATTGTAGGTTGGGCGACATGATTTTTGGCGATTGTGTTAACTTCCTCCCATGGCCTCTCCGTGCTACAACGAGACGGGAAGTAGGATACAGAGAAGATGTAGAAAGAATCATTTTCTCCAGGATGCTTCGCTGGTTAATGACAGACACGTGCATCCCTGTGTCAGGTCACTCGACCAGGGGTTTAGTAAGGGCCATGCTCTCATGCCATTCCGAGGCACACGGGAGGGGAACCCGAGCAAAAAAAACATTGGGAAAACTACAAATGTAAAAACACACATTAAAGGCGAGGGTTCAACACACAGACATGGAGATGGAGCAGGGTCCTAACTACACAAACACATAAAGGACAAAAACCCACTACGTGGGATCTGTTTTACAGGCCAGGAGAGATGGGAGATTCCCCTTGGTCAGCAGCCCGGGGTCACCTTCTCCTCACACTGCAGTCCCATGAAATACAGCACCGCTGGACACACACGGTTTTAGGGAGCTACCAAGGGAGGTTTAGGTTGGACATGAGGAAAAGGTTCTTCCCCCAGAAGGTGCTGGACACTGGAACAGGCTCCCCAGGGAGGTGACACAGCCCCAAGCCTGACAGCGTTCAAGAAGAGACTGGCCAACACCCTCAGACACATGGTGTGAACTGTGGGGTTGTCTATGCAGGAACAGGAGCTGGACTCGCTGATCCTTGTGGGTCCCTTCCAGCTCAGGACATTCTATGATTCTACCACGTTTTAGCGCAAGGTTCACCGGTAGCCTCCATCTCACTTTGGCTGTTGGAAAATGCCCCCCCGCCCCGCGATCGGTTCCCCTACTCACCTCCCATGCCGTACCCCGCGCAGGAGGAGGGGTCGCAGTAGCCGGGCGGGCCTGAGGGACCCTGGGAGCCTGGGGGTCCTGTGTGACCAGCGGGACCCCGCGGGCCTGGAGATCCCGGTGGCCCTGGGCTGCCAGTCCGACTTTCTCCTGGAGGTCCTGCGCAGAAGGGCGAGACGGAACACCTGAGTCGTGTCTTTCACAGGATCACAGGATAGTTTGGGTTGGAAGGGACCTTCAAAGGTCATCTAGTCCAACCCCCTTCGTGAAAGCAGGGAGCTGAGGCCACCTCTTCTCCAGGGCTGGAAACACGGCCGGGGTGTGCTACCAACACCTCCAGGACACGGCCGAGCGGAGGAGCTGGCGTCCAATGTGGGCGAGCTGAGGGAAGGGCTGCAGCTTTCCTTGGCAAGGAAGACAAAGCAGCGGCCAGAGAGCAGGAACCCACTCCTGATGAGCCCCCTCTCCGGCCACTACCTCGTCTTCCTTGCCAGAGACAGCGTTTAGCCAGGGATTTATACCAAGTAATGTTCCACCAAGCGTCAGACGTTCAGAAGGGCAGTTTCCCGGGGGGCAGCCCTGGGCAGCTCTGTGCTCACCCCTCTGGGCGATGCTGCGCCCCGGCACCCGTGCTCCGATGGCCAGAACACCCCAGGAGGGCAATCCAATTTACACCTGTTTCAACAGGACCTGGATCTCGGCCTCTACGCTTTTTCAGGAGCTAGATCTAAATCTCTGTGATTAATGTGCCCAATTATCATTCATTTCCCTGTCGAGTCACAGTTAGGTATCGCCTTAAGTCAATGAGAAACCAAATACAATTAATCAGGATTAAGTTTTTTCCCTTTCAGACTCCATCTCTGAAAATAATAATTAAAATATTTTTTTTAAAAAGGTTTTGGAGGAGCAGTTTATCACAGGGAGAAGGAAAACACTCGTGTGACTGGTGGCACCATCACGTGGCACATCACAATGCTGTGTTACAGAGTAAGAACATCGTGAGAGTTCGGGTGCCTAAACTACCAACTCTTCCGCTGCTTAAGGCTCAGAAGCGGAGGACGGAGCCCTGTGGCTTTCCGCATGGGTCGGAGTGGCCTAATCCAGACACCTCCAACGCCACGACTTTACCTGTAGATCCCGGTGGGCCTCGGGGTCCTTGTGTTCCAACACCTGGATTGCCTTTTTCTCCTTTCTCGCCTGGTAAACCTAAGGAAATAGTACTCATCAGAGCCACATTTTGAACCAAACTGCGTGCAGTGTTTGTTATTTAATGAGGATCATAGTTCCATATGCTATTTTTCATCTAGAAACAGATGGCAGAGAAGGAAAGAGGTAAAAATAAAGAATTATTTGGTTCTTTTTCCCTCCCTTCCACGACAGCTTCTCATGGGAAACATGGCATTCCTGGGGCCTTAAACGTTCCTGCTGCCGCGGTGGTTTCACCGAGGTGGTATGCAGAGGCATCGGCCAGTTTCCAGGCTGTGCTTCCTGCTGGAAAGCTGCCTCTGGACTACACAGGGTTCAACCATCGTAAGTCAGAAGAACCCTCAGAGCATCACAAAGCTGTCCATAAATTACTGTGTGGCCCAGAAAAGTCAATTCTTAATGCAACAGCCAATTTGTCTTCCAACATTCACCCACCGAAGCGTGGTTCAGTATAGTATGGTTCTACACACAAACGGAGAGAGTTGTGGGTTATTGCAGTCTTGCTAGAAGGCAAGAAAGGAGTTTCAGCACAGTCAAAATCTGTCCCCTCAAACAAAGCCCGATCTAAGAGTTTCCCGGTCACAAAACTGATGCGCAGCTGTTTTGTTTCTGCACTTGCTCATGGTCCTCAATGTCTATCATTGGGTCTGATCCATGGAGATCACAGATCGAGTAATCCAGAAGGCATCACCTTCTTCCAGCTTTCCACCTCTGTCTGCACTGCCACTGTGGCACCCTATAAAAACACTTTCTATACGCAGCGATCACAATAAGCGGTGCCGAACTAGAGTAGGTGTCAAAACTACAAATTCCAGACCCTGAGTTTCCAGCGGTAACTTGGAAACTCTCATAAAGTCTGTGTTTGATTTGGATGGTTCAAAGACACCAAATCCAGGCTGGTTTGGGGGACTTTCCCCCCATTTTCCAGACCTCCCACCTCTGGTAATTGCTCTCACCCCTTCAGAGCTTTCGCACTTTCAGAGTCAAAGCCAATATAGAGCACCACCGTTAAAACAAAGTAGAAAGAAAACAGCTGCTGCCATTGATGGAGCAGTATCTAGAGTTTCAACTGACTGGCCTCCTTCCTTCCCTCCTGCTCAGGTAAGTGTTACCTCTTAGGGAAAACCACCTGGAGGACACCTGCTATTGGCAAGGAGCCATAGAGGATTTTTTTTTTCCTTCATAAGCTAATTTCTGATGGAAGTAAATAAGGAAGAACAAACTCTAACTGTGGAAAAAATTGAAATTAAAACCCATCACTGACCAAGAATGGCTTCCATTGAGTTCAATAAGTAAGAGTCTGCTGGATTACAGGGGATTAGGTACCTGAGCTCTAGGTCTTGTACAGAACAGGAGGTTTCCAGGGCACTATATGGTGTAGCCCAACCAAGTGGAAAACCCAGGCTGCACCACGGCCACCAGTAACTCCATATTGAGCACAACGCTTTTAACCAAAGCATGAGGAGCTCTTTCTCTTAAAGAAGAAAAGCTTTTCTGCAACTGTCCTGGCATAGCTGAGGTATTTTCTCTTTCCTTTTTGTACTTTATATTTCATTTGATTGCACAAGTTTGGGGCTCTTTTGCTTTTTTTTTTTTTTTTCCAATTTCTTTTGGTGACCAATTCTTTTCTCATTGAGAAATTATACAACCACAGTCACTTTCACAACGTTTCCCATTAGGGTGTTGCCAAAGCTTCCAAGTGTTCGTAGTAACACTGCGTTTAACAGGAGAGACTTGGCCACCAAAAGAAGAAATACCATGGCCAAAACACATCTGCAAAAAGTGTCAGAAGAGAGCAGGTGTGATAATCTGGGTGATGTTTATACCATTATTTTGCAAATAGCAGGTGTCTTCTTCCTCCTGCTTCCAGAGGATACTGGGCAAGACAGAACAAGGCCTTGTACCCCTCATCCATGAATTTACGGATAACAGAATATTTATATAGTTACTACTAAAACTGAAATATTTCTATTTGGTTGTCCTGACCCTTTAGTCATTTGGTGACTACAATGGTGCAACAGTTCCTTCTAACATTCCTCCCCATTGATGTCAGCACATGTTAGAAGTGTTTCTAAACGTGCCTTTGACCAGTGAAGGAACACAAGTGCAGGGGGTACCCCAGAATGTGCTCTCACCTGGAGACTCCAGCTCATGCCTCCAAAACCTGTTGAGTTGATTACCGGAGCTCTTCAGTTACTGAATCACCCCCCTCAGCTTACTGGCAAATTCTTGCTCGTATCACGAGCATAATCTTGTTATCCCACGACCGGCACTTCACACTGACTTATTGATCACAATGATATTCAAGGACATGGAATTCTTCTGAAGTATCCCTAGGTTCTGCTTTGCTGGTTTAATACTCTCACCTGTGCTTACTATGACACTCAAAGCAAAGCAAGTACCTCCTCCACTGTTTAAAATCTTCGGTGAAATTCTCAAAACGATCTGTAACCGCAAGTCTCAAGACCTACAGAGCTGCCACAAAGCCAGCTTTTCAAAGGGCATTGGGGCTTGGCACCAGAATGAAGCCACATCCGATGTGCACAACTCAGTCAAGCATCAACACTCAGTCTGGCGCACCTGAAGAGAGCCAGGCATTTGGGGCAGGTTACAGAACCTGGAGTGCTAAGGGGGTCACAATTAAATAAAGAAGAAATGCTGAAGGGAGGAACAGCTTCCAGAGCTGACTCAGCAGGGCACACATCTTACCTGTCTAGAGAAACAGGCAAACGCATGCGCACTGAAAGATTTCAATGATATCTGTGTCATGATCCCACTAGTTTTTATGAGCCCTAGTCGGGGTAAGAGGCCAGTAGGGTTTCAGGGGGCTGTGGTCAATAGGGCTTCAGGGGTCTCCTCTCCCCTTCCTAGTGCACTTCCATTTCCCAGCATATCGGAGCCCCCTGGAGAGGTCCAGAGCTCGTTCCACAGTGCAGACAGCAGCACAAAGGGGCTCTGCCACGCTGAGACCCACCTCTTCTGTGTTGAGACCCACCTCACATGCAGGCTCTGCAGATTTTTTAGATGATGGCATATAGCTGAAATCCAGAAATCCTGGATGTTCAAGTGTAGACAATCTTGGTGGTGTGGCTTGGATACATGACTGTATGTTCTCCGCCCCTACTCAGTGGTTCAAGCTACCACCTCAGGATAGAATCACAGCATCATTTAGTTTGGAAAAGACATTTAAGGTCATCAGGTCCAACCATTAACCTAACACGGCCAAGTCCACCAATAAACCATGTCCCCAAGTACCATATCTATGCATCTTTTAAATACCTCCAGGGATGGTGACTCCACCACTTCCCTGGGCAGCCTGTTCCAGCACCTCACAACCCTTTCCATGAAGAATTTTTTCTGAATATCCAATCTGAACCTCCCCTGGCACAACTTGAGGCCATTTCCTCTTGTCCTGTCACTTGTTACCTGGCAGAAGAGCCCAACCCCCTCCATGCTCCAACCTCCTTTCAGGCAGTTGCAGACAGCGATCAGGTCTCCCCTCAGCCTCCTTTTCTCCAGGCTGAACAGCCCCAGTTCCCTCAGCCACTCCTCATCAGACTTGTGCTCCAGACCCCTCACCAGCTTCGTTGCCCTTCTCTGAGCTCTCTCCAGCACCTCAATGTCTTTCCTGTAGTGAGAGGCTCAAATCTGAACGCAGGATTCGAGGTGCGGCCTCACCAGTGCTGAGTACAAGGATGTGTTGGGCCAAAAAGGTTAAGAACGGCTCCCTAGCCTAACTGCTCAAAAACTTAACAGGGAGAGGGAGGCCTCGTTTCAGACCTTATTTCAAGATCTAATATCCAACACACAGAGGAGTATATTAATCAAACTGGACCACAAGACCTTCTTCCCGGTGGTAGTAGGTAGGAAAGGAGTGCAGCTTCAAGCTGCCTGAAGTTATGCTCTAACCTTTAACCACTGGAGAAAGGCTGGAGAGGAACTGGCACCTCCATAATTTCTATCAAGCTTACTTTACATCTAATCTTCCTGCTTTCTGTCTTGCTTGTAAACCACTGCTTTCTCTTACAGCTGAATTAGTCCCTACCAGCCTTTGGATGGTAGATAATAAGGAGCCCCCGGCCAAACTACAAGCATGCTAAAAGCAACGTGACCAGATTGTTAAAGCTGTAGCCTTGAGACTGTTTTAGACTTTCAGATTATAAAGTGTCCAAAAGGTAAGTTTCAGGAATTTAATATCCATAGGCTTGGTAGCCCTAGCTCCTAAATCTCACTGAAGGTCAACGGGTCTTTAAGTGTTTAAACTCCGGCATCTGGAAATTTGCTGACATCTTTTCTTCTGGGATTCTTAGCAACGTAATGCGTGGGATTCCTGCTCTTAGAGACTGTCTTCCAAAACTGAGTCCAAACCTCCTGTTTGCAGTGCAGGGTTTGGTTAGCAGAGACTGCAGTTTCAGTCAGAAGTGCTATCCAGAACCTTTGATGAATAATTGCACTGCACAGGGCATGTAGGGAGCAGTCCTACATGGCAGATATATGCTCTAAGCCACATTTATATTCCTGAGGGAACCTGCCAAAAAAAACACGTCATCTGTGATCAACAACTGAATTCCACCCATTTCGAAGACAAATTTCTCAGGCAAACCTCTTGGCCTGCATTCCAGATACCTAAAATTTCCTTAGCCCTGGCTTGCTTCAAACAGCTCTGTTGCAGTTCTCTACTTCTGCTGCAGACCTTTTCACAAGGTAAACTTATCTAAATCGCCTCTTAACCATACATGTCCTGTAAAGAAATATCTGACATTTGCAAAAGGCAAAGTCTGTCTGTGTGCATTGCTTTGATCACAAGAAGACTGGTCCATGATGGACTATTGCTTATCCTACTGTACAACAACATTACATGGTGTCTCCAAAGGCAATTGCCCTGACGTTTTCGAGTCACAGCCTTCCACGCGCTCAATTATTATTCTTTACACACACAAGGACACGCACCCATACATGATGTTCACAGAATAAACTGCAGTAAGAAATGATAAATATGGAACAAATCTATTCAGTCTAAGAATAAAATGTTCATTCTGGAACAAGTTATGAAGCTCGTGCACAGGGCTAACCTTTGAAATCACATGGATATCAAGTTCCTAATGCAAACATACTGCAGGCCAAGATACAAGTCTGCTCCAGGTTTCTTTTAGTTTAATTTCCAGTAAAGTTTACCCAAGTGAAAGAGAATATAAACACCGAAGCAAGGATACCCTACTCCTAAGGCAAAACTAACATGAGTTAAAATCAAGCACTTCATGGGCTTCCCTAATGGACTTTCCACCAAAGCTCTTTAATGAGAGCACGTTAACAGACTCCCAGACCTTTTGCTCATCATTAACGGCTCCCTCCTGTAAACGACAGAAAATTCAAAATTCACTCATTTCACTTTCTGTCAAGGTGACCTTTGCATTTCATGAGAGCACAGCTGAGAGAAAGTCAAGGCATCGCTCTCCAAGTTACCTCAATGGTTAATCACTCTCAGGGATAGAAGTGTGCATCAGATTTGAGTTAGAGTGGCTTCAGATTCTAGTAAGTGTTTTCATACTTGTGCTCTGGACATACTTCAGCAACAACATCAAACTGTCTCTCCCCCTTCGCACTAACCACTTTTTTATGTCTTGTCCCCATCCAAAATAAGCAATGGCTTGAGTTCGGCCCCATGGAGATCACAAGCAACTGAAATCAATTATTTCCAATGCTCTGCTAAAGATACCTCTGATAGCATCAGTTATTAAAAACAAAACCAAGATCACAAACACATTGTCTTGCAAAGAAAATCAAATGTCCGTGGTTTGTGCACAAAAGGAAATCTTCGGTATTGCTTATCTGTTTTTGTCTTTAACAGAATACCGTCCTTTGAGGAGAACTGCATTTTGCAATTAAGAAAAATTAAACAGCTACCAAAAACGTCCTCTTTCAAAGATGTCCACTTGTAACCATACTGTATAATAACACAGGGTGTTGGTTTTTTTTTAATCCAGATGAAGTTAAAATTGGAGATAAATCTAATTGACTCAACTGGCAAAAGTTCCATGTAATTCCATTGAAATTTTGCCATCAGAGCTGTAAACATGTGGTTTTTGATAACAAATATTTAACTAACTCTTTCATAGGAAGCCAGGAAGCAAACATGGATGAAGCTGTACTTGAGAATAGTGATTTTCCCAGTGACAGCTTAGGTATTTATTGTATTTTAATCACAGTGGGATGGAGCGAGTAGCCATAAGCTTTGTGCATCACTTCAGGACACAGCATAAGAGCAGAAGTCCACCCAGCAGAAGAATAGCTGCACTTTCACAGCATCTGAAATCTAGTAGTGCCTCAGCATAAGTTTTGCTACTGCTTTTACAGTTTTCCTCAAAGTTGAGAAAACTACCCATATATTATAAAAATAATTAGGAAAAAAAAAACCAACTCACTGAATCTTTTCTTTTTTATGTTATTCTGCAGTACTCCAACTACGTTCTGAGCACTGAGAAGCCAGACACTAGTTATTTAAGTCCCAGTTCATAAACATAACAACAAAACAGAAGATGTTTGAACTAACTGAAATAAAAATAGAAACCAGTGCTGTGAACTAGTTAAAATAAAAATAGAGATGACTGCTGTGAATAATCAGTGCTTATTTATGCAAGTATGTAAGAGCAAAATTCTAGTATTTATCTGGGATTATGTACTATAGAGGACTGACACCACAATGTGGTCTCCTTAATCTTTAAATCACTGGTTCAATTCAAATGGCTTGTTGGGGCACCAATAAAATGCTCATATTGCTAACAAATATCGAGATTGCCAGAGACGATTTTTTTTTCCACATCATTAAAAAAATACAAGTGACAAGACCCCACAGTGTACAGCTAAAAGAATAATCAACTAGACAAACTAAATGACAAATGTCTTAGTGTGATCCTAATCCATTCACTTATGTCTACACTAGAAAAAAAATAGATCTGAGCTGGCAACAGCCACTGAGAACTGATTCTGTCAAGAGAATGACCTCTCCTTTCTCACGGAGGTGAGTCTTTCTTGGAAGGACCAGCTCAGTGTGTTACTAGTGAGAGGATACGTCCAGGAATGGGACACCCTGGACCTAGAAGTTCAAGTGGAGGTTTTGAGCACAACTCCAGGATGCAGTCTCAGTCCAAACCTCCTTCCAAAACATCTGGTTAGTGTTTGGCAGAGTGACAAGGTCAACAAGGGGAAAGAAGCTCTTGGCCAGGCAAGTTAGCAGGGAGGTTCACTGATGTCAAGATCTCCCACTGCTGACATTTTCCAGTAAAGCTCTTTGGTGCATGGTTTCCAACCAGTTCTACACGCTGCTTTGCAGAAGTTTCCCCCTCTCACAGGTTGGGATTGACGGGTGGTGGCCAGGAGGGGTGAGTAGGAGGAAACATCCAGCGTGCCCCCACTCTTTTATCTTCTCTTCTACCAGCACCTTGCCACTCCGTTCAGAGGCTCCAACAAGTTCTTGCAGCCATCCCAACAGTTTGAACTCTGAAGCAAAAAAACCCAACACTCTACAAGATAAACAAAAGGTATTTTTTTCCTTTTAGTGTCTATTACTTTTACTATGCTCTATGAACACTGCTGTCTCTGTTGCAGTATATTTTCTGTACTTTAAGGCGGAGGCTGACTTTTTTCTAATCTGGCACTGCTTTTGAACACTAAATTGACTTCATATACTACCAAAATGCTGACGACATCCGCGAAAAGAAACAGATAAAGACTTCCAAGTGGCTGGCTGGAAATCTTCAGGACAGGACTACACGTGTGACTTGCTGAACAAGTTAAATACAAACAATGCTCTGGAACACAGTAAGGGATGGGGCCTGAGTCTCTTTATCCTCCTCTCTGTAGTCACCAGAAAGTCAAACCCCTGCCATCCAGAAGCAGGGTAATTTTAGTCTGCTGCTTCACTGTATGATGAGTAATTAGGAATCAAGTGAGAACTGGGAGTGCACAAGAAACTTCCAGTCAATCTCCATAAGCATGAGAAGCTGGTAAATATAATTTTTACTTATCATTGATGCATTTTGGGGTTAGCTTAGAGCAACTCCTTAGAAATGGATTCTGAAATATCCCAAGGGTCTGTACAACTCAAAATGTATCTGCCTGCTAAATAATCTGCTACTACATTAAACACACATCAGCCTAAAATTTCAATTGTTTCTGAAGAAATTAAATCCTTAAGGACTAATAAATTACTCTATATTCTTATCTACTTTCTGAATGAGCTTCTTCCTCATCCTTCCAGATTCTCTGCCAGGCTCCAGTTACATGAACGTCCTAAAATCCGTTTTCACACCAAATAAACTAGCCAGTTATTTTGTCTTTAAGTTGACACATGGATTCTTGATTCTTAAACAATCTCATTTTAAGCTATAAATACTGTAAAACACTCCCAACATTTGGCATCACATTTTATGAAAATCTGCAGAGAGCTCTGGCTGACTGATTACAACTCTTGAAGAATGCTCGATAAGAGCTTGCTCTCTACCAAGAATGGAACTCCCCACAAGCACTACCTGCCAAAATCAGCCCCTTCAACATCAGTTATCTATATAGATTGGAAAAGAGTAACATTCTTTTTTAATGTGTTTTTACCCTTTCTGTACTAACTCTTCTATCAATGCTGATTCCCAAATATTAATAATATCAGCAGTGGGTTAACCTACGTCATGTTTCATTTAAATAACTGTATCTAATCACTCTGATTTCATAGTAGTACAACATGTGGGTCTGGCCCTCAACACAACAAATATGATGGAAAATACATGCTAAATGCTAAACAGGTTTCTCTTTTCGTAGCCTGGCATTTTGGTTCCTCCATTCCTGAAGTCCCAGCAAAATATTCTGTGTGCTTAAAGAGTCCCTGCCTGAGAAGCCATTTAAAATACACCAGTATTAGTATGGAAGCAACTGCCCTGAAATCTGCATTTAGTCTCTCCAGGTCACCACTTGCTTTGTCTTCTGATTTTCTTTCCTACTTGCCTTGTGCTCCCTGATTCCTCCTTCTTTCTGGGCCTTACTCAGCTGGAGTGGGCAGCAGGAGGACTGAGAGGCCAGTACCCTACACCTTGCCTCTTTTTTCAATAAAGTAATTAGAATTACAGTCTTGAGGAGAAGGAAGGACCCACAGACTCACAGGTTCACTCAAAGACTTTCTTTTGAAAACCATGCTTTAACTCTGGTCATCATAGCTACTGTGAACTGGAACCATTGAGCTCCTGAACTGAACGGGCTTCATAGCAGTTCATTAACAGCAACACCAATTCACCGCTCTTGAATATCACATTTGTCTCTTGGGGTTTTGGTCAGTTCCTCTTGTGATGCTCTTCAGAGCACTTGCACAATCATAGATCTACTCAGTCCTACCTCTGTGAGCTTAGTGCTACTCAGGCACACCAAAGATTGAGAGTAAATCAAAATACGGAGCTTGTTTCTTCATTAGACAATACTGGTGGAGGAAAAGAGAAAGGGATCTAGCCTCCATGTAAGAATACAGAAGAGAATGATTGCAAATGAAGAGTTAATTGTATTACTTCTCTCTGACTTCATATTTTCCTCTCCTTGATCCTTTCAACCCCATATAAACTAAGATTTTTTCCCCCTTCTTATCAACCTTGCTCCTTTCAAACGATAATAGTTTAGAAATACTCAGACAGACATACTTCAAGTTCAGCAGAAAAGTTCAGTCTTTCCCCAGCATGGACCCATCAGTTTTGCAGCTTTCTTCAAAACCTCTTTTGCTTATACATTTAGAGTTCCAAATCACTTCAGAGCATGATGTGCCCAAGAAGATGCCATCGGTCTTCAGCAATTTAGACATTAAACCTCTGTCTGATCCTACCAAATCACGCTCAGCAAAGCCTGTATTATCTTCACGACTGAGAGTCTCCAGAGCTTTCACTATGGTCTGTGTAGAGCTCACCAATCAATTAGTGAGAAAACAGTTGTTCTCACATTTAAACAGGAGACAAAAGCCACCAGAATGTAGCAGGAAAGGGAGATATATTTTTGTACATGTGAAGTACGAAGCCTACCTCTTTCTCCTGGTCTTCCTGGTTGCCCAGGGCTTCCTGGAAACCCTTGCATGCCTGGAGATCCTTGTTCACCCTGTGGCCCTGGAGCCCCTGGCCGACCCGGCTCACCAGGAGGTCCTGCGATGGTTCGTGTTGAGACAGACTGGCTTGGAATCTGGTTCAGAATTGAGTTATACCTTGCCATATGACCTGTCAGGAAAAAAATGTCCCCATTTTCAAGTTGCAGTGGAGAATCTGGTTCAGCTAAGTTTGAACAGAGCATTGGCAGGTCCTCAAGACTGTGGTCTGTCGTGCTTCGATAATATGAAGTTGTGTGCTTGTCAGTGGAGAAACAGTGGTTTAGGGAGTACACAGAAAAAGGGAGAACTATTGTGTATAATATTGTTTCCTTGCTTTGATTTTTTTTTTGTACTTTACGTCTATAAAAATTTACAATTGTCACAGCAGAAGCTTCTGGGTACTATAATAGACTGGAGACAATTCAGACTTTTTTTAGATGCCTGATGCTAATCATCTCTAATTGGACATAAATCCATTTGAACATGAATTGAGTTGGAACATAAATCCTGACTGTCTAGCCTAAAATTAATAGATACTCTTGAATGCTCTGAGAAGCATCATATTTGTATCAATTGTGGCAGGAAAAGATCCATTCTAGAGATAGAAGCGTATGAACTACTGATGTACATACCCTGGATGAGTTGTTCACACACTTGCCGAGCAACAGCACGCACCATGGCTTGGGACTGGAGATCACCCTGGATAACAACAGCAGCAGCGTCAGAACACATTTTTTTGAATCATTTCTCTCTTGAAAATGCTTAGAGCAATGAAAGACATCTATTATCCCTGAGAGATTATACCCTCACAGATGAGAAAAAAGCCAAAGTAGTTTTGGGATTTCCCTGGTTCCCATGAGTGTTTTTAGCCAGCAAACAGAATCTGAGAAGATAACCCTAATGAGAGATTTGGGGACATGCCTAATGCCCTTTACTTCTCACCTTCAAAACATTAATGTAGCTATATATAAAACACTGCCTGGAAAAGAAGGAAAGTTTGCCTGATTGCACAGAGAAAACTATTGTGCCTGTAAACACAGGGAAACATAAACTGTTGGAGAAAGCTTTTTATCAGACAGAAAGCTTTTTATGAGACAGAAGGCCAGACCACAAAAAAAATGGTGGCTAACATGAACACAGACTTACCCGCTCCCCCCTTTCACCCTTAGCTCCAGGAGGACCCTATGGAAAGATTCAATACAAAATTAATTCTCATTTTATTCTAGCTCGAGATTTTTAACCCCTAAACATTGTCTCCCTTGCAACATCACAGTAAAAGGAGAAAGGAGGATTTGGGGGCAAGCTGGACATCCCTCAGGAACTCCTGAAGCGAGCAAAGATCTGCATGAAGAGGTAACCATCTGACTGATGCGTGGTTAAAGCACAGCTTATTCTATCCTGGGAAAGAAGATCATTTTTAGACCTCTTTTTTATTACTCTACCTTTTGGGCAAGACAGTTATTGAAATCCAATAATTTTTCACCCACCTAGCTGTTTCTTCAGAGCTCCTAGAGCCTAAATATTCACAGCAGAGGTCTTACATGACCCACAGGAATATCTACACTCTAGGAAATTTAGTTCAATATCTGGAACATGTGTTTGGACAGGAACTGACTAGTCAGCATGTTAGACATTGATAGTAATAAGTTCCATAGCTCACCAAATCTCCTTAGTAGATTGCATGATTACACTTAGAAACTATGCAGAACTGGGCATTGGGTTATTATCTTTGCTTATATATTATCAGTCAATTCATTTCAACTTAGCTAAATAAAAAAGCTTACATTGGACTATAGCTCCAAAGCAAACTGAATTAAAAAAAAAAATTATTCTACAAATTATGTCGGAAGTACTCACTGTCATACTCTGATGCCTTTAAAAATTAAATAGAACATTCACTGGAAAAACATTGATCAGGCTTTATAATTAACTCAGTGGTCAAATGTTAAAAAGTGAATACACAATACTATCTGAACTGTTACAGTGAAAAAGAGATCCACTGCAAATCGTCTCTTTTACATAATTTACACACCTGTTTTATAGTTGTATTCCTTTCTTCTAGCTAAACTGTTGGGTTTTTTTTTTATAAGAAAGAAAACAATATCTGAAAGACAAACTTAGTATTAGAGGTTCCTAATACCTATTTTCAGTATAGAGGGTGTAATTTTCCACTCAGTGAAACTGGTGGTCAAACTTATAGTAACATTATAGAAAAAGACATGATCATTAGTCAGATGCTCTGATGTAAATCCAGAGTAACCATGAAAGCAGTTTTTTATTCATGCAATATTTTCATAGTGTGAAAATCCGAATAATATTTTGGAAATATTCAAGTTAATAAATGCATACTTCAGATTCTTGAGGGGTACTTGAAGTGCAAGGGAAAAAAGGAGAAAGTAATTACACACAGACTACAAATTCACATACTGTTATGTTTTTAACTTCTGCGTTTTGTGTTTTGACTCTCTAATCCCTGTATTGCAAATGTTTATGTAAGAATAACAAATGAATTTAATAATGAAGAATGAACAAAGAAAGACCAATAACATGTTTTGGTTAAGCACTAATTTCAAACAGATCCTAAGCTATAAATATTGAGGAGTTCTGTAAAATAGTGAAGCCAGGATCAGGAAACAATTAACGCACAATAGCAAATACTGCAATATTAATTAATTTTACTCACAGGAGCTCCAACATCACCTTGTGGCCCCTGGCTCCCAGTAACACCTGGAACACCTGGAGCACCAGGTATGCCCTACACGGAAAAAGAGAAAGAAAATACTTAGTGGTGTGGACAATCAATATCCGTGGATCCTGATGAGAGAAATAACTGTGATGGAGAGGAAGCGCACAAAGCAGATAGTTCTGCCAAAGATCAGAGATGCTGAGAGAGAGGACTAAGAAGTGTATGTTACAGGGAAAAGAGCATCAAAAGCAAAGCTTTGAAAAAACCTCTTGAGAAAAAAGGACTTGTGCAGCTTGTTTTCTGAAACAAGACTGCTGGACTACAAGACTAAATCCTGTGATGTTACTACTATGTTTGGGGGCGATGATCCAAAAAAATTCTTTGTGCATAGAACAGGATTGCTTGTAGAATACTCAATACCGTCAGCAGTTTCACCTGACTTCTTAAATCTATCAAGAAGGCACTAACCTTGCCTTACTGCCCTATTTGAGAAGGACGAGACAGATTTTGGAGGCATCACATCCCGCTTTGAAGGCTGAATGTGGCCTCTGCCGTGTCTCTTGGCTACTTCATGAGAGCATCTGAATACCTGCACTCACCGCCGGCCTCCAGACCAAGCGAAACTTGGCAATTTACTTCAACTAACAAAACCAATTTGAATTTCTAACAAAAAAAAAAAAATTAAAAAGAAAGAGAGTCTCAACTCAAAAGTTAAGAGCCCTAACACCCTTTATATTACAGTTACTTGACTAAGAACAAGCTATCAATCTACTGATGGAACAACTGTCTCTCCTTCCCAAGGGAGGAATTTTTTCTTGAGCTAATTAAGAGTTGAAAGAAATGACACTGGATGAGCAGTTCTCTGCCAACCCTTACGCGTCATGAGAATTTTAAGTTCCAAAGAGAACCCTTGGCCTTGGTCCACTGAAGCCTAGATAACTGTGATCTACAATCCCCCTAAATCCTGATGATTTTTACAGTAATTAATTCCATGGGCAATACTCACCATAGGGCCAGGAGGTCCTTGTGGGCCCGTGGGTCCATCTTTGCCAGGGAGGCCCTGTAAGAGAGAAATATATGCAATTTTACTGACTTTTTATATGTACTTCATGAATCTGTTCCATTTCATCTAGAAGTTGTTGGTTTGGGTTTTTTATTCTCTGCTTTTAATTAAATTAAGGACTGGCGGTAGCGCTTCTTTAGAAGAAAAGGAGGGGAGCGCTGAGGAGGGTTTATTTCTGAAAAGAAGCTATAGCATAGCTGATATTTTTTCAAAAATCCAACTAGCCTCACAATATTTTTGAAGATGCAGCAACGAAAAACTTTGTACTGGCAACTTTCACCTCAGAGCAAATTTCACTTATAACATTGCTGTGGCAAGTAAATGAAAGTGTTTGCTGCCAGACTGCTCTGCCACAAGGTGGGTCACACGTCTACATCTCAGTGGTTGCAATTGTTCGTGGTTCCGCTGACTACGTGCTGAAAGATGGCAATGGTGAGCCCATCTCCCCGCCCAGCGATGATGTGCATGTGCAGGAGCCATCACCGGGGTCCTGCCTCAGGGAGCAGCAGCAACGCTCATGTGGTTTCCATTACGAACGTGCTTCAGAACTTCCAGAAATTAGAGCCAAAAACTAAAGATAACTTGGAAACTGGAAAGCAAGCAAATCATAAGAAAAAAAAAAAAAAAAAAAGACTGACCAGATGTAGAAGAAAATGCACTATTAATAAAGTATTATGGCAAATTAACCAACATGCACATTTTGTATCCACATGCTATAACGTACAGGTTTCTGAACAGCCTGGTGATAAGTCAATTCCTTAACTACTACACAGCCTGAAAAGGAGAAATGTGATCTTATCTGTGGCTCAAGACCAGAATATAGAGATGAGAATAGAAGGAAAAGGAGGGTTTGAATGTGTTTATGATGACACACACATAGTAAAAAAAATTCTAAGCCTCAATAACTCATACAGTTTCAGAAAAAAAAAAAAAATCACATATTTTTTGTTTTGTACTTTTTTCTGAAACTTTATTTCTGACACAGTTTTAGTAACTAATATAGTATGAACTACTAGTTTTATGCTTTACATAATTTGGAAACTACGATTCAAACCTGTTATCATATGGTATTAAATACTGCTTAGGGAATATTATCTGCCATGTGCTGGGAAAGGATTTTGTTAAAATCCCACCAGAAGGTTGTTTCAATGATAAAATAAGCCATATAGTCAACTCATATTACATCATCTGTGCATCCTTAGTCTTGATAAGGAATATGTTCCCCTTTCGCAGTGTAGCCAGATGGTTCCTGAAGCATCAAGGACCAAAGTAGCTCCTGTATCACAGTAAGAACTAAAGCAAATGTAACAGCTATGTGACATTGAAATAGAGACACTCGTAGTGTCTCTGTCACAGTAGTTTTAAGATATACACAGACAAAAGATTGCAAGTCTAGCTCAAATTTGCAAAGGAAAGCACGTTCAGTCTTCAAGATTGGTATTTCTAGAGGAAGCAGAGAATGGCATAAGGAACTTTGAAATGCATTAAAATTTATAAAACAGAGTTTCTGATATTCTCTGGAAGAAACATTTAGTTCTGAACAAGGTTTTGAAAAACAGTGATAACTGTTCATGGTTTTACAATAACATGGAAGTTCCTAAAAGACAATGCAAACTAGATTTGTTTTTGTAACAGTAAGACCTCCAGGAACACTGACACCCTCATATTTACAAGTATGTTATACTTTTTAAAGCAAAGATTTAGAATCTGTGTTTATTTTTGATCACTCTTAAAGCAGGATGAGAACTGGTTGGAACCTCTTAAAGGCTTAACTTAACTTGGAGGGAAATGTAGAGATTTCTACCAGCTTCTAGGACCTAGTGTGGATTTACACAAACTTCTAAAGAAAAACAATGCTGTATGTCACTTCCTTCTTTTATCCTAGAACTAACAGTATGACCATAATTACGCTATCTTTGAATATATTTCACTATTTCTTTCCTCTGAGCAGTATTCTTACTCTTGGCTGCTCAAGAATCACCTCCTGCCTACTCTCCTAGGATTCATTTCTCTTGGCACTGTGTCTGTATCACTTGGCCACAAATAAATCACGTCCTACTGTATTTGTTAAATGTGAAAATTACTATTTATAAATGAAGTCAAAGAGAGGTTTGGTTCAAGAAAGAGTACGGTAATATCTATTCTGTCACGCAGGCAAAAGACGAAAGACACTTGTTTGTGCTGCCAACAAGGTTTGAAGCTGATGCTACTCAGACCATCCGATGGGCTGAATGGATCTGATACTCTTTCTGGACTATAGTAGTGAGCAAAAGAGATCAGTAAGTAGCAGGACATTGACAGGAAGACTGGGAATGTATTTATTCTGTCTCTTTCTCACATTATTTTTGGTCTGTGTAATGTAGAAGAAAATAGAGCACTGTAAGAATTCACAAAGTTGTATTAAGAGCACTGAAGCCTTAAAGGTGTTACGCACTCTCCCATTTATCAAAGTCTCCTCTTTGCTTAACCATCTCCAGAATTTCTGGGGGGAACTACGTAGCACAACAGCACTTTCTCTCTGATGCTGTCACACCCAGGACAGGAATGACTGTACAGAGCCATTGAATCTCCTCCACGCAGCTTCATGTCCAAGAGCAGGATGGGACAGGTTTTGATGTGTGGCCTTAGACACAGGGCAGTTTAGAATAAAGATGTATACTATTTTGGAAGGTGAACTTAAGTCAGGACATGTTTTGCTAATGGCATGAAAAAGAGTTATGGAGAAACAGTGTAACTATGACAGAATTTTTTATAAGGTATTTTATTTGCCAGAATACAAATGGCAACTGGGGAAACTATCATTACATGTCAGGAAAAAAAAATGTTACAGTGAAGGCAGCCAAATAAATACCATCATGGGTTGCCCAGAGACACAAAGTCTTCACGCTTGGAGGTGTTCAAAACTCAGCTTAACACGCACCTGAGCAACCTGATCTGATCAGACCTGTTTTGAGCAGACTGTTGGACTAGATGACCTTCTAAGGTCCCTTCCAACCTTAATTCTATGATTCTATAAATCCCACTATAAGATCATGCATTTAAATGCCTACTGGAAACAGCTTCTGATCTATGGCATCCCCTGAACCACGTGCTGAAAGAGTTGCAATTGGCCCAGCATAACACAGCCAAGAGGAATGACAAGCAATACACTGCAGAGGTCAACAGCCAGTGCCCAAAACCACGTTCTGACAATATCTAATTTACTAGTCTGGATGCAGGCTTTGTGTCTCACAGCTGGTCTCTTTGCCCATCTGCTCTGAACAGCAGCCATTAGAAGCTGAAGAAATGTTTAAGAGACTGAATCATCCTCTCTGTCAGTTAGAGGTATCTTACTGCAGACCAGGGACTTCAAGCATGATCAGGTAGCATCGGTCAATGCTTCTGGAGTCCGGTCTAGCTGCAGCACCTGAGCAACAGAAATCAATCCTTGACAGTTTAACTCTCTGCTCCCAAACCTAAAAGACATATAGGGAAACACATCCAGCAGAGCTTCCTCCAGAGCTTTTTAACCTGCTAAGGAAGATCCATGCCTTTTTGCCAAGGAGAAGCTTGGCCAGGAGAAGACATCCCTGAGGAAACCACCAAGCGACAGCTAACAGTCACAACATCACAGGCACGGGAGACACAAAGCTGGGAATCAGAACGATGGAGATCCCTCTCTACGTTTTGTTATCAATCACAGCATGCTTGCCACTCAGGATGATATATTTGGCTTCTCTTGTTGCAGCTGTGTTGATCTGTCCTCTCAAGTGGCCTCACTTTGCAAGAAAGAACAGGGATTGCAATTGTGACCTGACCTTGGATAGTAGCCATGGAGATATGGGAAACGGAAGACTTTTCCCCCCCCTTACCTACACATTTTAACAAGGGTCAGGCTCAGTCTGCTTCCAGACTTTATGTTCTTGGCTGAAACAGATGAACCAAAAGCACAAGAGAATCTAATTCCTGTCTACATCCTCACCAGAAGCACGATGTCGGTTTGGATTCTCCCGCATGTGCAATTCAAGCTATAGGTTTCAACATGATATGCTTGGGAGAGTTGGAGGAGAAGCACAATCTGTTTTCTTCAGTAAAATCTTTCTATACTGCCAGCTACAGATACGGGATGGTAAGAGAGGATGTGAAGCAACCGCAGACCCAGCCATAAAATAAAAATAAACCATTTTCTAGTTTATAAAATCTTTTATGACACTCTTTTATAACTGGAAGCTGATGAGAGGCAAGGGGACTGTTCCTAGTGTGGAGTCTGAGATGTAGATTTAAACCAATTACCAGACAGGTTTAGAAATACTATCATGCATATTCCATTTTACGCTGGTTCAACCTTCACACAGTATTTTTATTACATCCCACGTTTTTCATAGGGAGTGTATTTCATTATGAAAATTATCTTTGTATGAATTCGCACAACTGAGAAGGGAGATGCTCTATTTCTTAATGAGGTACTAAAAATCATGAAAAAACAAATAAAGCAGGAACTAAAAAGCAAAAGAGCAGAAATACAAAAAGAATCTTTATAGACTAATTGTTGAATTAAAACATTAAGATGAAAAAAAGGCCTTTTCTCAACTGATTTCAGAAATAAAAACGTAAATTACGAATCCTAGAAATAAAAGCAAAAAGGAAGGAAAAAGAACTAAAAGTGAAATGATATTAACTACCAGCAACTGGAAGGAAAAAATCTCCATTCCAGGACTTCTTGAGTCCAACATGACATTATCCTCAGTTCAGCAAAGGTCTCAGAGATCTCCTAATAAATATCAGTCCTGTGCTTACCTCCCATTAAAATCAGTGTGATTTAGTCATCTGTTTAATTACTTCACGGCACTGGTACCACTATAATATATTTAAATGAACAATATATGCTAAAGAGGAAATGAAAGCTAAGCTGAGAATAATGTAGAAAATCTCAGTTCTAGTAGTATAATACCTGCGAAACAGTTGGCATCTTGGCTAACAGGAGAAAGCCCAACAAAGGGAACATTATACAAAAAGGCAATTTGCTTCTCAGGAATTCTACAGTTCACTTTGCTGTTGCTGCGGTTATACCCATTAGAATTATGCCTTTCTTCAGTGCTCAGCCTTCAAAGAGACTGCGGTGAAATCATTGGTCTGAATCTTCACCCATGAAGAGCAATTTTATGTTGTCATAACTTCACAGGAATCAAATGAATTACACCACCATAAAATCAGTATAACATCATTGTTTGTTGCCATAGAAATAATTGCTGCTGGACAATATTGCACAAGGGTCACACAGAGACAATAACAGCTAACAGAGCTGGTTTTATGAGATCTAGGATATTTATCCAGCTTCTTTGATTAACACCAGAAGAAAGTGAACACATGAACCAAACACGATTACCATACCTATAAAAACTGGCAATTTATTTAATTGCCCTGCCTTATTATAGACGACACCGGGGTCTCGTACAGAATAAGCACCGTATGACCTTTCCAAGCTGTATCAAAAGCCTTTGCTACACTGGTTTTTGCCCCCAGCTTTTCTCAGACGTGCCGTCTCTGCAACAACCTGCTGACTTCCAGGTGGGAGACCCACAAGAGCTCTGAGCTGCTGGCTGACACCAAGACACGGCTGGGGGCCTCCACTGCTAAATAGAAGGTTAGCTGCTCCCTGAATTGCAGAATGCTCAGTGTCCCTTGCGATCAGGAATGCAGAAAGAGGAGACACGTAATCCTCACATGTACAGCATCTAGCACAAAGTCACCTCCACCTGGCTGAGACCAAGATTAGACAGCATGGTGGCAAAAACCCAAATATCCATCACGCTCCAGGTCTTCATTAACCTGGAGATGAAGAGGCAACACCAAGCTGGGGGAATTCGGGTGGAAAAATTCCATTACAGTAAAAAAGAAGACATAAAAAAAAAAAGCAAAAACGAGCTTCCATACAGAAGAAGCATCACAGTATTATAAAGTAGGAAATGGAATACATTCATATTTCATCATTCATTCATATTCATACATACCTTCATATTTCATCACAACTTAATTGAAAATTAGAAGGCTATTCATCTAATTAGAAGTTTATTCATACGACCATAATGTTGTATCAGTCTTTATCTTATTAAAATTACTTTCTTTTATTGATTTTAGACAAAAACATCTATGCATTGCCCAAATTCTACAGTAACTTCGGCAGAAGTAGTTCTATACATAAAAATACGACAATGCTTAAATTTGTAACAGTGAGCTCCAATACACATTTTGCTATAAGGATTTTTGTTTTACAACAAGGTCTCAGTTTAATGCCAGAAATTCAGAGAAAGTTAGCATATCCAAAAAAAGGATCACGAATATGTGGATCTTGTTCAAGTGAAACTGAAAAGCCATATTTAATAATTAACTTTTGCTGTAGACAATAAGCTAGTATTATGCTAACAGTAATTTTCCAGCATCTGTCTAATAACGAAATGAAAATCATGCCAAGGAAACAGGGAGGAGGACTTACAGGTTTAACTGCACACATGAAGACGTTTTTACCAATTCCTAGACAGACTGTAAGTATCTTAATTTCTTTGACCACAAGCAGAAGGTTAACTAAATGTTGATATTATTCTTCACCTTTCCCTTATGTCAGCAGTTTCTGCAGGTACTGTTTTACATTCAATATTAAATTCTCTCATACTTGCCTCTGTTATTCATTAATTATCTACAAGGCAAATTTAGATCATTGCATAGGATATTGCATGTTAATTTTGTGCCATTTAACCACTATCTAATTTTAAATGTATAAGCAAATGGTCTAATTGGCAGTGCTGTACACTAGTGACATCTACTCCTGACAAATGCATTAAACACAAACATAGTGCCTGGCTCCCCATTACTTGTTTAGTATTTCTCAACCCTGATCTACCAGATGGAAGGATACTCCACCCTATCTCTGCCTTCTCGGTTGATTGGCACAGAGCTTCGGGTCTCGAGAAATCATAGAACACAAGTGACAAATGATAATAAATCAGCCATGCTGGGAATATCCATTATGGAATGGAAACTCTTTAAACAAATGCAGAACATGTTCATTTTACCTTACCCTTTGACCTTGAGCTCCATCTCTTCCAGGTGAACCTGATGCTCCTGGGACACCCTAAGAAAATGATGAGATCAAGTTAACAGAACCCAACCAAATCACTTTCCAGTGAAACCAGATGACATGCTATTGGATAAATGTTTTGGATAAATGGAAGTAGAGAATTCAACAATGGGTGGGGCCATAGAAGAAGTTGATTAAAGAAGGTATTTCTGTGAAATAAGAGGTGGTTAAACACGTCGTCAAAATGCACAGGATTCATACCCCCTCACTACAATCCTCTGTTAAGAACACTGACAATTTCGTCAAGTCATTAAGCTGACAAGAGATTGATTTCCTACATCATTGCAGTGTCGTGTCAATGTAATTCCACTGCACAACATCAGTACCTTAACCTAAAAGCACAACTGCTATTTCTCTGTCTCCTTGCTAAAACAGAGTCTGCTACTATACTGTTTGAAGTCAGTGCAGCAGTATTGAAGGAGAAATCCTGCCTGAGCAGGATCACACGTTACATCCAGCTGTTCCCCGTCGTTCAGATGAAATGTCACTCTCTGGCTCGGGACAGCTGCAGAGCAGCAGCCTGGGACCATCACTGCGGTGGTCCAGAAGGCTCACAAACCTGATTGATGAGGAAACGCTGTACAAAGTTTACTATCCCTAGCACATACGAACAAGAGAGGTAACAGCCAATAAATACTGGACGTGTATCATCAGCAGAAGAGAAGCATCTAAAAACTGAAGTGTAAATGATCCTGGAAAGCAGTAAGAAGTTGGAATGCAATCTCCAGGCTAAATAGCAGACACCAAACTGAGTAAAATGCACTGAATACTACAGTTCTTTAAGATGCTGATTCTTGTGAAAGATGGCATCAAAAATTAAGTGCCTGATCTGTCCTCTTAGGTAATTCCAGGAGGAATTTAATGAGTTTATAGTGGAAAGAAAAAAAAGCAAATGCTAATTATTCACTGTGTAAGTAGAACTCTGAGAGTGGATAGTTTCTGAGTCTACGGAGACCAAATTTCAGTGCTTAACAAGGTCAAGAAAGTAACTGGTTCTTCAGGCCCTAAATGATTCGGTCACTGCCCACCAGCATATCCTGGATTCCTGATTCTAAATCTCTGTTCAAATTCACCCCAACAACACACTTCTCCACTGTTTCAAATATGTGCCCTAAATTCACAATGATGTCAATTCAACATTCAAACTTAGTCAGTGAAAGGTTAAACAGTAACTTAGGGAATACCTGCAGGCCAGGAAAACCGAGATCTCCCTTCTCTCCCTTTTCACCTGGTGGGCCCTGCAAATTAAGAATCACACATAGTAAACCAAACACATGGCTACTTTCCTATTTTTATAGTTCCTTTCACCTTCTTTAGAAAAAAACAACCAAGCAATCAATAAGAAAACAGACTCTTTTTCCTGCTGACAGCAAACCTACAGACTCTATTTGCAAAACTATAAAGGAAGAATTTACAAATATAGAAATTAAAGAAAATATAACACCGTTTTAAAGATTCCAGAATCAACCTGACAAAACTATAGCCATTATGTTACAAAAAAGGTAGTTATTTCCTTTTTTCCTCAAAGGAATCTGTCTTCAGCCGTCAGAAGTATTTCCTATCATGATGAAACTAATGTATTTCTATGGAAGCTAGACATGTTTCTACAGTACACAGGCATGACAAAGATATATTTTTCCAGATAATTAACTAATTTTAATTACATTTTGTGCAGAAAAAAAATCTCTATCAAATAAATATTCTTCTAATTAATGTATTCTGTATTTTTCTCTGATGACAGCATCATCAAGAATATACAGAGTTCGTTACATTGTACAGCAACGTCATATAGATGAGGTAAAAAGAAGGAAGTCTATTGTACTGTAGTAAATTTTGAAAAAAAGTCTAGCAGAAAAAGATGCATCTACTACCTTTCAAGGCTTGTGTGTACCCATCCACCAGTGACATATATGAAATAAGATCAGTGCTGCTGGTTCATTATTCTATCAGTGTGTTTTAATGATGAAATTCTGAGACTTATTTCACAAGAGCATTGCAAATTCCGGGCTTGATCATCTCCTCTGATAATAGATTCTGTAAGTGTAGTGAATACGATTGCTTAATTTTGGCAGCAAATATGGTTTTCTTGCTTGGGTATACCTTTCAAGTCAGAACTCATCTGTGATGAGCAATACCACAACCAGAAGAAGATACAATATTAATATTTCAGTTAGGGGGCATGTTACAACCCCCTCTGCAGTTTTTTTCACTCATCTCCAGGCTTGGAGGCTAATACTTGGGTCATATTTAACCTGCAATCAAATCCCTTCAGCTAACTAAATGTTCAGGTCCACGTGCAAACAGGAATATTGACGCTGAACCCACATCCACTATAGGCTAAACACAAATCTGTGATTTCACCTCAAATATTGAAATTCAGCTTCTGATCAGGACACCAAAAGATTTTAGCCTAGTCTAAGAGATATGCTGTTCAAAACATCACAGGAAAGAACCCTATTGATTTCATAAGTCTCACTGGAAGTCCTTGAATAGAAAGTCCACTGGGTCCTTGTGGTCCTGGAGGTCCTTGTGGTCCAGGGACACCAATTTCTCCTCGAGGTCCATCTGGTCCCTAAAGTAGCACAGAACATAAGTCAAACTCTTATCATATGGACAAAGGCAGCTTCTGTTTGAAGAATGAAATACCAGTAGACACAAAAACATCTGAAATATGGGTTAACATTTGACTGAGCAGTTAGGGCTCAATTTAAAATTGCCTGGTTCCTTTATGAATACCAAAAAATGAAGATTTATGCTGTGACAGCAGCATTCTGAATTTTATCTTTTGTCAAGGAACAAACAAGACAAGCAATTGTTATGAAAAGAGACACACCAAATGCCAACGGCATTTCACTGTGCTTTTTCCTTGGCGACATCCGAGACAATCTGGAATTCATTTCAGGGTTTCCATGCAGCAGAGATAAACCAAGAACCTGTGTGTATGTGAACTGTAAAGCACTGTACGAAGTACCTTTGGACCAGGATCTCCACGATGACCTTTGGCACCTCGGACACCCGGACCCCCCTGTGAAGCACAAGCACAGCACTTGTTGAAAACCAAAACTCTCAAATAAACAAAGACAAAACCCAGAGAAGCCCAAACATTTTTTTTCTTGTTCCTGAATCAGTGTTCAGGAATCAGTGAATATCCTGTCCATATCCTTCCACTGGAGTAATTAAACGGAGAACATACTTAAGTGTGGTGATACACAAAAACAGATTTAAAACCAGATGTGACTGCTTTCTAGAGCCAAGAATGCACACCACGTAAGCATCAAAATTACACTGAAAGCTACAAGAGGGATGGAAATGTAAACATGTGGTCATGGGTTCCCTTCCAGTTCTTGAAACCCCTTGCACACCTGTCTGTTCTCACCAAAATCCCCATACTGTTAAAGGCTGAGTTTTCAGCAAGCACAAGTCCAGGATCTACTAGACTTACCATGGTTTAATTTAGTGCTGCTCTTAGGTAAAAGACTTTTGCCTGTTTTTCTCTGTTTTGCTTTCTTCAGCACCGCTTACATCTGTTAATCATTTATTAACCAACTGTTGCCTTTTTTATTAGTACCATCTGAGACACTGGAATTGCATATATCTATGGATGGCTGCCATGAATATGTTTTGCGTATACATGTTGCATGTGCCTTGTCCTCAAGCACAGCATAAGTACAGACATATTATTTTTTCCACTTTTTTCAGATCAATTTCCCTCTTCCCCTACCTGAGTATATTGCTTAATCTCTTGGGATATGATCTTGACAGGGATTCTGCCCTTCTTTGTACTCAAAAAGAATTTTGTACAACTAGGCCCCATAACTAAATAGCGCTCTTTAGAGGTTACAATAAGTACTTAAAAAAATAACAGCAGTTACATAAAACACATTAAAATAGAAAATACGCTTATCAGATTAAATGCATATGTAGTATCTATAAGACTTTCTATAGGAAAGGCAATAACAGAAGTGTTTGAAAGTGCCAGAGTACTCCTGCTCTTCAATGGAAGCATCGCAATCCAGTCTTCACATGTGTAACCACAGAGCAGTTTTCTACTCCTTTTCTCAGCTCCTTCAGTCTTCTCACTTCCATCCCACTGCTCTGTGGCCACCACCCATTCCACCACGGTCACTCTGACCCTAAAATCTCACACCACACTCCCCACAGAACCACGTTCCAGCCGCCGGTTCCCCAGTTCCAGGTCCTCACATCTCTGCATTCCAGCCCAGCAGCTCCCTCTGCCCTTTCTCCTACCTCTCAGACTGAAAACTCCTCTGCAAATATTCAGCAAAATAACTGCAGCTTCTTAACACAAACAAAATCACACAGTGCTTTCTCATTTTGTTCTCAGAAATGGATCACATTTTTACTGAATAAGAATATATACTTAAGAATAGCCTGATGCTGAGCCATCAAATCATCTGCTTTGAGATTCACACTGAGCTTGGTACACTTACCCATGCTTTGAAACCAGTAACCACTGCTTGCTAAAAGCACGTGTTCCAGAAAAGCATTGATTTAAGATGAAAACATCACAAGAGCCTCCCTCATTTTTCTCATAAACTTGTTTTGATGGTTATTCACCAGCACTGCTAAGCTTGTGTGACTAATTTGAAATTTTTCTTTTCTCGGGCTTCTACTTCTAGCCAAGAATTCCTGTTATGCCTTTTTATCTTATTTTAAATAACTTCTTAATAGCCAGTGCTTTCCCGCAGAAATAGTTCTTAATCAATTGTTATCAAGTCACTGCCTTATTTCTTTTTAATAGTTAAAACCTATGAAGCACTGAAAGCTTTTCATTGCAATTAAACTGCTCCAGTCTTCCAATATTTTTTCTGTCTTTCCTCACCTTCTCCAGTTCTGCAGCCCTCCTTTCAAAATGCAGGCATCAGGTTTGTGTGCTATCTTACTTTTACTTCGTGTGGGGAACTTCAGACAGCATGATCAAATTTTGCCAAAGACCAACCCATAAACCAGTGTCCCATAATGAAATCTGCCAGTTAATCTTAACGATACTTTGTCTTACCCAAAATGACCCACTTCCTGAAAGAGCTTAAAAAAGTATTTCCAGAGATAGTATCCCACACAAATGGAAGCCTTTTATTTGGAGTCTTTTTAGTCTAATGTCTAAAACTGGCTACATGGTAGAATCCTGATCCCTTAAACAGAAAAATCCTTGGCTTAGAGAAAAGTCACACGACATTTTAACGACTTGGAGCAGTGTTGACCAGACATAGCACATGTGACTTTCTGACTTTTGGTTGGCGCAGAGATGAATGCTGATTTTACTCTTTTGCGCTGCTTTTTCCGAGGCCTCTTACTTTTTTCCGGAGCTATGCCATCTAACTGGCAAAAAAGTATCACTCCTAAGAGGCTGAATTCCAGATCACATACTCCCCTGCCTATGCAGTGATTTTCCTTCTGGATTTTAAGCCTCCTCTTGCATGGCACTATGCTACTCAAAATATTGTTAATGTAAAAGTAATAAATAGAAGTACGTTATTTTACCGCTGGATTAAGCTTTAGCAATTCCTGATGTGTTCTGAACTATAGTAAAACACATATTTCTAGTCAACTAATTTTTAAATAGTTTTCATTTTACTGTGAAATGTGGTCAAACCACTCAATTTCAGCTGCATTTTTGTGTGAATTATCCCATTGTCTTTTTCACAGAACACAAATTGGACACCTATATACAGCAATTAAAAATTTTAATCCATACTTGATTTATAACCTACATTCAAATAAGAGAACAGGATTAATTTTTCCTTGTTCGAGATACACACTTCAATGAATTTTCTCCTGAGTTCATTTTCAAGTTTTTGTACCAGAGCTTGAAGAACAGTTCTTACAGAAAGACTAACCTCTGAGTTGTCACTAGGATAAATGTCTGCTAGAATCTGTTACAGGAATGTCTTCTGTGCAAGTTAATTTTGTTGTTGAATGTGTATCTCATGTAATTTGTGTATTTCAGCCTCTTCGGAAACTTATTTTCCTTCACATTCTTCACTGCCTTTTTCTTTTCAAAACATCCCAGACACAGTAGGAGCAGAGAAACATGCAGTTCAAACCTGTTCACAAGAGGGCCTCATCTCAAGCTAACTTAGCAAGCAGCCCTAAAATTCCAATCAAAGCTATCAGTCTAGTTGTAAAAGAAAAAATATGTGACCATTCTACGAACAACCCAGTTAGGAGTCTCATTAAACCAAACCAATAACAGACCATTGCAAACAGAGCCTACAACTGTTATAAACTGCTAAAAACCAGCCTTGAGATGCGAGACTGAGTTATCTAACTTTAGTGACCTGTATCTCAGTTGTCTGGTCTGATCCATTATCCCAGTTTTTCCATGAGACAGTAAAGAAAAAGGAGATTTATCCCATCTTTCTAAGCTGCTACACTGAGATGGGAGGGAAGTTAAATAATCATCTTCTAAGACAGACTATCTAGTTCCACTGGTTATGCACGGAATTTAGATGTACACTGACTTAACATTTACACAGTAAACACTTAGATGAGTGCTATCAAACTAACACCACAGAGTACAGGTAAAAGTTGTGACTCTGTATTTCATCATTCACTAGCAAGTTAGAAAAAGTTCCAATTCAACTTTCACCAAAGTCAGTTCATTTCATCCTGTCTTCCCTTTGCCGCTTTTGGGCACCTCTCTGCTTCAGTGAGCTCTCATAAGAACCAGCACTTTCAGTTCTACTTTCCCATAAATATTGTACTCAAGGAGGGCTTTTAAGACAGAAAAGTCCTCTTTCATCATGTATCACACAAGTGGCATTGTCATACCCCATATATTTAATTCATAATAATACTGTAAACTGAGCATTTCAGAAAGGAAAACTCCAAGCTACACTTCATACACATGTGCTAGAGTAGACAGATAGCAAAAATAAATGGTACCGACTATGACATATCTACTAATACTACAGACAGGTAACAGGATTCAAGGTGTAAAGATTACCCTAACTGCTTCAGGTCTTGATGAAACCATTAAAAAATTGACTGATTTATTGGATGAGAAGGTTTTTTACAGCATCTTAACTTGGCATCTTTGCTATACATTGAATGTAATTTTATCTCTTTGTCAATATTTAAAACCCTAATTTAACCATATTAGTTATACAATGGCAGTGTATTCACACGTCTTGGAGTAAAGGTGGCCAGTGGACTATTCAGCACAGTTGACTACAAACCTGAATAAAACCTTACCGGTGGTCCAGGAGGTCCAAGGGGACCCTTATTAGCTTCTGAACAGGAACAAGCATGAGGAAGGGCAGGGCAATTTTCCTCATCTCTCTAAAGAAAAATCAAGATAGGTTAAGAACGACATCTAAAACTTTAATTCAGAACTTAAGAATTTCATGAATCTAAGACCTAACACTGTGTGGGTGCCTCAAAAGCACCCATTTGATTTAGAAACGTCCATCACATTCAATAGGACAAGTAATCCAAGTAGACTTGGGATGTTTTGAAAACTCTTAAGTGTCCATTTACATGAAACCATTTGTCTCAAAGGGGAAAGTAAACAGTAAATTCTGCAGTTATTAGAAGTTTCTTACCAAGCCAGGAAGCTCACAGCATTTGTCCCGATTGGCCCATGAGGTGGCACAAACAATGTCAAACATCTGTAACTGCAACTGTTTCAAAACAAGGACGATGTACAAAATGAGCGTTAGTTGGTGCAAACTGGAGCCATCAGCAAGAAAAGCTACTTTGATTCGAGCACTCAGGTTAGACAGAGGAAAGGCTATCAACTTCAAACAGCTAGCCACAAATACGCTATAATAAACGGTGAAAGGGTTGTGTTCTAACCAAATTGTCCAAACTATCAGAATTTACATGGGTTGAGTGAGCTGTTCAAGGTTAAATGCTGAAGGAATTTGTTGAATTATCCCCACCTCCTCGATCAAACTCCTTACTTTGCCCAACGGTGCCTTCCAACACCTTTTTTTTTTCTAGCAAAGGAGGCATCAAGAGACAGGCAAAAGAGAGCTCAGCTTCTCAAAACTGAGTAATTTCTCTTAACCCACTGCTATGGTGCTCAGATTTTATCTGGGACAAGGTCTCCTGTAGCCTATTACTTACACTGGAGCTGAGCCACGAATAATATTTATCATCTTCTCCAGTTTTATTTGACTTTAGAATATGCCCTCTCTTATCCATATTATCCCCAGGCAACGAGAGTTTAAGGACGGTGAAAAGCTTGCTCACCACATGATAACATTAGGCAGAAAATTCTCACCACAGGGCTGGGAAAAGCATTTGGACAATAATTTAATCTACAAGAACACACACATTTGTTAAAAATAATGGCTATTAGGTACTCAGAAACAATATACTAAATAGGACTCAATGGTAAAACCAATTGTTTCCTTTAAAGCCTTGAACTGAACAGAAGGGTCTAGTGAGATGAAGCTTTCTTCTGTTTCTATTTCTACTCTTTTTCCATGCCTCTTTTATGCACATACTGAGTAGAGAGGGGAATGGAACAGAACATCCCATTAAATTAACCCCACATGTTAAAAAACTTGAGGCACTGCTAGAGATAGCACTCTCTTTGGTTTTGCTCCCATTATTATTTTCAGTGGCATTAATTTAACACTAGAACAGAGGAATGAAATTAAACGCTTTCTTAAAGCCGCATTGCTTCTAAAGCTGTTAAAATGAACTACATATGTGTACCCTCAGTTTTACCACTTTTTTTTTTTTTTAAATAGATTATAGATTTTAAACAAAGGAATACTTTCATATACATAGAAATTCTTATCTGCCAGCAGATTAGCTGTTTTGTAGGTATGCTGTAATACAGAAACAGATACACATGAGCTGGCTCCATGCTAAATGCCTTAGACAGTTGAAGTACAGCAGCTTGTGGACCCTTGGTTTGGCTCTACAAGGTCTGCCTGGAGTCCAACAAGTCTGTGTCCCTGGTTGTGTCAAATGCAAGCTGGCTCCATGTGGAACCACTTCAATGCTTCTTCACTACTCATGCCAAAGCTACTAATTCCGGAGAGACTCATTAGCTTGAGCACAGTAGCACATGAACATGCATGAACATCCAGCTCTGGGACTCAGAACAACCCTGGGCATTTGTGTGACACTGCAAGTAAGTGGTAGATGTCCCATACCTGGAGACATTCAAGGCCAGGCTGGACAGGGCTCTGAGCAACCTGATCTGGTTGAAGATGTCCCTGTTTATAACAGGGGGTTGGACTAGGTGATCTTTAAAGGCCCTCTCTGATCCAAACTATTCTGCGATTCCAAGACATCCCAGAGGAGTAGTACAGAAACACCTGAGCTGGCTGTGCAGAAAGCAGCTTACGTTCAGGTGTAAGTGATATTGCCATGTTTCCCATAACCCAGTCCCTCCCAAGCTATTCTGTTACCATGAAAAACGGAAGGTTGACAGTATTGGCTGAATTTGTGCAGCCCTGCATAGGCGTGTATATGCATTTGTGTTCTCTGGACTAGGCAATCCAGAGATCCATAGTGATAAAGCATGTTGGTGTGAAATAAAGAGCAAACAAACAGTCCCTGAATTGCTGTATTCACCACCCAAATGTTGAATGACTCGGTATTCTTGTTTTAAAATATTATGTGGGTTGCTTTGACTCAAGTTAAATAACTAAACAAAGATTTCTTTGCTACTGTTAAACATTCGTTCATCATTCTCCGTACTCAAAGTGATTTTGCTTTCTAAATATCCAGGCCTGCAAGCAGAACCAGTAAGAGAGCAAAGTCTGAACAGGCTACAGTTCTGCAAAGATTTCCCAAGAGCAGACCACATCACACATTACTTTTTTTTAACAGTATATATACACAGTGTAAACAAATAAAAATAAATCAATAAAGAGAAGGTTTGTGCATTGTAAACAAACTATGTTTTAAAGCTGGACTTTTCATTAAATCCCACTGAAAGAATAAAGATCATTACTTGTTGCATGTCACAGTCAGGTTTCATTGCTCTAGCTGGCTGGAGTGCCCAATCCAGAGACACCTCACTATCAAAGGATGTTAAAAGGTACCTTTAGCCTAATCCCGTTTTTGTCCTATCTCTGTCTCTGTGTGTCCATTGAACTGTTGTACACCACATACATTGATGGGAAAAAACACTGATGCAAATATATTCCTTCAAAATGGAAATGTTTTGCAAAATTCACCTGATTGCACTGGATTAATTTCTAAATATAAACAATTAAAAAAAAAACAACAACAAAACAAACAAACACAAAACAAAACACCCCAAACCATTCTGACAATGTTAAACTGTTCCATGTGAATACAGCCAGAACGAAACGTCCAGTTTTATTCCAGAATAACTCCCTGCCTGTTTTATTTTATGTAATTAGCATCTCTAAAACCAAGATTAAAGCATTTCATGAAAATACAGCTGAGAAAAAAAGACCTATTCAGAACTATCAATAAACACCAATTTTAATATCAATTCAAAATGATTTTTGAAATGTTTTACAAAACCAAAATTTTGTTGTATGCATGCCTTCATGAACACCTCTTAAAACTGTGAAGATACTGGAATGGCCTAAATCCCAGAACTCTATTTCCAACAGTGGCACAAGTGATATCTAATGAAACACACGGGTGTAAGTTCAACTTCTGCCTTACAGTCTGCAAGCTTCCAATGACTTTCACATCTTGGATTTCCTGCCCTAGATTTGTTAACAACCAATATTTCCTTTTTATTCCCTTGTCCAGGCTTCCCTACAATCTATACAAATATTTAGGCCCCACAAAATTCTATGGTAAGGAGCTGCACTGATCTACTACCTGTTGTGAGAGGAACGTCTATCCTGCCTCCTACTAGTTTCCTTTGTTGTCCTCTAATTTTTGGAGCAGAGGAAGCCAACTCATTCATGCCTTAAATGTGACTATTCACACAAGTTCTGCTCAGTATGAATAAAATGTGCAGAATGGAGACTTTAAAGAACAGCATTTGGGTGCTTTCTTGACCTGCTTGTAATTTGGTCTATATGGTAATACTTGAAGGCAGCTAAACAGTACTATGGAGTAAAGAATTTTCATCTGCAGCTACACATTTGTAGTCCTACGTCAGTTTTACAGTTCATTTGAACAAAACCAAATTTTTCAGTGAGTGGGCCATCTGAATTATCTTTTATAGATTCCTGGATTCTAACAAAAGACACCATTTCTTTCCAGATCTCCACAAAGCCTTCTCTAATTCCAAGATTTCCTAAGTTCGCCTTTTTCTGTTTCTATTGAAATGTGACTACAAAGGTTTCTCTGTGTAATTGTCTTTACAGGCTTCATGTAATTATTACCCATAAGTCTGAGGCCTAAAGGCTCTTTTTTGTACACAGAGATATATGCTGAGGGCTTATTTTTTCCTCAACAAGAGTATTTCCCTACAGTAACAAGTAAACGCATTTTTGAAACCTCACTCCTATTCAAATCAAGCCTTGGGTTCAAGGTTCACATTCCCCGCTAAACTCATTCTAGGGGCAAGAAAGTTCAAAGAAAATCAGCAAATAGTACTGCATGGAAAGGAAGCCTTCCTGAGATCATCACCAGACTGTCGGTTCTTCTTCAACAACTAAATACACCTGAAAAACCCAAACAAACGTTCTTAATGTCATCATAAGCAAAATGGAAAGACTCCCATAGGTTGCTGTGCAAACAGAATGATCAATTACTGCTTCTAGGAGAATGATTTTGGAAGAATGAGAGAGCACTTAATCTTGGGGAAGATCTTTCACATTTAAAGTATTTTATGTTATAAAAGAAGTAGATATACTAAGGCAGGGTTTTTTGGGGGCCATCCCTATCAAACCAACTCAGTTATTTAATTAACTGTTTCAAATATGAGTTCACTCTAACTTAAAACACAGTGCTAAGATTCCAAACACTTGTTTTTAGGATATTTTAAATAGTTTAAAGAATTGTTCTTGTTCTACTCACTGGTGCAGAGTTGTCTCTTGGTCCTCTGGATCTGACCATCCTCCCCAGCACCTCTATGCCATCAGAACTAATATTCCCTGCTGCGTTAATGGTCTTCTCGCTCACTTGCTTGCAGTCAATAATTATTTTGGCTGTAGTCTTGCTGATAACAACATGCAACTAAGCAAAAGAAAAGATGCTTTAACAATAGGATAGGAGCACATAGGATACACTAATTTCCTGGGAAAAGGGGGGCATTTTTTGAAATGAGTTCCTAAGTCCACGTTTGCTAATGAAACTCAGAATAAACCATAGAAAACAATCTAAATGACCTCTAGAGGTCATTTCCAACCTGAATTATTCTATGATTCTAATCTGTTTCATGAATTTAGTTTATTTTACTGCTTATGGAACATTTGCATACTAATAGGCACCTTGCATAATTTATTAATTAAGAAAATAATTTATCCATGAAGAAAATAATTTATCCCAATGTTCATATACCACTCAGACCCTAAAGAAGCCTTGATTTACGTTGTCAGTAATAATTCCTGGCCCTTGTATGATCGTGCTATGTAACACTGGTTTTCACCAATCCATCCTTTACAGCCACTCGCAAAAGCCAAAACTAAGCAGCAAAATTTAGCCTGTAAATTATACATTAACCACACAGTAAAACCTTTCATAGAGAAGTTTTTACACTGAAAAAATCAAGTCACATCAAACATGGTACGGAAAAGCCGAGCACAGCAGCGAAGTTACTTCCTTCTGCCTTGCCTCACACTCCATTGTCCATCGTAGAGAGGACAATCCTACTCACAACTGTCCTGCCATGCGCAAACCCTCAGTTAATCAAAGGAAAGAACAACTTTTCTGGGGGGAGACCAGATGAAGACCTGGTAGAAATGCAGTATCTGCTCAATACCCGGCCACTACGTGGAGACCAGAGCTCAAGGCGTAGGAGAGAACGCCAGGGTGAAGTCCTGTAGCTGCTTTGCTATGGGCTCAGCTAGAACTAAATAACTGAAAACCTGCTATGAATTTGGTCTCCTGTGCCTTTCAAACACAAGTACTGCGAGGATCATAATTCAAAAATGCGGGAAAACGCTTAAGAGGAGAATCTGGGTTAAATCTCATATATTCTCCAAAGCACAACTTAAAAGAGCCAGAATCAGACCCCAGTTCTTACTTGCCTTCCCTTTCTTGTTCCACTGATTAAAAATGAAGCACAGAAAAGTTAAGCTCTGTAAATACCCTCAATGTCCCTCCACAACAAATATGTGCTACAATCCCAGCACTACTTCATCTGCCTTCGGAAAGAATGTTACAAGTTCTCGAACAGCCAAGAGAAGTTCGACATGGCATAGCCCTTAAAATATGTCTAAAAATAACAACTCTGGTCAAAAGAAGGATAATTCTTTTTGCTGGACTTTTCCTTCTCCTTTTAAGTGACATTTCCAATCCAAACCTTAAAAGGAAAAGTCAATTTATTTCTAAAGTACTTTTCAAGGCAAGTATTTTCAATTGACTCTACAATACAAGCACAAAGCATGAGATTAAAACTGATCACATCAGCTTCATTATAAAAACTAGTATTTTTTTAATGTTAATTCAATATTGAAAGGAAACTTAAGAAAGCTTGGTAGATGATTCTGAATATGTAAAATACATTTCTTTTGATAGCAGCTGACCACATGACAGAAGATTCCAAAACCTTTATTCAGAGTGTTGGGGCTTTTTTTTCCTATTACCGTTACTAACCTTATGAAAACTTCCATAAAATATCTTCCTTATTTCAGGACCTTCAAAAGTCACAGTTTGAAAATCTCCTTTGTAGTCGTAGTTAAAAAAAGTCAGAGTTTTACCACCATCTGTGTGAGAATAAAAATAAAGGCTCTGTGTTCAAGGAAGAAAAGGCCTTGTACATTATTTGGAAAGGTCAATTTTGTGTTTAACAAAGATGATCAGAGATGTCAGATCAAACGTTAGTAAAACATATTCTTAAGTGATTTACTGACCTAGAAGTAACAAGCTCTCTCAGAGAAATGCTCTCCCCTGGTTTGAGAAGAAGGATGGGCCAACAGCTGGGAGTTTGCCTCACCCACGTCTACCTGGATCTTACTCTCCCACTAATTCTCTGGGGGACCTGGACAAGGAAAGGACGCATGGATCCTCAAGCTAGCTAAATGCCTAACTCCCACCTATTTCAAGGTAACATACCTAAAAAATTATAGGAAAGACAGAAAGATAAGTACTAATATATCTCTTAAAACTGGCAGCTTAAAGAACAGCTGTCACGGTATCTACATCTTTTCAACAGTAAATATCAAATCCTTCTGAATTATAATCCCTGTTTTACAGTTGTGGAGGTCAAATCAAGTAGCAACGAAGGGAGTCAGCGAGAGTTCACGTCTCTAGCTCTGAGTCACTACCCACCAGACTGCATTGCCTGTCCCCGTGCTGCACTGTCTGCATCGCTGCCGTACAACAAGACAGATTCTGTTAGAACCAGATTCAGAGCAGCGGAAATTTTAAAAGCAAATGAGTAGCTCCCTTACATCAATTTACATCTAGTACAGCTCTTTGGATTTCAGTATCACTGCTCCCACTTTAGAGCAGCATATTCATAATTTGACTCTAACTCCAAATTAAACTCAGTTAAATTAAATCTAACAAGCATCCATTGGAGACTATCACCTTCCAGATCCAGGGAGTTGTCTGGCAGCAGATTAAAACATTGGCAATAATAAATCTAGACACAGAATGAGTTATTCACACAGCTAAAGAAAAAAATCACCGATAAAATACAAAATATATAATACATACTATCTAAAATAACTCCAACCAGTGGTTCGTATTTTTCATTTAGAATCTCCCAAAGAGCAAATGGCTCCTGAGGTGTGTCAGGAAGGATGCGAAAGAGAAACGTAATAGTGTAATCAGAAGGGAGGCCTTCAGGATGCAAATACCTGTAAGAGAAATAATGTCTTTTAAACTGACACAAACATTAAATCCGGTGATCTATTCACCAGATACTCAGTTAACACACTTTCTATTACTCTGTATATTTCTTCGGAAATCAAGACTGGGAAGCAATATGAAGAAGTGTTTGCAAAATCTAACTTGATAACTATTGAAAGAATATTCATAGAGAAAAGAGAGGTTATCCTTTCCCTTGAAATTTATAAAACTGCCATTAATTATTAATTTTTTTTCGTTTGAACATCAAATCAGAGATCACTTTGAAGTTAATTAATTATATTAAAAGCTTTTAAAAAATAGTAGCCACTTGCAAGACCTTCGCTATTGTCTGGTTTAACAATGAAAATAGAAATTGCTTGGAAGACCAGTCTCAATAGACAGGTCTTTCATTATTAAACCATCGCTAACAGACAGAAATTAGGAATGACAGAGACTGTTACAGGAAGCTTTATAAATTTTAGGAAATCTAGTTTATACATTTCAAAGCCAACATGTAAGAAAGTGAAGTCAAAACAGATCACACATACAGAAATATAATCTGTTCTCCCAGAATTTTTGCAGAAGAGAGAGGAAGTTTATGATATAAAAGTAGCATGTTATTTTATGCCGTTTCCTGAAATTTGTTATTTAGTACTCCCCATTTAATTTAACCTTTCATTGTCAAATCCCAAAGTTGCGAATTTGGACAAATGTCTTAAATGACTGACTACATTTTGAAAATGTTACTTAGTTTGATTCCTTAAAACCATAGCAAAGAGTGATCTGAAAGAAGCCTAAAGACGTTACTTAATCAATTTATTTTCCCCAAATATGATATTTTCCTTATAAAGTGTTTCTAGCACATATAAGATTTGTAGATATGAATCATGCTGGAAAAGGAGTTAAATGTGACATATAATCAATATATTTTGCACAGTGGTCTGTAGATGATCAAACGTGATGCTACACTGTGCATTTCCATAGAGACAAGACAGAGGGAACTCAACAGATGAACAAAGCGCAAATGAAAGAAAATTCAATAAGCAGGGTGGGGGAAACACAAGGTTTGGGGATGCAGAACTCAAAAAGAATAACATTAATGACACTTGGTGCACAGATGAGATGACAAAGCAAGGGATACTATTCAGACATACCTGTAGATCATAAAGAGAAAGGTAATCTCTGAACCATGAAAGGGAGTGAAAGCCTAATGAAGTGGTAAGATTTGGCTGGGGTGGCAGCTAGAGAAGAGCATATAAATGCAGCAGTTCCGATAAAAAGAAGCAGAAAGGAAAAAATAAGTGAGAAATTCTAATTCCTGGTAATTCCAGCCCATCTAGACCCAGGAGGAAATTAAGCACAGAGAATGTGAAGCAGCTCCAAGAAGTTTAGCTCCAACTGGGACACAACAGGATAATCACACAAAAAGGACTAAGATGACATATAATATAAACCTTGAAATTAATTTCCCACTGTTTTTCTTTCTTCCTTATCTCAGCTAAAAATACTTTTTATTACATCTTCCCATGTTTAACCCAGTAGGGCAACTGCTTTTCTCTGGTGCCATTTAATACAAAGTGGGGGACAGGACCGAGCAGAACCAAACACAACATACACACTGTTCATAGAAGAAATAGAGTTTCCATCACTTCCCTTCTGAGATATCCTGCACTCTATGAGCCTTCAACTCACATTCCAGAAGTACCTTTCACAAAGTATAATTCTACATACTCGAATCTGCCCAGACATACGCCTGTATGAAATTGCCAGGTGCTAAACTGGCACAAGCCTGGATCTGGCTCATGTGGGAAATCCAAAACAGCCAGTGGGTTCACCTGCTTTTACCTACAACCGCTATTTTTGAATGAAACTGATTGAGGACTCAGGACACCAAACACTCTTCCTATTCATTAGTATAATGTCGATATACACAAGTGTCTCTGCTCTTCCAACATGAAATTACTAGTCCCTGAAATTAATAATTGCCTGCACTGGACAACTATCTTCATGTTTTTTATGAATATTTATATGTTAATACATACTTGGTAGGCTGGGATACCAGGGCATCCTTGTGCAGTCTGTAACACGGGTAAACATTAAATGTACCAGGTTCCATTGATACCCCTTCCACAGCTGAAAACTCCTTTTCAACCAAACCAAACATTTCCATCATTTTAAATCCTGGAAGGCATCAAAATATATATTCTATTAATTTAAATCAATACCACATTAAAAACCAAAAAAAGGACAAAGTTGCATCGAACAATTTCATATCACCGTGTGTTTAACAGCTGCTAGCATATAGGGAAATTTACTGCCCAGTATTGTGAAAATCAGGTAATGAAAATCATTACATAAATCAGGAACAAAAATGAATACAAAAATTCTGTACCTGCAAAATTGTTGCCATCTTTAACTACCAATGGACATGCTGGAAAAGAAGCAAAGAAATATTTCAGGATACAAGAGATGTCCCACTGGGTCTGAACAACAATCTACTCAGCTCTACCCTATTCCCAACAGTGGCAAAAGGAGATGGTGTTTAGGAAGGGCATGCAAACTTGGCCACTTTCTACTCCATTCTGTTATTGCTCCTCAGGTTCTACAGGGGCTGTAGCAAATAAGTTAATGGGTACATCCCTGTGTCGCCAATATAGATCCTTTTATAGATCTGTTGTCTATTAATTTGTCACATCCTTCTATGAACCTGCCTTCAGAACCTCTTGTGGCAACAAATTAACTGCCTGCTGTGTAAAAAAAATACGTTTTATACTGGGTTTTAAACAAGTGCTCCCTAGTTCTCTATTTGTGACCTTCTCTGTCTCAAGTTCAATTACTTTAGCTGATGTTCTGTATACTTTTTCAAACTCCACAATAGCTTTCATGAGCAACAGAGACCAGAATCACACCCCGTCCTCAAGATGTGTGCACCCATTTTAAATAGCTGTAAATCTGGTTTATAATTTTCTTTTGGCAAAGAAGAAAGCACACTAATCACTTCCAGGAAAGGTGATCTGGGAAATCAATAAGCCTAGATGCAAGGTGTCAAATATGGCACCCCAGGACACCCGTGTTCGGAGATAACTTTTGGAATACAATCACAAGCTACTGTTGAGTATTCTCAACATTCAAAGTTCTCTCTTCCACTGAAAGTAGAGTTTACGGTCAAAACCAAAGAATTGATGAGACACAAGCAACATATTTGTGTTCACTGGCTCTGATAACTCACAGTCCCATGATAACTCACAGTCCTATGCACAAGGACTCTTTACAATCACAAATTATTAACTGGCTTATATATAAAGAGACATATTGAGGGAAGACACCTAAAATCATGTGAATTATTCATCTCTAACCATTAGGTGTTGTTCCAGAATGTCTTTCCCTTGATTTCATAGCGTCTGAAGTGTGGCATTTTCACAGATTTCAAAGAGTTTGGGCATGTTTTACGCTTTTCCTTACACTACAACTCTTCTACTTTCACTGATAATACCAACATTAATGGTTAGCTCTCCATTAATAAATCACAGAATCACAGAATCATAGAATAGTTTGGGTCGTAAGGGACCTTCAAAGCTCATCCAGTCCAACTCCCTGCAAGGAGCAGGGACATCTTCAGCCAGACCAGGTTGCTCAGAGCCCCGTCCAGCCTGGCACTGAATGTCTGCAGGGATGAGGCATCTACCACCTCTCTGGGAAAATTCTTCCAGTGTTTCACCACACTCATTGTAAAAAAAAAATTCTGCCTTGTGTCTAGCCTGAATCTCCTGTCTTTTAGTTTAAAACTATTACCACTTGTCCTGTTGTAATGTGTCCTTCTGAAAAGTCTGTCCCCATCCTTCTTAGAAACTCCTTTTAAGTATGGAAAGGCTGCAATATGGTCCCCCTCGGAGCCTTCTCTTCTCCAGGCTGAACAACTCCAACTCTCTCAGCCTGTCCTCACAGCAGAGCTGTTCCAGCCCTCTGACCATTTCTGTGGCTTCTCTGCCCCTCTCCAACAGGTCCATGTGTGTCCTGTGTTGAGGGCTCCAGAGCTGGACACAGGACTCCAGGTGGGCCTCACCAGAGCAGAGGGGCAGAATCACCTCCCTCAAGTTGCTGGTCACGCTCCTTTTGATGCAGCCCAGGAAATGGCTCAAGTCCATTTTTTTATTCACCAGAATCCCTAAGTCCTCCTCTGCAGGGCTGCTCTCAATCTCTTCATCTCGCAGCCTGTACCACGAGTTGCCCCAACCCAGCTGCAGGACTTTGCACTTGGCCTCATTGAACCTCATGAGGTTCAAAGGGGCCCACTTCTCAAGGCTGTCCAGGTCCTTCTGGATGGTTTCTGATCCCTCAGGCATGTCAACTACACCACTCAACTTGGAGTTATCTGCAAACGTGAGGGTGCACTCGATCCCACTGTCTGCCGTTGATGAAGATATTAAATAGTACTGGTCCCAGTAGAGATCCCTGAGGGACACCACTCATCACTGATCTCCACCTGGACATTAGCCATTGACCACTCCTCTCTGGATCCAACCATCCAGCCAATTCCTCATCAACTCAACAGTCCATCCATCAAATCTACCAAATTAACCATGTGCTTTGAGTAATAATGAATGTAGCTAACTCTACTCTTAGAGGTGGTTAAAGTAACCTAGAAAATAAAATACAATTAACCTTTTACGACTAAATTTTGAACCATTAACAAGGTTTCAAATCTGAAATAACTTTCTGACAACCAATGGATGTATTCTGGATTCATAGCAAACAACCATTAATTATTTTGAAGTCACAAGGCCTTCATTTCCTTCATTAACATATAAATATTAATCTTTTATGGAAATAGCATGAGTTATAGTATCCGAAATAAATTATGTTAAAAAGATTAAGACCACCTCTAAATAGAAAAATAATAGTTAGAAACCCCTCCAGTATTTAGCACTTATTATTTTAGAAGTAAATGTAAGGTTAAATGGCTAACTTGCTGATGCGGTTTCACAAACGAAAGTGATCAGCTCATCTTCAATCTTTGTAAAGGCATCAAAGTCATCCACGAAGAAGACATGTCTTTCACTGGGCTTGCTGCCAATATTAACTAACTCTGAATAGTCGGCATCAGCTACTCCAATAGCAAAAAAGCTGAAACCTGTAAAACAAAAAGAACACTCTTGTGAGTCATTCATTTAGAGAGTGGAAATACAATATGAACATGACTTTATTTGCACTGGCTGCTTTCCTGATTAAATACAAAGGTGGAAATTTTATTAATATCCTATAACAAGAGAAAATTCATGCATGAAATTTAAAAGGCAATACATTATCTGTGAACTATTTCTTTTGGCTATTTATGCTTAATTAGTTGAAGTTAATGCTTAAGTGTTTTCTTGAAGATATATAGGACTACTTAGTAGTTTAAAGTTTTAGAATATGTTTAAATGCTTTTCTAATTTAATGCTGTACTGTATTACACACAAAAACACCCATGTATCAAGTACATCAGAAATAAAAAGCATAGAAATTAATTTCCTGTAGGTCTTGTAGGCTGTAGGTCTTCTACAGTTTTTGTTCTGTGCCATATATTAATGAGTTTTCAAGCCACCGACTCCTCATGAGTGACCACTGAAATAAACGCATTCTCATTTCATCAGCAACTTAACTGCACTAGTTGAATATCTTCTATATGTTCGGCATGAGTATATTCAAAATTTGAGCCTGACTTCAAAGGTTTAAATGAAAGTGGAATTGTACCCTATATGTGGGAAGAATAGTAAACTACCTAAAAGTTTTTCAACATTTTCCTTTCCATAAAAAAAGAAAAACCCTGTCCACATCAGGCTGAATATCGTTAACAGATACACTGTTCTTGCGTGGCTCAGTCCCAAATTTAGTCCAGTCAAGCAATATTGTCTTTACGTTTGAACGAGGTCCAGGGGCATTCCTCAGTTTCTGCGGAGCTTTTAGCATAACAAACCTTTGCTTTAATATAATATAACAACACCTTCATGTCTCGTTCAAGATCAGCACCTCTTTGTGCCGGTCTTTATCACAGATGCAAGTCAGTACCTGCTCCAATTTATCTGTAGCCTGAGCACACATCAGGCACAGTAGGGAACGAGAGAGATGAAGTCACTTGGCCAAGGTGATGCATCCCTTGGGTCTGCAACCAAAGCCCCACCACATGCCGCCTCCTTTAGAGGTTGTTGCCAGTCTAATAGTTAATAAGGCAACTGCAAGTCTTACGTGACAGTTGAACCTTTTTTGTTCATCTAAGACATAGACTCACATTTAATAATAAATACGAGGGTTTCTTCATTGTTATTTAAAACAAGTTACGCGTGCTCTCCTATTTTTTGATATGATTTTATTTATGAAGGCCTTGAACTCAATGATTGCACTGGCTTTCAGGAATCAGTAATACTCACTGGGAACTTTGTAGCTGCCAAAGTCTAAAGGCATATAAAAAAGCACAAATGCAATTTCTCCTTAGTTCTCCTCACATTAGAAGGATGATGGCTTTTTTCTGTCACCCTTTAGTTTTGTTCCGTGTGGTACACTGTGCTCCTTGGCTTTTGATAAAAACCTCAGCATCAGACACTTCTGCAACAACTAGCCTGGTTCTTATGCAGCCACATTGTTTGGTTGCTTAAACCTCTAAAATTGGCAGTTTAAAAAAAATCATAAAGGTAATAAGTGTAACATGAGAGCAGATCAGAGCCAGTAAAAGGACATAGGAAAGAATTTTCAAAGGACCTCTTGTACAGAAAACAAAACTGTTCAGTTTGTTGGTAACCACGACACTACACTTCATAGATGATGATCCAGATTCTCAGGATCATGTCCCCTAAATTCTTCATCATGGGAGCAATTCCGTTGGCTAGTACGCGATTTTAGCACTGCCGCCAAAATGAAAAATAATACCGTTAATCACCAAAAAATTCCAGAATCAAACCACATCGTAGTGATATTCTGAGTTTCTCAGCATTTGCTGTCTGTTTTCTTCCAGGAAATCTCCCTAAAGAAAAAGTTACCCTTATCTCATGCTCAAACTTAGGTAGTTACAATTAAAGAGAAAAAGGAAAATGTGAATAGTTCTTAAAACTACACATTTTACCATCTAGTTGCATTTCTCTGGAGACTTTGTTCACATCGTCCTGTGATCGCCCATCAGTAATGACAACCAAAACCTTTGGAATGCCCTTTCTCATGCCTGCCTCTCCAGTAAACAAGACTTCTCTTGCATGTTTAATGGCTTTGCCTGAAACAGAAAAAATTGTCAACATACTTTCACTGTGACATAAATGCAATTTCTGTTGGCTTCTCATGTCATACGGTAAACATCAAAGGAGATATCTCCACATTCTCTGTCTCAAATTTGTCTACTCAGAGCTATGATTTAAGACCTGAATACTTATCATGAGGCTGAAGAAGCTGAGCACCTAGCTATAAATGGATGTCAGGCAGAGCTTTTGGGTCCTCACCAGTCTGTAAATTGGTGCATTCTGTAGTTATTAAAATAGAGATTCAACAATGTTTAATTTTGACCTGAACCTTTAAAAATTTGATGGCTTTAGCCATCCATTTCTTCAATCCAGAAGGTAAAATTCAAGAACATGACATGTGTGGGAATGCGTATTCTGGGCAATTTAGAGATAACAAAATCTTCCCTTACTGGATTGCAGGGCACAGTCCAGGTAACAACTAGAAGTGCCATTGTGGCATTTTCTTGAGTAAATGGAAAATCTGTTATTTTGATACTACTGAAACTGGATGCGATGCAACAGCTGAAATAAATTTATGTGTAGTCTGACAATAATAAAACATATGGCTTCCAATTAGAACAGATTTTAACCCTTTCAGTACTCAGCTTTGGTGTCTTCACATCAGAGAGCTATCTTAAGGGATTAACTAAAATGTAACTACTTTTCAGTTAACAGACATCTTCCCCCAGCCCAGTCTTAAACATACCACTGAGGCTTACCTGTCCTGGCTTATAACTGAACAGCTCCTACACTCTGTCCACTGTTTTCACACATGCTCTGCAAGCTCCCTCCCACCTTCTCTCCCCTCCTATTCTTCCACTTACCAAGCTGATTTCATATTACTCCCCATTCCACAATCCCCAAAGTCATTCTCTTCTGCCTCGCTGCCTCTCTCCCCTCTTCCCTGATCCTCGACCTCACTGTTGCTCAGGAGATGAACACCCAGCAGTAGGAGGTGAAGGGTGTAAAGCGCAGGTTACAAAAACTTTCTAACTTCAAAGCCCAACCTTCCACCTCCAGTGTGCAGATATTATGTTCTCACTGGTGTTGCACTGATGTATTAAATCACTTGGCGAATGGGAAAGAAATACTGCATAGAGAGTAGCAGGGAGAAAATGTGCACCATAATCGTGACCTTTCTCACCTGTTTTTGTATTTCCTCCTTTGTAGGCTATTTGCTGAATAGCTTCAAGAAGAGTCTCTTTTGTTTTGTATGCATTCAATTTAAATTCGGTCCTGGGATCATCACTGAATTGAATTATGGCCACCTGTGCACACAGAAGACGTGTTCATTACTAAAGCACCGCCCAATGTATAACCACAAGTAAGCGAATCAGCGCATTTAAAACGAGGTTTTATCTTGTAACTTTTCTTCATCCTTAAATTGAAGCCAGACTTTTTTTTTTCTCTTTAAGCAGCTTTCACTAAAGAAAGTTTAATTTTACTCTCTGCAGCCTTGGCTGGAAACACTTTCTGGTTTCATTTTGCAGCAATCAGGATGAGAAAAGTAATACCCACTTTGGCAAAAGCACTCTCAATCGAGCTCAAAAGCAAAATCCTTGTTACAGCTGCTCATATGTGTACAGTTACTCATACTCAGGGACTTTATTCAGTCTCCACAAATTAATAGCTGGACATAAGTAATGTAAGTTAGGGAGCAATACTGAAGCAAGTAATAGCAAGATGTAATATATTCTGCAATATTGCCTCTCCCAAATATGCTGCTACATGAACACAGAGCCTGTATTTCAATATGACACGCTAAATCCCTACAACTCACAAAACATATATTGAACTTCATATTCTGTAAGTGGTGTCCCTGATTTAAAAGGAGCTATTTACATGCTTAAGCATAAGCTTGTGCATAAGGTTCTGAAGTACAAGTTTCTGAAGCACAAGTTTCTGGGAAAATACCAAATAGGAAGAAACAGTAAAAACTGAGCACTCTTCAGGGTTTGGACACATTAAAAATAATTTTCAATGCTATCCCAAACTGCATATTATACAGGTAACACTTAAAACAGTAATATATCTACCAATATTTTATGGAGCAGATCCAAGCACCTCTCTAAACAAATACATAAATAGAATTATAATTGCAAATATATTTTATTTCAAGCACTGTAGAGTCTGTAGAGCATGTGATTTTAACCTTTAATTTTCCTTATCAATATCATTTTTACCACAGTGAGCACCAATACCAGAAACATTAACACAACTTAAATCTAATTAGAATGATTTAGAGGAGACTGAAATTATACTTAGCCTTCATTCTAGTAAAATTCATACCATGAATATCACCATATGGTGTGTAGAAAAGAAGATATTGAAAAAAAAAATGCTGTCCTAAACCAGTTTATGTTTTCAAAGGAACTGTGAAATGGTGTCAATTACTTTTTGATTCACTTCACTTCTGGTGTTAGTCTAAAATACCCTGTCAAGTTCATATGCCCTCCATCTCTGTGCATATTGATTACCTGTGTTCCATCAGGACCAATTTTATCCAAAGCTCCAACAGTGCTATAGAGAAAGCTAATTATTTTATTGAAATTGTCATCTCCAATACTCCATGACCCATCCACCAAGAATGCCAGGTCAGCCTTGGCTGCTTTGCACACTGCAAAAGAGAAGCAAGTATTTTAGAATTAGAGCAATCCCTCAACTCCTCATGAAATCTCATAAATCACTTAGGAAAATGCAACTATCATGAAAAGCCCTTGTTTAATGTTAGTTTAGAACGCTTTAGCAAACAGACCTGCTGGCATTGACTTCAGTGCAGGTGTAGAACCAGCTGAGCTCTGCAAGGGGTGCATGTTCTGCACTGACAGATACTATCACAAATTATGCATCAAAGCTATAACAATTTTCTAAAATCTCACTTAACTTTTTTATTATTATTTACATTGTTAAGTAAAGCCACACATTAACTTACACAATCCCGGACTCCTAGCACGACACAGTAAGGAAGACGAGAGAACCTCGACTGTGGAGGTTCCCAGTGGGAAACTGTCCATTCAAAAAGTTACCCTAAGCTCTGTAGTGCCCAGTGCTCACCCCTTTAACTGCACTTCTTACAAGCAACACAGGTTTCCCCCATCTCATCTTATTCCAGCACGTTCTTGCACAAAACGGCCAGTAGAGCTGTACATCTACCCACACAGGCTGCTCACTCTTCCATGGCAACCTGGAACCTTCAACGCCCTACAGAATCCAAGTCTATTGCTTGGGGTCAGAAATAAACAGTCTCAAAGCAAAGAGATGTTTTTCCACATATTTCATGTTGAAGAAAAATGTTTATCTAAATCCAGAGAATGGGACAGGAAGATACATAACTGTATTTCTTGTTTTCTGTTGATTACTCCTTGGTTTTTTAAAAAGTCTGCTGCAATGCAGTTCTAAAGCAGACACACAAGGTCTTTTTTTCTGCACTTACAAACTAAATTCTCAATAGGTCAGTTTTCCCCACTGACTTCAGGCTGAAGGATTTGATCCTCAGTCTCCAACAATAATGCTCCCCTCATAGAAATACTTATGAGACTCTGTACAAAACACAACATGTTCAAATGCAGAACAGAAGGAAGTCTACACTTAAAGAGAGAAGAGACTAAATGTGGCCAACACTCTTCTCATTACATAAAGTAGACATATTTTTAAAAAAAAAGCTGCTTTAGAAGTTCAATCACCCTCAGGTGCCTGCTTCAGGTGCAAAATATGTATGGTTTAGGAGTTCTGAAAAAAGAAAATCTCACCTATTAACGCTCCTTTCTGCAAATTTCAACAACACAACAATGATGTCAGATTTTTAGCTCATTAAATTTCAGCCAGCTGCCTTAACAGTCTTGCTGTAGCAAATGCATTTTGAAATCTGATCTCCACAATTCTAAAACAGTGTCAGAAGCAGAAAAACACAGCACCAACACCTTATTATAAACCCACACAGGCAGCACTTACCCTCTTTCGCAGGAGGGATTGTAGGTGGCGGAGGTGGTGTTGAAGGTGTTGTTGGTGGTTGAGTTGGAAATGGTACTGAAGAATAAAAGGAAGGAATGTTTAAAAAATGCTTAAAAGCCCAATATATTTTTATCTATATTAAACACAGCATTTTCTACTCATCTCCACATTTAAAATTCACTATCTACAATCAATTTGTTATGTAATTGGGGAGAAAAGTATGTGAGCATGTGCATGTAACATCCTCCTGTACTGACCACTTGAAAAAAGATAATACTATTACAGAGCAATTAATGGCAGTGTGAGTGATACAATGATACAACTGAACCACTACTGGAACTGCCCCTTTCTGGGTTTCCCTACTCTTGACCTAAGATCCATAATTTATTTTGTAAAAGGTTAGCATCAATTTCCTTTCTGACCACAACCAACCAGTCCTTAGTCTCTTCCTACCCTGGAAGACGGTATTAGTCCAAAATACAAAAACAGTGCAAAAGCAAGCCAGTGCCTGCATTCAGAGCAGACCACAGCCTGCCCTGACCAAGATCACAGTATCACACAGTATCACAGTATGCTAGGGATCAGAAGGGACCTCAAAAGATTATCTGGTCCAATCCCCCTACCGGAGCAGGAACACCCAGATGAGGTTACACAGAAGGCGTCCAGGCGGGTTTTGAATGTCTCCAGAGAAGGAGACTCCACAACCTCCCTGGGCAGCCTGTTCCAGTGTCTGTCACCCTCACTGAGAAGAAGTTTCTTCTCATATTTAAGTGGAACCTCTTGTGTTCCAGTTTGTACCCATTACCCCTTATCCTATCATTGGTTGTCACCAAGAAGAGCCTGGCTCCATCCTCCTGACACTCACCCTTTATATATTTATAAACACTAATAAGGTCACTCCTTGGTTTCCTCCAAACTAAAGAGACCCAGCTCCCTCAGTCTTTCCTCATAAGGGAGATGCTCCACTCCCTTAATCACCTTAGTTGCCCTGCACTGGACTCTCTCCAGCAGTTCCCTGTCCCTCTNCTCCCCAACCTATACTGGAGCCTGGGGTTGTTCCTGCCCAGATGTAGGATCCTACACTTTCCCTTGTTGTATTTCATCAAGTTATTCCCTGCCCAACTCTCCAGCCTGTCCAGGTCTCTCTGGATGGCAGCACAGCCTCTGGCGTGTCAGCCACTCCTCCCAGTTTGGTGCCATCAGCAAACTTGCTGATAGTACACTCAATTCCCTCATCTAAATCATTGATGAATATATTGAACAATACTGGCCCCAGTACTGACCCTTGAGGCACTCCACTAGATACCGGCTCCAACTGGACTCTGTCCCATTGACTATGACTCTCTGTCTTTTTTCCTTCAGCCAGTTCACAGTCCACCTCACTACCCGATCATCCAGCCCACACTTCCTCAGTTTAGTCATGAGGATGCTGTGGGAGACTGTGTCAAATGCTTTACTGAAGTCAAGGTAGACCACATCTACTGCTCTGCCATCATCCATCCACCTTGTTATTTCCTCGTAAAAGGCTTTATTTCCTCATAAAAGATTTCCCTAAATTCTGTGGGAGACCTTATTATGCTTCCAGCTAGAAATGCATTTCTGACCACAGCTTGACAGGACCACGAGTTCGTTGCCTGCAGCAACTTCTACTAAGGTTACAATATGGAGTTTCTGAAAATTGTCTCATCCTTCCCCTGAAAATAAGCTTTGGAATGACAGTCTCCCAGAAACCTAGCTGAATACATGATCACTGATTGACAGCTTTGCTGAATGCAAGAGCTTGTTTAGTGCCTTTCAGTATAGTCTTGGTTGAATTCTAGAGAGATAACATGCACAGATGTTGACTTCCACAACTGTATATGAGGAAAAGCTTCCACTTTCATTCAAGGATATTCTCTCCAATTCTTTTCAATGCAATTCACATAAGAAGCCACAGATGACAGAATATCATTCCTTCAAATAAGACTATACTTGTTATTTGCTCTGATATCTAAGTTATAGTTATAAACAATGGATAGAGTTAGATACAACAACTTCAGGAAAGGCACCTATCTTTGGGAAAGACTAGTGCCAACAGGATTCACGACAAGCCTCATGTCCACATCCAAGCTGACTCCCACTGCAACTGATGTGGGTCTTCACGCTGGTTTCAACAAGAGAAAAGGCCAAGACTCTGAAATACCTACAAGAAACTAAGGCCCAGGACCTCCATGGCCACAGACAGAGCAGGACCAGACCCATTTAGAAAGAATCACCTCTGCAGTAAGGGAAGGGGACCAGAGCACCAGAGACATACAGGTCACCCCGAAGAGTGTTGTCTTCTGAGGTGACACAATCATTTGTCTGCATCATAAACCATCTTTCTCAAATGGATATGTAGGCCAAGGTGTGTTCTTCTTTACGTCTCTTAACTCCCTAAACTGCAGAGCACACAAAATCCATTCCTCCAAAGAGCAGGAGAAGCTCGTCTTGTTCCTCACTGCTCTGAGAAGGCGCCCTGGACAACTGAGAAGCAGAGTCATGCACCTGTGCAAGTTCTTCCTGTGTGAAACCATAAGTGTGGGAGCGTTCACCTAAAGAGGAAAATTATAAACATTGTCTACTCTGAAAGAAGGGTAAGAGCATTGTGGTGTATAGTAATGTAGTATGAGAAGAGGGGTATCACTGAGATTGAAAATGGGCTCTAAGAAAGAAAATGATTACCAAAATATTCACTTTTTTTTTCATCCTGTGCTTTGTTTTGCAGTATTTTGAGTAGGATCTTGTCTTCATAAACAGGTGTGAGGATTTTTTGGGGGCTTGGGTTTTTTTGTGTGTGTGTGTTATTGAGAATAATAATGAAAAGGTTGGTTTGTTTATTTATTTAAAAATACATAAGTATTAATAGATTGTGTATCAAGGTCCCATTTAACTGTAAATTACTCAGACAGTGGTGAGATTTTACGTCTTTACTAAATAACAAGAGCTGCAGGATGCAAAACTTCCTCTGTTTGCTTCATTTTTCCGGATTTATTTTTTTCCCCAAAGTCATAGATTTTCAGAGTATCCCCTAGTGGGACTTTTTATGATGAAAGCTAAGACCATCCTCCCTGTTTCATGCCCCTTAAGAAGTGCAATATAGTTGGTGAATGTGACTTCACAAGTGACACACAACAGTGGTGTAAGAATCCTGAGCCTCTGTGGAGGAATCACAATGTAGCTGAAAAATTAAAAACTCAGCTAAAGGCAACTGCGTGGGAACAGCACATCTGTGGGCAAAGGGCAAAACACAAGAAGCAATCAGGCATTATTATCACTGCTGGCTGAACTGTGATCTATTTTACTCACATGTTTTCTCCATGATGCTGACAGCAGGGCCCTCTATCTCCTGAAGCTGGGTATGAACACTGATTCTATATTCAGTTCCAGGCATCAGCTCAAAGAAACAATGTCTAGGCGTCCCTCCACCAAGATTTACTTCTCGCTTTTTCCCGTCTGGAATTGTAAAAGAGAACATTAAAACATTTCCTTATTGTTTTATTGAATAATGTAATTTAAGTCTGATATAAGAAGGGGACATGACAGAAGACGAAGGGCAAGCTGTTGACGTGAATTAATAAACTACATGCTGCCTTATTTCTGGAAATTCACCTCTGTACAGAGGTCTCTGTAACATTTCATCCTTTCTATTAAGTAGGAGCTGAGGAATGTGTCAGACATCTGCAGGAAAAAAAAGATGAATTTCACCCCATGCACTGAAGTTAATGAAAAACACTCACACTGTCATCAATGGGCTTTGGATGAGGTCCTAAATTATCAGTCTAATGAGGAATTCTTGCATTATGTAATTCTACAGCATCCTTTGTCCATGCCTCTGGTTCTCAGAGCCTGTAATGTGCTTACTAATTGCAAGAGAGACTAAACTAGATATCGTATTCCAGCTTCTGCTAGTAACCACTTTACAAGTTGGTTAAGGAATAGTATTTACAGTGTTCTAAAATTAATTCTGATAAATTCTGAATTGGAAAACGTGTTATCAACGGAAAAAGGCCAGGTACTGGAGATAGCATAAGTCGTATTTTAACAATAAGAAAACGGTCAGCACAATTCATAATCTGTAGCAGAAAGAAGTGAAATACGAGCAACCAATCTCACAGTCTACAGAGTATACACGAAAAATGCTGAACGGTCATTCGCTGCCAAGGAAAAAACACCTGATGCTTATCAGGAGGTGTTACATTAGTATAGAAAAAAAAATTTGATCGCTGCTTAAACAAGACACACACCTAATTTGACAATCAAAACTCTTAATGACAGATGTTAATAAGAATCAGTTGTTCACACTTTTGCTCATTCTGCTCACATTTAGGCTCTTTTGGCTCAGTTAAAACAGTTCTGGAAGTTCTGTATGATGAAAACAGAATGTTGGCTAGGGCCCAGATGAGAAGAAAATCTGTGATGTCTTGTGCCAGCCAAGATCTCTGTTTTCTGAACAGCTTGTCTGTATTCTGGGACTTCAAATAAACAGTATTACCATCCGTTTGCCATTCCATAGAAAGATCTTTAATTTTGCAACCAAATTAGTCTTCTTTTTCATGATACCTTTGATAGATCCCATTAAATATTATTCACTGCACTCCTCACAAGTTATTCAAGCTTCTAATTTGTCATAATTCAAAAGATCACTGATGTCTACAGGGGATAACAGTTATTCTGCACAAATATTGACTTCTCCATAACTTCTTCTGGCTACACCTGAGAACCATAGAGATGGAAGAGACTGTAATTCACCTTCTACACAGTCAGTGCTAGAACCATCAAGACACCATCTGTTGCCACATAAAAATACCTCATTTTTATCCAGAGGAGTAACATTACTACAAGCTATAATTAACAATCAGCAGAATGAGAACAGACAAAACTGGACTCTGAGCACAATCTGTATTCAATCAGAGTTTTCCCTATCCTTCTACCCACCTCTTGTGTCCATTCTAGTCCTACAGAGGATTGTATCTATCACTGATGGTTTATTTATAATCCTAGATGTATTCAGTTCATCCTTCACCCACCTTCTGTCCCTCACACCTGTGAAAAGCTCAGGTAATCACTTATCTTCTGCTGACAGACAAGACTCCCCCCAATAAAAAGGACAAGTTATCAACATCTGTTTGATATAAAAGGACAGCAATGCTACTTCTACTCCTGAAACTTTCCATATGAACACAACTCTTTTCCATCCATCATTTCCAGTATTTCAGGAGCCAGGCTACAGGTCCAACTGCAGACAATTACTTAACTTATTCAATTCAATTCCCTAGGTTAGACTGTAGGTGCATATTGAACGACGTAACTTACCCACAAGGGATTCTATAACTACCCTGTATGCAGTAGCATGTCTGTGAAGCTGCCACTGAGCACAGAGGCTAGTCATGCGGACTTGATAGGAATCCAAATTTGTCACAGCCAGGTCCACTGAAAATTAAATACCCAAAAATCAAATTTACACCTCTAGTAAGACATACAAGAAAAAATTACAAATGAACTGTAGTGAAACAGTTGTAACAATTTATTTTTAACAAATAATTTCAAAAGCTGCTTAAAAAAAAAGTCAATAAAATCCAAAACAGGACAGAAAAAAAAAGAAGTGAATCTTTTGACCAGAAGTTAGGAACTTAAGTCAATTCAGTTAAGACTAAATAATGAACACTGCTAAAAATTCAGTTACTACAAACAAGTATAAAAATATCATTATAATAGCAATACTTCTGTCAAAATCTAATTTTAAATTAAGCTTTAGATACATAAAGACTAAATCTTACTATATATATGGAGCTAGACCAGAAAAAGGCTAAATCTACTTTCCATTAAGGAGATTTATATCTACTACTAGACAAATATGTTTGGCTGATAAATAATATCTGCCTTACAATCCCTGTCCTGCTAACATGCAGCAGATTATTTTAAAGCCTGATAAAAACAAGGGAGTTTCATTTCAAGAAAAAAAACCTGCACACAACTGAGAAAGTCTCCCACATGAGAATTTATACAGAGAGCTGCACAAAGCCACAGTTATAGCAAAAAACAGCCTGTAGAGATCTGAATAGCATGAAATTGCTCTTACAGGTTTTGGCTACGCCTGTTAGGGCATCACTGAAGCCTGTTGAGTATGAGGCAAATACTTTAACACTGTACTCCGTTCCACTGAAGAGATTTAGAATGAGAATGGTATTAATATCATCCCCTACAAAGGTCTCCAACGCAGGCCCAGGAACTGAAAAAAAAAAAAAAAAAGCCAATAACTTGCTCATCCATTGAATTAGCAGGTAGTTAAAACAAATCTTAAGACCCATTCAAAATTATATGNTTAAAATTTTATTATTTTTTAAATTTACTGCTGTTTTTTTTTTTTTTTTTTTTTTTTTTTTTTTTTTACCAAGCAGAAAAACAAAGACACTCTGCTCAGTCCTTGCATGGACAGAGGCCACAATACACTTAGGAAATTCAGCAGTGGGATTCATTAGGGCAGGGCTAGACACTGGCATCTGTTAAGACCCTTTTGTTCTGCTTCAGTGACTTACTACTGCCCTAAATAGGCAGCCAAAGATCTCCTCAGCTTGACGGTGTGCCAGGGCCAACAAGGGGAGAGCATATGCCAGCCAGCAAAACAGTCCCTACAGGGTTCTTATACAACAGCATCATTTAACACTGTGTAAAAATGATAAGGAAAATAGAAAAGAATAATACTTTCCCAATTCAGAACTGCAAACAGCTCCTTTGTCACCTCTCTTAGCTGTTCTGGGTATATTCCAGAAACCAGGCAATAGTGTTGTCTTTGAACAGTATTTTAGCCCCTTAATGGTCACATGTTTGTGTTTTGTGCTCAATAGAGGACCGTGATTTTCTAAAAAAATTCAAAGGAGGAGGTGTGCCTTGTCTAGCACAGGTGGGCAAGGGATGCAACACAAACAAAAGGGACAACAAATAAAATGGCAAGTGTTTTGAGGAGATGTAGGGTGGGAGAAAAAGTCAAGGAAACTAAGGCTTTGTTTGCATTGTAAGGAGAAGAAAGTTGAAGGACAGGAGAACTCAGAAGAGAGGTAAAGAGCAAAGGTAGTCTCTGAAATAAACAGGAAGAGTAATGGTAAAATGATATAATAGGATAGACTGAAAGAGTTGGGTTTGATCAGCCTTAAGATGGGAAGTCTAAGGGGGAATCTTACTGCTGCCTACACCTACCTAATGGGAGGGAGTACAGAAGACAGAGACAGAATCGCTTCTGAGGCAAACAGGAAGATGGGAAGAGAAAACACAAAATTTGCAACATGGGAAATTTTAATTAGATATTGGGAAAAATAATTTCACAGTGAGTATAGTAAAAAACTCCAACAGATGCCTAGAGAGGTTTTGAAATCTCCATCCTTGTGGATATTACAAACATGACTGGACAAGGTCCAAAGAATCCTATTCTAAGTTGGCCCTGCTTTGATGAGGGAGTTGGACCAGATGATCTCTAGAGATCCCTCCCAACCTGTATCATCCTGTGACTGTGAAATTCTCATTTCAAAACCTGGGACATCCAAATAACAGCACTTTCAAGGCTATAACTGCAACTGTATGGTTTAAGTACCAAATTCAGCAAAAGATGATGTCAAGACATTGTACAGTCAAAAACAAATGACCAAAAAATTCAGTTTAAAAACTCACTGTTGATAGGTTTGTAGACAATTCTGTAACCCATTGTGGGTGACGGTGGGGCATCCCAACTGATACGTAATCTATTGTACCATTCATCTGAGACACGCAAATTTCTGGGAGCGGACAAGGGTACTGAAAAGAAACCAAACTGAACTCTTACAAGTTTATCTCATACAAGCACAGGTATAAAACTCAACACATGCATGTGAAAATAGTGAGATAGCCAGTACTCTTACATTTACAGTTAAAAATGCCAGAATAAAGTCTTCAATCAAATTCTTCTTTGGTATTAATGCTACTGGATTAATATTGATATATTAAAGAAAATTATACCAAGTTATACCAAGGATTGCCTATGAACTTTTTCAACAAACAATGAATTTTCCAATTAATTCCCAACTTTGTCCCTACATTTTTTTTTAAAAGTAAGATAATTCAGAGATAATTATCTTTTATTTACATAGTTTCTTTCGATCCAAGTGCACTGAAGTTTTTAATGTATAAATCATGCTCTTGTGAACACTTACTGCTTTCAAATGGAATCAAAGGAATGATTTACAAGTGATTTAAGTGTCTGCACAAATAGCACTTCAATTTAGGCAGAAATTATGTAAATTAGGAGAATAGTTCAACAAAATTATACTGTCATGACTAGCAGTGCACAATGAGATTATTTTTTTGCCAATATACAGTAGAGAGAGAACTTAAGCTACAGCTGAGTAATCTTTTGGTACTTGGTCAGCACTCTAGAGATAATGCAATCACTTTTATAGAAAGTTCAGCAGCATTTCTAATTTCTACTTTCTAATGACCTTTAGAAAGTAATGACCTCACACAAAAGAAAATGTAACAGTACAATGGTTGATTTGATACTATTCCAGCAAGCATTGTTTACTTTATTTTCTGCATTAGTTGGCTTGGCCTTGGTAGGCTGACTATCCAGGACTTACCAGCTTTATTAGTCAACAAGTTTCTGCAAACTCACAGTATTTGAATATAAAATATAATTTATCAAAAAGAAGCAACCCATTGTTTATAAATCAATGAACTGATCTTAATATAAAGCTTGAGTCATATAAATCATGCAAAATAAGCCCTCCTTTATCCTGAAATATATTACTACAGTCAATGAAAAAGGCCAAAAGAGTGAGCCTTTCTTCATGCATATCCCAGCCAAAGACAAGCAGAAAGTTTGTGTAATACTCACGAGTTTTGCCAGGAGCAGAGACACTGACTCCCTCCCCATCAGAGTAGATGGGAGTGATGGTAACTTTGTACTCTGTGTCAGACAGCAGAGGCTGAAGCAGCAGGCTGTTTTGTCTCCCAGGCACCATGACCTGGATGGTCAGAAAAACAGAAACCACCAAGCTTAACGACTAGGGCCAAAGCCTTTTTATATCCTACATGATCTCTGACACCACATTCCGCTGGTATTGCTGTATAGCTTCCATTTTTAGATATTTCTGATACTCGATGGTAAAATAATAAAATTATCCACCCTTTTAACAGATCTTCTAGTTATACCTGACTAAAATAAAAAGGAGAATGCGCCTATAGAACACAGCTTTATATTAAACCTGTGAGCCTCTACAGCTCCATTGTGCTGGTTCAGCTAGGACAGGGTTCACTTTCACAGGAGGGGATGTAGCCAGGACAGCTGACCCAAACCAGCCAAAGGGATGTTTGATACCGTATGACATCTCACTCAGTATAAAACTGGGGGAGGCTGGCTGCGGGAGGAACTTGCTGCTTGGGGAATCGCTGCTGTCTGGGATTTTGTCTTCGGGGACTGGTGGTGAAGTGCAACGTTGTTCGAGTGCAAAGTGTGGTCCAGTGTTTGCAATTGTTGCTCGGAGGAATACTGTTTAGCACCAGGCTGGGCACTGGTCTTCTGGGTTGGTGAGCAATTGCATTGTGTACTCCTTGCCTTATATATTCTCTCATTGTTATTGTTTTTGTTGTTCATCTGTTCCTTTGCGGTTCTGTTAAACTGTTTTTATATGTTTCCCAATTCTCCTCCCCATTTCCCTGGGGAGCGGGGAGAGGGGTGAGTGAGCAGCGCGTGGTCCTAGTGCTGGCTGGGGCTAAACCACGACATCTGTAAATCACTGGTGCTACATGGATGGCTAGTACACACAAAATAAATCCTCTAATTGTATTTATTCTTGCTATGAATGTGACTGTCCAAAGATATGCTCATTAATAAAGGTTGATTGTTAATGCTCTTCGGGGACAGAAAATCCTCCTTCTCTTTGGAGGAAGGAAGATTAATTCAGGAGATCAGGAAGCATGAACTGAGCAAGTAGGAATAAAACATGTTTGTTCCATCTCCATCTAGTCTGGGGACAAGGAAATGAAAGTAGCCATTTAGGAGAGGAAGTAGGAGTACATCCCACAAATAGCAGAGGATCCCAGACTCCATGAAACATGGAAGATCTGCAGCAGAAGTCCAACCAGGCAACCTGGTAGAAGTAGAGAAGTTGTAAAAATCCATCCAGGCAGTTTTGGGTGTGCTAGAGCAAATGTTTCAAGCTGCTGAATTGAGCACTGCTTCTTGTAATGCAGAACGAGGTCTGCCCATCAGCAGCTATTTCTGAAATTCTTCACTAGATTAAGATATTTTAGCCAGAGCCCCCAAAACTAGTATCATAATAGTGGTGGTAGAGGTACCCAAGTAAAGACTTGAAATCTTTTAACTTGTCAGTAAAACTTCAATCTCAGAGAGCCTCCAAGGCCTGAATGGGAGCTACCTAGCATGTCGAAAAGACGTGGTAAAAATGAGAAACTAATTCTATGTTTCCTGCACCAAACCTGTGCTATGAAGTAACACTGTTGGAAGCAACAGTCCCAAGATCCAGTCTTGTATTTTGGACCCTCCCTGGCCCATGTCTGTTGTTTGAAACTACCACCTGAGCCAGCAACCACACATATTTGGCAAGAAGTTGAGAGATCTATAAGCCTTTTAAGCTCAAGGGGAAAAAGCAGAAACTGAGCCTAAAGTATTTTGCTGTTTTAAAGAAGACTGATGCGTGTGCTGAGGGCAAAGTTTTCTGAAGCATATACTCAGAGAAGAAAGCTCTCACCAATTTTAACACTCCAGGATACATGCTAATTTTGGCAAGTGATACACAGAAGGAAATTAAACTAGCATACCCAGGTGTTAAGACTTGTCAAAAAGCACTTCATTGATTAAAGCTGGACAAAACCATCTAAACAGTTGTGCATGAAATATTTCCGTGCTAAACTCTTCCATACATATACCCAAAACATACAAACTATGTTTCTGAAAAAAAGAACAGCCAATTTTTTTGTTTGTTTTTTTTTTAGAAGAGGGGACACAAGCATTGAGAACTCTCTCTTTTCCACATGTGCATGTCGGAGATCTTCTACAGAACAATATAGTTTTCAGCAGTGAGAAACATTCTTGGCTTTAAGGAAGAAAAAAATCTGATCCTTCCAGTATGTACAGCACACCCAAGAACATACATACAGTTTAGGGCTTGACCTTTCTGTAGTGAAAAGTATCCTATGACATTTTCTAGTCCCTGACTTTTAGCCAATTGCATGTGGGATTAAAAAACTTATTAATATTTTTATGGAAAGGGAGCCAAAAAACTTAAGCATCCACCACAGAATTGTCACGCTATAGTATATTTAAGCCCAAATTCCACAAAACTTTTTGGTTCTTCTTAAGAAATGTACTTAAACATATAAACACTCCCCTAAAAACTGAATGTCTGTCTTTCCATTGACATCTGTGCTGCACCTCTCAGGTGCTTGAAGCCACATGATAAAACACACTCCTTCCATTTCAAATGTGCTTAATTTTGACTATAATCTTACGTCATTCCTTATTCAGTAAAGTATTTATGCACATGATTAATTTCAAAGGTTAAACACGTAGTCAATCTGCTGAATTGTGACCAAAGATTATAAAACTTGAGAGTGTACTTAAAATTAAATAATTTACGGAATTAGAGCCAAGATACCTACCTAATCTTACAATCTTATAATTTTCCTTAATGAGCTTTTGGGTCAACTCTAATATCCTTCTGATAGCCAGGGTCTGGATGCCCTTCCTACAGTATTGATTTCCTTTTAAAATAATAGTCGTTGAATACTAAAACAGAACTACGTTTGTATCATGCAAATGAATATGATTGAGCTTCCCAAAGCTGAAACTGTAAATCTGGGATCTGAATTACAGAAACTTTGGGTTATTGTCAGAAAAACAGTACAATTTGTGCCATTATGCTGTGCAAGTTTGCCATTGTATCATATGCTATACTATAATACAGTCAAGGAAATTCATAAAGCATGTTTCCACTCCAAAAACGAAATCACTATGTTTAAAGTTCATTTTCAGATTATAGTTGAAAGAGATGGCTAAAAAGTAATTTTCTAGCACAGACTCATAAAGGATGAATGAAACCGAAATGAAAAACTACTGATTCATATTTTTCTAGAAAAAATATATTGAACTAACACCTTGTAATATTTTTTATCCAGATAGTCTCATATAGGGCTAAAAATGTCAGCTGCTAGACATAAAAGAATATCTCATATTTTCAATACAACTGTTCTATGAATGGAAGTGAGTCACATTGAGTCACATAGCGGACATAGAAGGAGAGTGATATGGGGAATATTTTCACATTCTGAGCTATTTACTAAGAAAATAACCTTGAACTATACAATTTAATCTCTTAAATGTATCTACATAGAGCTATCATTTCCCCAATTTTTTTTTTTTTTTAAGCACTTTGCCTCCCAGAATACTGAAATTATCTCAAAAAATGTGAAATATTAAAATACAGCTAGGGCTTCTTATTATTATTATTTGCTATATGCACAAAAGAGTACACATAGTATGCTGCATTCTTTCAAATATTTTCCAAAATCTTGATCACCAGAAACTTTTTTTGTGTAAGACAATCTTAATTTTGATCAACACATGATTTTAGAAAAATAACAAATATTCTTAAGCACTTAGATTAAAAAGTCCTGTCTTTATCGCTTCATGTTGAGGTTAACGAGCAATATGAAAACTCTGCATTCGAACTTCAATTACATTGGTTTAACATAAAATGAGACTTTTAGGGAGGGAAAAACATTGCCGAAGAAAAAAAAATACTGAATATTATCCTGTAGAAACATTCAGGCTTTTTCAAACCACAATCTTAGGGTAGAAAAAGGCCTAGGAGTAAAAAAATTCCAAAACAGAAAAAAAAAAAACCAAAACCAAATTTACAGAAATTTTTAAAATACAGGAAAAAGAGGATAGGCATCTAGTCTTTTAACTATGATTTCTTTACACATCTGTGTGACTGGGCCTTGATCTTACATTTGACTGCCGTTGCCTGCAGTACAGCAGGTGCTATATGATTAAAATCTTGAAGTTCAGTCTCACAGTAACACCAAATATGAATCTTTTACTAATTGCAATATGGCTGTCGGAAGGAGAGATCATGCCTTAGCAATTACTAAACAAACTTTTCAAGCTTATGAAGCTGTTCACAAAACCCATACAGACCATTCTTACCGCTTCCTCAGCACGGTCACCTTTCGCAGTGAGGTAGGTCACTCTGAACTGCTGAACATTGTAATCTGAAATTTCCCACATCACTCTCAGGCTTGAGGTTGTTTCATCATCTATAACAAGGTTTCTGATTCCTGTTCGAAAAACTAAAGCCAAAAGTAATTTAATTAGTATTTTCTTAACTCTATTTTTTATATTTTAAATCGTGCTAATTATCACCAGGTAGCTGCAAGCTCTACAGAAGTCACAGTGGGTCTGCAGATCCATGGTGGGGCAAACCCATACAGTTCAGTCATACTTGGGCTTAATAACAGCAGAAACTTTAACTATTTAATAAAATAATAGTTATCCTATACTGCCATTAACATATATTGCCCCATTTGCTTTGTTTATATTACTCGGCTTATGGAGCTTTAGAGTAACCAAAACTCCACTGCAGAAAATAAATACTCCAGAACTGTTGATCTTTAGAAGTCAGTTTTCTAATTCCAGGGAAAACAAACAGAACCCTCAAAAGTAAATAAAGTTCTGAAGAGTTTCCAAGCTCATATTTATAAAGGGAAAGACAGAGCTGATTTTTCCAAATTAGTCTCTGTATTCCTATGTAATATCAGTGGTATCATGCAGAGTCCCTATGCTGAGTTAGAGGTTGGCTCCATCCGCACACGGCACATGCAGGACACTGGCCACATGCCAAATGGTGGTGCAGGAGCGTGACTTTGTGGACCTTTCGCCGGTGATGTCCCTTGCCTGGGGCCTGCACCTCCGCAAGGTCTGCCATGGCAGTGTGCTGACCGCACGGACCATCAGGAACTGGGGTTATCAGCTTCTCAGTAATATCACAGCTCTCTGGATCGGGGTGTGCTTGTGAGGGCCATTTGCTCTTTGCGTTTAAACAGCATTTAAACTGTTGATATTTATTCTATTTACCTGCTGTGGTGGGCTTAGATGTTGCGGTACTAGCAGTAGTCACCGTGGTAGGTATTGCAGATGTCCTTGCAACTGAAAAACGATACTCAGCTCACTAACAATTCAACAAGACATGGAACTCACAGCATTTATCTTGTATTTCTAACTATGACAATGAAACTATGTGCTCACACCTACAAGTATCCCACACACTTCAGGCATTTCAGACACTACAAGGGAACTATTCATTTAGTTTTCTTTAGGCACATATATCTGCAAGATTAGCACTCAGATCTACAGATAAGACATAATTATAAACTGTACCACTAATTAAGAATGCATAGAGTTTCCCACATTTCTGGCTGAACTACGCATAATGAATTCCACTTTGACCATTTGTTAAGGTTGTCAGATTAATTAAATTGAAAGTTTTTTAAGGGTGCTCCACTTCTGTCCGAGTAAAAAAACAGAAAGTACGCTTAGCAACACTGGGCAATATAAGCATCATTTGGATGGGTAAGGGTTTCTCGTCTTAACAGAAGGTTCAAGATTAAACTCTTTTACTTAACTAAGTCATTAACTGTAAAAAGAGATTTGATAGAGCAATCTACTGACATGCTGGCCACTGTTTTGATTATTAACTATCAAATACACTGTATGTGATTTTGAGATTTTATCCTTGTTACTTCCATGTTAATGTCACAGGATGCCTATGTAAACTTGGACCACTATTTCAGCCAAGAGTGAATTCACCTCTAGTGAGTATAAATTAAATAAATAAGAAAGAAAAATGTATAATATAAGTGCCAAACATTTTAAATGAAATTCTGGTTAATTATTTACTTTAAAACATTTATTCCTCCCCAAAATCTAATACATCTTCCCATAGGGAACTATGTTCAAAGACTAAATATTGAAATGTAGGATGGAAGAACATCTACCCAGATTCAAAAGTTATTAATACCAGAGCTCAGACAGGGAACCAAACCATCATTTTGATTCAGTGCCATCTACCACATAATATTAAATAAGAAAAAAATACAGTCAGTAAAACCCTCGTGCTAAACTACCACATTTTTCGATATTATAGCTACCCAAAGATGGACCATATTTTACGTATAAGATATATGCATTATATTTAAATCACTTAAACTTCTCTAAAAATCACAATCAAGAGTTTGTCTTACATGTAGCTCCAAGAACAGCAACAGCTTCACTTTCACTGTCATCATCAAAAACTGCCAGCAAGGAAACTTCATATTCTGTGTTGGGCAACAAACCCTCAATAACATGACTGTCTGCATCTCCATTTATGACAACCTAAGTATTAATAACACAGCAAGATGAAAGAAAATCCGTTCTGCATTTAATTAATTTATATGAATTGACAGAAAGAAAGAAAATGGATTCTCCTTTAAAATAAATTAAATCTACATTCAGATCTGCCCAAAGAATTTATTAGTTCTGTTGAAATAAAAAGGTTCACAGAATACACCCAGAAAAAACACTGTTAAGAATACTTAAAATCTATTCAATATTTTGTGGCTGGCCTGATTACTGTAGTATGTAGTCTTGTACTTTCACTCAGAACTAATTAATTGCTAAGGCTGAACATGTGCGTTTCATTTGAAAAATCACTAAAATTCGAAACATTCATCAATGAAAACAAGATGACTTTCATTCATATTTCTACCATTCAAGCGCTCTTATGACAAATGTGTTAGGCATCTCCACAGCCTTACAAAATGCTGCTTCTACACCAGAATTATGATCCAGGTTACAGTTGCATACATCTGAATGTGACTTGAAAAATGTTTCCTGCAGACTTGGGGATTAGGGGAGATGTGCTGGCAAAAAGTTTGCTCTATGGTGTGATGTTTTAAATAGTAATTTTCCTTATTTCTATCTATGACAGCAGCAGAAGATTCACATGTGCAATGTTAATAGTCAGCAGAAGGTCTCACTTCAGTTTTTTGTGCGTTTCATTTATTTTATTGCGAGACATCAACAGACAGGCAGTAGTTGGAGCTAAGGGGACTGTAAACAGAATGTGAGAAACTTGAGCAGTAATTCTGGCAAAACAGGCCGACTGGTTTCAGGAATCATTTTTAGGTTATGCAGACAAATACTGCAAATAAACAAACTTTCTCTAGGATAATACTGCAAGTTTTTAAAGGTGGCTGCTGTATACACAGAATCAAAGTAAGGCTTATAATGGAAATCAAACAATAGATCTATGCTGCATAAAAATCTACTACAGCAGTTAGCAGAAACAGTGAATCACACTTTATTATTTTAATTACCACAAGAGATTTCCTGAGTTGGTCCTAGGGAAGAGGGACTCATAAAACAATCACAGACCTTCTGAACTCAGATACAGAAAACAAAAGCAGAAAGAAACTAGTTGGGGCCATGTTTTCAACAACTATCAAAGAATGAATTAGGCACCCCACACTGCAGGCTGTCTGGCACAAATTTTCTTGGGAAAATTTCAGGAATGAACTTGAGTGATTATAGCTGAATATCTATACATAGTTAGATGTATATCTGTCTTACACATTACTTTGGCATACTTTCTGAAGCAAAACTTCTGTCACACTCCACTCCCGGCTAATTTAGCTCAAAGAGAAGACAACAAAAAAAAAGAACATGAAATGCTGAACATTCAGTTGGAGAGGACAAAGAACAGAAGCAGGAACAGTAACAAGCACATCAGTATAACAGCATGCATTCTCTACTGTAACCTAGCAATAACAGGTCGCTCTTACATTTATTCTGGCTCTTCAGCACTAGCACCCCACTAGCCGTCCCTCACCCGCCAGCCATGCGGGTGCAGTAAGCCGAGGTGTGTGTCACTGTCACCACCACCCCCTGACCCCACTCAGATAATTGGCAAGTTGTGTCTTGGTAGAAAGGCAGAGGCCGCGCATGTCATTGCTCTGCATGACTGATCACTTAGCTGGGAAAGAAGCTTAAAGAGGCACCAGCCTGGAGGTGCTGTCCTAGGCCTGACCCCATTAGAGAGGTCACGCAAGGAGAACAAGAAAGCAGCTCAGGTATTTTTAATATTTCAGTGTACTAAACTATTAGGGCCTCCAGCAGTTCTTAAGGAATACAATGAACAAGTGGAACCTTAACAGTTTAAATCTTTCTTGACCATCTATTCTCACACTCAAAGAACACAGATATCATAAATCTCACTTGAAAAATGCACGTGGCTTAAAGGGATTCACTGACAGCCACTCTCTGGAACTTAAACAGAAACGAATCAGTTCACCTACTGCAGGAGAAAATGCTGGGGGCTGACCTGGGTTCACTCACTTATTTGCCAACTCCTTTTCCCTGCTCACTCCTGTAATTTCTTTCTTTCTTGCATGACTACCTCTTGCTGGGTGAAAGGGAGGAAACAATCAGGCTAAGCTGAATTTACAGAAAAAAAATGCCACATAACCTAAGCTGGAATGACTGCTTTCTGCCCTAGTGGATGACAAAATGATGCATGAGACATAAGGCCAGGTGGGAAATGTCATCTTCCCCAGCAAGTTCTGTCCCCAGATAAAGAGTTTGTGCGTGTGGCCTCTCTTCACAGTGCTGATGCCAAGGGAACGAGATGTTTGAGAGAGTCAGTAAAGACTGAGGAGTACAAAAGAAGCCGAAAGAATGAGTAAAGAATGGGAAAGAGTAAACGAGACAGACTATAAAAAAATGAAAATTTGGGAAAGGGAGGGAAAGTCTCTTTTTATACTTGGAAAAAGAGAACGAAACAGGAAAAGCTGAAGGGTTGAAAAATTATTTTAAAAGTTGGACCGATGAAAATGGCACTAAGGAGAAGACACACAAGCGGCCTAGAGAAAAAAATACAGCACGCGGGAGGAAAAGAAAAAAAAAATCCTAAAGAAGAATAAAGGAACAATCTAATAAATTAACTATATGTAAGATTTTCCCTTTGTAACATTACATAACTAAGGCTTCACAGGTAATTTTAATGTGGCCAGGACATTAGACAAATGTGGAGCCTTAAGTGAGGACATCACTGCTCTGGCTCAGCTACCGTCATCTTCACAGCAAAATGAAGAATGTCAGCTTCTAAAAACTGAAGTAGCAGTTGGCGCATTACAGATGAGATGGATTATCCACAAAAAGACTCTTCTTTCCTCACCTCCTCTCCAAAATAAACTTCAATATTGGTTTCATTTTGGTTTAGAGAGCTTTGTTAGTGGGGCAGATTTTTCTGTAAGTCAATCAGCCATAATTAATTGGCAAAAGTTGCCACATAGGTGTCCTCAGAATGGAATTATCTCTTTTATTTCACACCCTAAGAAAGCGAAGGTAACTCACCTCTTCAGATTCCCCCCCATCCAAAGGAATCCACGCCAATCTGTAAAAGGCAATATCTGAGGAGGTGGGCTTCCAGCTGACCCTAAAACTATCTGTGGATGCTTCATCAATTTCCAAATGCTGGGGAGCTGGAACTCTTTCTGCAAAATATTATGCAAAATGAACAGTCAGAGTAAATTGTATAGGTAGCAATGCCCAGCACATACCATTTTACGCGCAGTTTGTTACAAAGAGTGTAACGTGAGAGGAAGATAACAAAGGCACTACAGATTCTTTGCACACTTATTTGTACCTATGGAAGTGTTTTAGTAGTTGAGAGAGGAGAATATACACAATACATGCTCTATCTACTCTTGACTGGACAAGCCTCCTTGTCCTCTCTTCACTGAAGGAGCTCCATGCAACCCTCACTCCCTCTCCTTTGCTCAGACCTCTGTGAACCATGCACTTTTGTTCTGCTCTACCTCAAAGCAAAGTCCTAATCTCTGCCCTTTTCAGAGACTGTGTGCATTTCTGTCTGCAGTTTGCATGTAAGTATCAACCTCTTGTTCCACATGTGTATGTTCTCCCCTTCCACCTCATGTTTCTCTTTCCTCCCTCAAAGTCCTTCTCTTCCCATTGTTCTGTTGGAAATTATTAAGTGTCATCAGGCATTCGCTTAATGCAAAACTACAGTTACAGAAGCTGCAACTGTGCTAAATGGACAACAGGAGCCTCAAATGTCTTATATTTTCTCCGTCTGGTGCTCCAGTTTCTCTGTATGTATATAAGGTTATATCCTTTGTTACCTATAAAGTTCACTGTTTAAATGTATGATTCAAAAGTTGACACACTTCAGCTGAAGAGACAAATGCTACCGCACAGAATGGTGCTTCAGAAAGCTGGGGAGAGAAACACTTTGCTACCTAATTGCAATAAAAGATCCTTTAATATGGGTGATTTTGGAAAGACTTAGGAAATTAACCTTATCCACACAAATGTTTTCATGATGTCAAGAGATTACTACCCTGAGTGAGGATGCAATTGGCCCCATAATAAGGGAGCACAGAAGCCAAAAACTCTAATGAAAATAACAGAAAGCGTTCCATAGGTCTGAATTCACAACCACAGACACTTGCTGTTATTCGTCTTACTTTCCAATAAAATAAGAATAAAAGTTATTCTTGGAAAGTCTTCAAAAGTTTGGCAATACTCACTTGTGGTAAAGCTGCCAGTAAGTGGCTCAGATTGTCCTTCATCATACAGGGAGAAAATAGCAACAGTATACTCTGTAAGGGATGTCAGACTTGTTAGAGTATGGGTTGAAACACGACCAACTTCCACCTAGAGAAAGCATAATTTGCAATTGATATTGATCATACACTTTACATTATTAGCGTCTGAAATTCTGCTGGCTTATAATGATACAGGAAAAGAATGTAAATCAATTAGTAGAGGAATTCTATTAAACTCTGAATAAGTATTAATTCAGGGCCATAAAAGCTGACAAAATCAATTAACATAGACAAACTAGAGAAAAGGAAAATTTTGTTTATGACAAACTAGGGAAAAGGAGAATTCAGCCTTAGTAAACCTAACTCACTAGCGTATCAGCACTGCATGTTCAGGAACCCAGAAGGGGAAGGAACTTTTTGGGCTATTGAATCCAGTCCTTTATCATGGATAATCACTGCCTAAACCATCAAGAGAAAAGGTAACAGTTTCATCTGGTCTCTATCCAGGCTGCAGTTAACACGACTTTGCCAGGGATATAAAACTCAAAGCTGTATGAACTAACAGCTTATCAATCCAAATATTCAGTGTCACATTAGCTCAGCACCACAGGGGAAATGCTACTGATGCAAAGCAAACTAAGTGCCACCTGCTCTTTGAATGGACATAAAGGAAAAGCTAAGAGGTAGATGAAAACCTACTGAACATTCACTTGCAGTATAGAGTACATCACCACAAGCCTGAGATGTTCAAATACCATTGTGGTGAGTGCAGCCAGATGTATCATCTATACTAAGGGTCATCAACAGGGAAAGGTCAAGTGATTTCTACTTTAAATTTCAAGAGACCTAGCAGAAAGAAAATACACGAAACATTGCACAGGGATTCTGTCTTCTAAACTCAGGGACAGTTTCTTCAGGTTTAATACAAATATTCCATCCTGTATGGATGAAAGGCCAGATATGTCCTAGAAGAAACATAATTACATGTAGCTAATATTAAAGACTTTTTTGGAGGGCAAAGTTATCCATGACAACTTATTTTATAAAGGATCTGGCCTATTTTAGTAATTAAATCCATTTACTGCAATTATTTTTTTAAAACTTTTTTTTCTATTTTTTTCAGATTTCTGTATTAATATGATTCCATCCTATTTTTCATGGTATCACAGAATTCATGCTGCTAAAAGCTATTATAAAGCACTTTTAGTAACAAGGCATAACTAAATATTGCATAAGTAAATTATTAAAAGCAAGAGTCCAAGTTAGAACATCTTGGTATCACCTTATCAACCTGTTCAAGCCAACTCCTGTTTCCACAAAGTGAGTTTTCAGTATGTAATTAAAGCAATAAATGTTATGAAAATGTGGTGAAGCCTTCAGATGGTCTTTTTGAATGAGAATTGACATATGATATATTGAAAGACTTGTTATCCGGACTGAATCAAGGATAAATATTTCCATACCATACATTTAGTCAAGTTCCTGCACCTACAAACCACTGTTCACATGAGTATTTTCCTTCAGTTTCCATGCACCAGCAATGGTGGTTCTGGTATGTAAGAAGTTCAGAACACTGTCCCCATGCATCTGACCCATTCCAAATGTACACCCGATTCTAAGCAAACTCCTGTTTGCAGTAAGTTTCAGAATTCTTTATCAAATCTTTTGTTACAGATTGCAAGGTAGCTTTTGTTTATCAAAGTCACCCTTAATCATGACAGAAGTTTGGGGAGGTCCAAGATTGGTTAAGGGAAGGGAGGAGCTAATCATTTACCTCATTGGTTTCCGTTCCATCTGTTTTAACATACATGATGCGATAGCCGTTTACATTTTTGGAAGCAGGATCCCATGTTAGCTTAGCACTGCTGTGTCCAACATCAGAAAATTTCAAGTTTGCTGGTGGACTTAGAGGCACTTGAAAAGGAAAGAGATAAAGCCATGAAAGTGATTCCAGGTTTTAGCTGTGAAATTTTTCACGTCTTGAAAATAAACAGCCCATTTTCCATTCAAAAATTTACATCACCAATATTTACACTGAAAGACCTACATCAACGGAGTTACAAAGTACTTAAAGGCAGGTAAAATGGCTTAGCTCTTTGCTGAAACAGAACTTTCGGTTTTGCTAAGCGTATCTCAAGTAATACTGAGAAAGAAGCAAATTACATTATTGTTCATAGCATTTATTATAGCAAGATCTAACCTATGCAGTACTTACAACAAATTTGTGTAAATTGCTTTAGTCCAACTAGATCTTTATCCTATATGCATTTGTTTTCCATGAGCATTCCAGCAAAAATATTTCATGACAGTAGTATTTTGACCAAAAAAACTTCCTGCATCACTTAAGTCCTTGACATAAAGGTTTGTCCAAAAGCATAACGAGCTGAGAAGATCTCCAAATATGGTATTTTTTTTACCTCTGCTCAACCTTTTCTCTTTTATTACACAAAGAAGCTATTTCCTAACAGCAACTCCAGTTAAAGCCATTATTCATATACCATGCATGCCTTGACTGTCATGAGCTGAAGGAAAATGAGGTCATGCAAGATCTCAGATTCCATTCACTTTTGTCACATCAGAGAAAGCAATTTGTGTTGCCTGTTACTTTCAGTAGTAGGTTCTATTTTAGCCCAACATCTGCTAACTTCCTCTGAATTGTGAAAACTTTCTCTATCCATCCCGCCTTCACACACACAGTCCTCACCAATCCATGTGGACAGATACACATCAGCACTTCAGAAGCCGTTTCCCTCACAAAAGCACATGGGAAAAAAAAAAAAAAGATAAAAACCCACATATGTGGGATACTTAGGCCATATGTCAATTCAGAATCTGCAAGCAAACACTTAGTCACCTTAGGAACAGTCAAGTCAACTTGGCTACGAAGAAAGAGAAGATGGGACATTGGAATTGTGTTAGATGGGTTTGCCGCATTTTCTGGCATTCAATATATTCCTCAAAGTCTAGTGAAGGGAGTGTCACGTGCTGGCTTTTCTTTCTACTTTCAGTCATTCCTGGAATGCACTTTATTTCACCATCCAATCCATACCACAAAATGCTTCAGTCTCAGCTCTTTCCTTTCAGAACCAACCAGACAGGCAGTCCCGATGCCAGAGTTACATGATATTTACAGTGAGTCTTAGATAAATCCTGTCCCCAGAAAGAAACCCCAGCCCAGAATGAGCTTGCTGATCATGCCTCTCTTTGGCATGGAGAAACGTTTCGCTGCAGGAACTGAGATGGTGCAGTGTGCAGCATCGCATTATTTACTAAATGCGGAGTATCAGATACTACACATAATACTACTGCAAATCAGGCAGATTACTCTCCAGGCAGATCCACACCCCAGGAAGAAAATACCAGGTAATCTATTCACTAGTTGGATGCCAGAAATAATCACATTGAAAGAAAAAAAAAAAAAATAGGTAGCTTAAATGTGAATCCAGACAGGGAAGACATTACCACTGAACAGTGACTGTGTGGGACAGGCGTGCTCACCAAGAGCTCTCTCTCATCCCTGACTGCCTCACTGCCTGATCATCAAAGCCTGTTAGAGAGCTTATTTGACTAGCTGCATCTGGAATGTTAGAATCAATCTTCTTCCATATTACAGTCTAAAGACCAGTCAGAGTTCACTGCATTGAGTCACCCTAAAAATAAATTAAGGCTGCAGGGTAGTTAGAGGTTTTTTTTGTTCTGGTCTGGAAACAGCAGTGACGATGGGCTGACTAACATATGTTTACTAGCTTCTGTGATCAAATGTTGCGGTCATGAATCCTCAGCTCGTGCCAATGCATCTGGAATTTGCATGTGATCTTCCATCCAATGTGTTAGCCAGGTTTAGAGCTGTGCAGCCTCCAAGATCATACGACGTGAAGTGAATTCAGTCTGGCACAGCCATAAACTACATAAACTACTGTTTAGGATAAATGAAAAACAGACATTGGGCAGATAGTGACCAAAATCAGGGTAAGGGGGGGGGGGAAAAAGGAGTGAGACACAAAGAGAGGAGAAAGGGACAGAGGGACAAGGAGCCAAAGATTTGATTCTCCAAGTATTAAGAATCCTCTATACTCATTTCAAGTCCACAAACATACCCAGTTTGCAGTAGTTTGCTACCGGCACTTGTCTGCTTACAAGTGTCCTCTCCGAGACGAGCCAGTTCAAACAGCATCCCTAGAGCTTCTTCCACCACCAGCTGCTGACCTTACCAGCAATTGCTCTGGCCCTTCTTCTTCTTAGCACTGTCATGTCCGAACTTCTCTCACCTATTAAATCTAAGTCGCTCTCACACGGGCTTACTCATCCCAGGAGCTCAAAACAAGAGGAAGCAATAGAGATGTCACTGCATACAGTCCCAGAAATATCCCGGGAGCACGATCACTTATTTTCAATTCCTTTGTCTTCCAAATGCCGAGGCTATTTAGAGAGCTGACATACAGCGCTTTGTACAGTTAGCAGAGGACAGAATTTAGCTGGCAAAACTCTCACTGCTTATTAAAAACACACCATCTATCATGAGGCACTTTCCAACCCGCCATTTACCAGATGTGAGGCAGAAGGGGTTGGATAGAAACCTTCTCTTTGCCTCTTTTCTGTCTGTGCTACTCCTGAGCCAGAGGAACTAACTTCCGCATCTGAGCAGGCTCCCTCACACACCTGGTTCTCTGGCTGCAGGAGGCTAAACAGAGCACTCTCAATTGAGCTCTTCGTGGTGACCTCCATTCACTTTCAGCAAGTTCAGAAAACTGTCAGTAGTTCCAAGATCAACAGGGATATCCATAGCACCACTACCAGCAGGAGAGGAGTTCACAATACTATCCCCTCCAAAAAAGCGGATTACAATTAAGTATTCACACTGAGAAACTTAAGTACAGTTAAGAGCTTGCCCTATGGACTACTCAATATTTTAAAATCAGATACCTGCTGTAATATGTGCAAAGACTATTCTGAAGTTGTATTAACACCGAAGTGAATACAGATATGTGCTACCTACATGTAGTTTCTTGTCCTGTAAGGGGATCACTAGCTTCTTCTCCAAACATGGCATAAACTGTGACTGTATATTCTGTATTGGGCAATAGTCCATCCAGTTCGAGATCTGTTGAGGCCTCCCCAATTTTTATCTAAAAAAAAAATGAATAAAAAAGACACGTTATTTCCGAGTTAGCTCATGATGGGGAAGAATACTATTTACATACTTGAAATTAGATATGTGATCAAACGATTTGCTGAGCATTTGTCTATTACTGCACCTGTGGTACTTGGCCCAAGATTTTTGGATTTTGTGTAATAATCAAAAGAACAAAATTGTCAAAAAGCCAAAAGCTAACATACAGGTAAGAGGACTTTAAAAGTAACGAGTCACATTAGCAATAACAAAATAGTCTTCTCTAGAATGCGCAGTTACTGAGACCTTTTCATTCCCAGCTACACCTTGTTTCATTTTTGGTCACAGGATGGAAAGTTCATGGGAGGAATCGTTTTCCATGTTTATCTACGCTCAGATTTGTTGTTATTTAAGGTGTGTATCGTTTTCCTCCTTCACTTCTTCACTGAGAGCCACATTAACATGGACTGATTTATTAACTGAAAAACACTCTTTCTTCAGGGTAAGGCTCAGCTCTCCCGAACCAGCCAGTTTTCAGGGAGGCCCCATTTTTAACAGAATTATGTGCTCACAGCCACTCATTTAGCAGAGCACAAGCCTATGCGAGCTTTCAGTAGCTTCCTCACTCTCCACAAGTTCGCATGCCCCTGCATGCTTTTTAGTGTTCTTGCTTGAACAGAGATGCTGTATGTGATCTTAATTATACATCCAGAAACTTGAGCATAAAAGCTTTTCAATCCCAGCCCAGAAGTTCTACTGCTTTTACTATTCTAGTGACACAAGACTGGACTTTACCTTGTCTCACATTCTTTTCCTTCTAAAAATACCTTCTAAAAATCACTTTTGATGGAAGGCGCTATTTTTAAATATAAAATTAGAAGTTGAACAGCACTAAAAGAAAACCAACAAAGGTCACATCCGCAAATTTTATTTACTTTAAAGGTCCTGATGAGAACAAAGGCTAAATTTCACATTCTTCTGATAACATACTTAGAAAATATCTTAGTTTTNTAATCAAAAGAACAAAATTGTCAAAAAGCCAAAAGCTAACATACAGGTAAGAGGACTTTAAAAGTAACGAGTCACATTAGCAATAACAAAATAGTCTTCTCTAGAATGCGCAGTTACTGAGACCTTTTCATTCCCAGCTACACCTTGTTTCATTTTTGGTCACAGGATGGAAAGTTCATGGGAGGAATCGTTTTCCATGCACATTGACGCTCAGATTTGTTGTTATTTAAGGTGTGTATCGTTTTCCTCCTTCACTTCTTCACTGAGAGCCACATTAACATGGACTGATTTATTAACTGAAAAACACTCTTTCTTCAGGGTAAGGCTCAGCTCTCCCGAACCAGCCAGTTTTCAGGGAGGCCCCATTTTTAACAGAATTATGTGCTCACAGCCACTCATTTAGCAGAGCACAAGCCTATGCGAGCTTTCAGTAGCTTCCTCACTCTCCACAAGTTCGCATGCCCCTGCATGCTTTTTAGTGTTCTTGCTTGAACAGAGATGCTGTATGTGATCTTAATTATACATCCAGAAACTTGAGCATAAAAGCTTTTCAATCCCAGCCCAGAAGTTCTACTGCTTTTACTATTCTAGTGACACAAGACTGGACTTTACCTTGTCTCACATTCTTTTCCTTCTAAAAATACCTTCTAAAAATCACTTTTGATGGAAGGCGCTATTTTTAAATATAAAATTAAAAGTTGAACAGCACTAAAAAAAACCCCAACAAATGTCACATCTGCAAATTTTATTTACTTTAGAGGTCCTGATGAGAACAAAGGCTAAATTTCACATTCTTCTGATAACATACTTAGAAAATATCTTAGTTTTACTTCATTTTTTCTTCCTTTGAGTGTTAGTTTTATATGATGATACAGCATCATCTCATATATCATTTCAAAAGAGTCATTTCAGTTCAGCTGAAATTGTTGCATTTTTACGTCAATGACATATAAAAGTAATCAACTGGTACTTGCACTTTATTCATAGCCTGTAGCACATACAATACTTAAGGCAGACATGAAAAAAACCCCACAAACTGTTTGCTGATCAAGTGGGAGGTTAAAGGCCGTGTGCCAGCTTGTCCTTTAAATAGTTTTTTTTTTTTTAATGATTGCTATTCAAACGAAAGCTCAATACATCACCTCCTTCTCATCTGCTGCAAATCCTTCCGTGAGGGGAGCGTATAGGATCATGTAACCCGTGGCACCTGCTACTCCATTCCACTTTGCTCTCATGCTGCTCTGTGACACATCATACAATTGCAGATCTGATGCCATTGGCAAAGCAACTGCAGGGGAACAAGACAGTTGTCTCACTTGGAAAACCAGCTATTTTTCAAACAGCTTATTTTACCCTAGGAAACATGAAGGAATATAGCTACCTCCAGGCATTGAAGTGCTGTCTGTATGCCACAGCTATGAAAAGCTGATTAGTACATAAAAGAACACAGAATTATAGAAAAAAAGAAGCGATGACCTAAACAATTCTAATGCCAGGGCAGAGATACGCCTTACATAGCATTTCAGCTCTTTATCCTAAAATGCTTTGAACGCTTCAAGTGGGAGGATTTCTCTTCTTTAAGCACCAAATCGTTCTGTTCAGATCCTGCCCTCCTCCCTGGTCTGCAGGAGGATGCCCTCTCACTATGGCAGAATGGGCAGGGTTGCTATTAGGAACAAGTAACAGTCCCCAGAGGTGACTCTTTCTGGCAACAGTTCCCAAGCCAGAGCGTGGGAGACGAACCACGAGGTAGGACACCCTGGAGGAAACTCTGAATGAGCACATTGTGCACGTCAAAATATTTTGACTACAAAGTGCCTTGTGTTTAAGGCCTGGACTGTCCAAACTGGCTCTCAGGCTTATATCAGTGGGATTATGCAAATGTTGGTAAGATCATCCACTGCAAATCATGGCAGATGCTAACCTGGTAAGTACAACTAAGCAGGCTGAGTGAAATTCAAACATTATTAGGTTTATTTGTGAATTTAAGGCACTGATACCAGAACATAGCACCAGTCTGGGTTCCTGAATATTTCTTTGTATTTCTGTAGCTTTTTAAAGCAGCTTTTTGCACTTCTCTGATTATCCTCACTCTTTTTCTAACAGAATAACATCTCAAGGCTTCTCCCACTGCTGTTACATCCTTGATGGATCCCACCAAAATACACAGTCACTGGAGAGATAAAAGTGATTGTGTACGGGTTTTGCTGGGATCAAGTTAATTTTCTTCGTAGTAGTTAGAAACTCCTCTTTTCAATAGTTACCACAGCCTTTTGTTTTGGATTTAGTATGAGAATAATGTGCTAACACACTGAGCTTCCCTTGGGCAGAGTTTATTTTTTTATTTCCAGTAGCTAGGTTGTGTCTTGGAGTTATTATTACAAGAATGTGAGGTCTCGCTTATGTTTTGGCTTTTGCCAAGCTTTTGCCAAAGAGACCAAGGACTTACTCAGCTTCCCAGCTGCAGGTGCACAGAGAAGCTGGGAGGGAGCACAACAGGACAACACCCGGATTGGCATCCAGGATGGACAATGAGATATGCCCCACCATTAGCATCATGCTCTGTATAGAGCTGGAGCCAGTTTTTTGGCTCGCTCTCTCTTTTTCCAGGGCCAGCTGTTTGGTGTGATCATGTTTGAGTGTGAACTGCTGCCCAGGTCTTTGATCTTCCAGGATCAGCTGTACAGGACTGGTGTTTGAGATTGCTGCTCAGGGACAGGCTGGGTATTGGTCACCAGGTGGTGAGCAATTGCCTTGTGCATCATTTATTGTGTATATATCGTTATTATCATTATTTTATCTTCCTTTGCTGTCCTATTAAACTGTTCTTATGTCAACCTGCAAGTTTCTCCCTTCCCTTTCAATTCCCTCCCCATTCTACTTTGCAGGAGGGGAGGATGAGCACGTGGCTGCGTAGTCTTAGTTGTGGCTGGCGTTAAACCACAACAAGGAACTTTGGCTGCTCCTTTGGAACTTCTACACTGAGAATAGTCCTTAAAATGACTCAAAGGGTCTGAAAAAAACAGAAGGCAACTGGTAATTTCTATCAAAACTTTCCTATTAGAAACTCTGAAAGACTGCAATAGGCTGGATGTTAAGCCTCTACAAAGCTCTGCTTTGCATGTTTCTAAAGAATCTCATGTGCAAACACAGATTTTCAGCAACCAATTCTAATTACAGTGCTAATAATTCACTGAGATTCTCTAATCTCCTTATCCAAACAGAAACCGCAGCCTGTCTAACCGACATCTCCAACGGGTATTATAGATCTACTCAGCTCTGGTGAGATGCCACTTGGAGTCTTGCATCCAGCTCTGGAGCCCACAGGACAGACATGGCCCAGGTTGCCCAGAGAGGTGGTAGATGCCCCATCCCTGGAGACATTCAAGGCCAGGCTGGACGGGGCTCTGAGCAACCTGATCTGGTCGAAGATGTCCATGCTTATTGCAGGGGGGGTGGACTAGATGAACTTTGAAGGTTCCTTCCAACCCAAACTATCCTATCATGCCTATGATCCTATGTTACACTCAACAAGCTTGAACAGAGCTCTTAACTTCCCATAAAAAAACACATCAGCCTCATCCTTTCTGGTTCATTAAGGCTGTTTACTCAGCCTGTTGTTCAGGTCTGTAAACACGGGCAAAACTTCAACCCAGGTCTCTCTTCAGGTTTCCACTGTCAGGTTTCCACTGTCAGGTTTCCCATCTATCTTCACTTCCAAACCTTTCTCAGCCTACTTTCCATGCTATTTAAACCCTTTTTGATGTGGTGATTTATACACCCCTGAATTCTCACACTTCCTCTAATTACAGGGAGAAACTACCCACAAACATTTTCCAATGTACTTCAGCTCCACTCATACCTTTGATACCCGCAGAAAGAAACTACATGTTGACATATTCTGAAGACACTTTCTACCACATTGTCTCACCCCTATTCAAACTGCCTAGGATCAGAGAGAGAGTATCCATCACATGTCCTTTTCCTTATTTTTATTTTAAAAATCTACAAGAAAGTATCCTCTAACTTATGACTCTCATTTAAACTCTCCAGAGGAACTCCTAGATACTCTGGCAACATAAGTAATAATTAACAATGAGGTGACTGGAAATTAAACAAGTAGTGTTTTCCACTGGAATTTTCAGGTGAAGAGTTCAGAATCTCAAATATAAATATCCAGTAGATAATGCTGATTTGCATCTTGGACAGTTACCAGAGTATCTTAATACTCTGGTAACACAGAGACAAATTAAACCTACTGAAAAAAACCAGAATAAAACTAAAACAGGCTAAAATATCTTTGCAGCAAATTAAAATGTGAATGCATTTCATATTTATTTCAAGCTATAAGTGATTATTAAATCATAATACTTTCTAATTATCTGTATGTTATGCATATTGAATGTGTCTATTTAAATTTCACATATCTGCAAGCTATTTTCAGTGTTCAATATGGACAAATGTGATTGGTGGCTATTTTAATTTGTCAGTATCTCACATTTAGGCAGGAATGTAAACTACAATTTTCCACAGTTGTCCATTAGGATAGTAAAAACCCACTTTGAAACTGCAGGTATTTTATCATGTGGAGTGATTAATACTTGGACACGTCAGACTATTACTTCCAACACACTAGCAAAGACAGCTGTATAAAATGCTTGATGCTGCATGACCCTGGGGTGTGATCTGATCAGATCTCACAAAGCCAGTGAGGCGGGGCTCTGTCAGAACTTGATTAGGTGACTTCAAAGGAATGCCAGGTGCAATATGAAACAATCCTCTTGGCTCAATATGTGACTGTTCTCTCTGCCTCAATAAATTAAACAGGTCTTAACAGCACGTTATGGGGTATAACATGGCTGGAAATGACATTTTAGGAGACTGAGACAAAAACAGAGGTCTCAAATTATTTTATATGATCCTATTTTATTTTCTTTTCAGACTGGAAGATTAGCACTGACACAGAATCAAAGAACCGTTGAGGATGAGGATGATAGACAGCTCTTGAGATCATCTAGTCTAACTTCCCGGTTCAGGCATGGTCTGCTAGAGCTGGTTGCTCGGAAGTATGTCCAATTGGGTTTTAAATATCTCCAGAGATGAAGACTCCACAACATCTCTGGACAACCTACTCTCATGTTTGACCACCATCACAATAAAATCATCTTTTCTTCTGTTCAGATTGCACGTTTCTTTAGTTTGTGCCCATTGACTCTTGTCCTGTCAGTGGGCACCACTGGGAAGAGTCTGGCTTCCTCTTCTTCATTCCCTCCCATCTGGGATTTTTACACATCAATAAGATGACCCTGAGCATTCTCTCCTCCAGGCTGAATAGCCATAACTGCCTCAGGCTTTCCTCTAATGGAAGATGCTCCAAGCCCTTAATCATCTTTGCAGCTTTTCACTGGACTCACTCCAGTAAGTCCACATCTCTCTAGTACTGGGGAGCCCAGCACAGGACCAAGCATCCATGTGTGGCCTCATCAGTGCTGAGCAGAGGGTAAGAATTACTTCCCTCAACCTGCTGGCAATCCTTTTCTAGTGCAACCCAAGAGGCTCTTGGCCTTCTTTGTGACAAGGGTGCACTGCTGGTTCACAGTCACCTTGTTGTTTACCAAGACCCCCAGGTCCTTCCCTGCAGAGCTGCCCTCCAGATGTTCACCCCAAAGTGCATACTGATGCACGGCGTTATCCCTACCCAGAGGTTGGGCTTGGCACTTCCCTTTGTTGAACTGCATGAGGTCAGATATGTTTTCCCCTTCATATATCCATGCTGACTAATTCAAATCACTTCCTTGTCCTTCATCTGTTTGGAAAATGCTTTCAAGTATTAGTTGCTCCACCACCTTCCCAGAGACTGAGGTGACAATGAAGCAGCCTGTAGTTATCCAGATCGTGCTTCACAAAGGAGTGATGTTTGCTTTCTTCCAGTGTTCAGGAACTTCTCCAAGTCACAGTGGCCTATCCCAGGACAATCAAGACTATCCTCACAATGACATAAGCCAGGTCCCTCAGCACCCACAGGTACAGGCCATCCCATTCCATGAATTTATGCGTGCCCAGTTTGCTTAAGCACTCCCTATACTGGTACTTCTCAAATGAGGGTAAGTCCTCCTTTCTCCAGACCTTCCCACTGATCTCAGCACCCTGGGATTTCTAAAGGCCATTTTAACCCGTAAAGGCCGAGTCAAAGAAGGCACCGAGTACCTCAGTGTTTTCCACTTCATTTGTCACCCAGTCCCCTGTCCCATTCAGAAGTGGGCTCATGTTTTCCTCAGTCTTCCTTTTACTGTTCATGTACTTGAAGTGTCCGTTCTTGTTGCTCTTCACATCCCTTGCCAGATTCTGCTACAGATTGGCCTAGGCTTTCCTAAACTTATCCTTGCAAGATCAGACACAAATTCTATGCTTCTCCTGGGTCATCTGCCTCTTCTTCTGTCTCTTATACACTTGCTTTTTATCTATGAGTTCTGTTAGGAGTTCCTTGCTTGTCCACGCTGGCCTCCTGTCACCTTTGCTTGGTTCCCTACTTGTCAGTATGGACCTTTCTTGAGTTTGTAAGATGTGATCTTTGGGTATCAAGCTGCTTTTCTGAATCCCTCTTCTCTCCAGGGCCATACCCCTTGGGATTCTTCCAAGCACATCTCTGAAGAAACTGAAGACTGCTATCCTGAAATCCAGAGTTGTGGTCCTGCTTTTTGCACTCCTCCCTCCTCTTAGACTCCTGAATTCCACCATCTCATGGTCACTGCAGCCAAGGCTACCTGTGACTTTACAACCCTCCATCAGTTCTTCCTTGTTTTTAAACATCAGCTACAGCACAGCAGCTTCTCTTGCTGGGCTCCTCAACCACATTGTCAAAGCACTAGAAATTTTCTAGATTGCTTGAGCCCTGCTGTATTGCTTTTCCAGCAGATATCACTTATTGACTTCCTGGCTCCTAGTGAGAACTAAAAAGTTACTCTTTACTTCCATTCCTAATACCTGTCATATTTACTAAAAGAGTAACTGTATTTTGTATACAAATGTATAAATATTATATGATCAATAGCTGCATATTATCTCAGGTACTAGCATAGTTTCCAAAACTGTAAATATTTGTTCTAACAATATACCAAGTCACCATTCTACAGACCAAAAATAACTGAATCATTGAGAAAGGAACTTACAGATTTACCTTGAAATCTCCGGCACTGATGGGATTCCCGTGCAGGTATTTCTGGTCCCACCAAATCCTCCACTCATGAGATCAACTTCAGCCACAAACCTAATTTATAAAGCTTGGCTCCACACCCAGAGTGTAAGAATGTTCTAATTTAGGGTTCAATATGATTGACTTCAAAGTTTAGCCAGAGATAAAACTTTTCTCAGTGTTTAAGTATCCACAGAGTATTTGGACCTAGGAACTTAGCCCAGAATTAGTTCAAAGAGGAATTAATTTAAGGCAAATGCATTAAAAGAAGCTAAATTGAGAAAAGACTCTCTTCTGCATTTCTTTTTCACAAAGACTAATGCTGACACATTGTGCTTAAATGCAGACAGCCAAATCTATAACAAACGTGACAAGGATACTTACGTGTAGTTTCAGTCCCACGGAGGCCCTCACTAGCAGCATTTGAGTATACAGCAAATACAGCTATCTGGTATTCAGTTAAAGACATCAGGTTTTTCAGAACTGCTGTTGATGAGCTTCCATCTACCACAACCTGTTAAGAAGAAAATTCAACTAAATATGCATCAAATCAATCCATCTGTCTTTCAGGCAATTTTTACCATGGCATCTAAGAATCAGTGTACTGAAGTTCAATTCATAAATCAAATTTGCTTCTGCTGCATTTATGTATAGTAAGGTGTCTGAAAAAAGAACAGTAAGCATATACATAATGAAAAATGTTTAACTGATGTAAGCAGCCATTTATAACAATGGAATTGCTTAGATAAAGTGTATGGAATACACTTTGAGTGTATATTGGGCAATTTTTGATAAAATTACTACATCATGAATATTCCTTTCGTACTATATATGTACACACACAGTACTTCAAATTGACATTAACACATATCCATGCTAAATAATTTTCTAGTATAAAAAGAAATAAAATATATCCTTAGTTAAATCCTTTTGCTCTTCTGCTTTTCCCTTCAATTTTGTAAGCTGTCAGCTGAAACCAAAAGCTTGTTTTACTGCATTTTCTCCCACCTGCAATGTGCTATTCAAACACACACCTCTCTCCAAATTTTCAATGAATCAGTTGTAGACATCTCAAAATATACACCCGTATCATTTTTCTTTTATTAATTATTTTTTCTTAGAACTGAAAATCTGGCTTCACATCAGTTCCTACCTCTTCTGTTCTTATGAACACAACAGTGCAGGGGATGTCTATAGAGTTGGTTAAAGTAACCATATATGCAAGCAAAAATACAGGCAGTTCACCTTACCCTACAAAAGTGCTTATTGTTATAGTATATTTACTTTTCATTACCTGACAGAAAAGCAGGCTGGCTATTAACCTGACCTCCACCACCATCCAATGAGACCATCTCTCCTTTCTGTAGTGGGTTTCAGAGCCCATAGAGGGAATTTCATGGTAGATTTAAATAAGACCATAGATTTTCTGTCCGATAAGTTCTTGCTGTTTTATCAAAAGTTTTGGGGAGTTTCTCTTCCTCTTACCTCTTCTGGTTGTCCTCCTCGAGTAGGATAGTACACAACCCTGTATTTTTCCACCTGGCCTGGTGCATGGGTCCAGCTCACCCGGAATCCTCGAGCTGTTACCTCTGATGTGACCAAATCCGAAGGAGCCCCAAGTGAAGCAACAATTGTTCCTATGTTAGAGACAACACATTTTTTTTTTTTAATTTCCACTTGCAAAATAATTATTGGGTTTGTTGTATTCGCTTAAGCTCCAAATAGCACTCCTCATCAGAAAATCAAGTAATTGGCTACTGCACATTTATTTAAGTCATTTTCAAAGGAAACACAGAACTAATAATGAGTACTGCACAGGGAGTTCTCACTGGGACTAAGCCTCCCTGGTCTTTCATAAACCTTTATAAGAAAGAGACAAAAATACAAAAGTAAGCCTTCTTGTCCTTCCTCCCACCACTCGTTCAAGCCTTTCATTCTGTTTTTCGGTTGGTCGGTTGTGGGTTTTTTTTGTTTGGTGGTGGGTTTTGTTTGGTTTTGTTGCCTTTTTTTTTTTTTTTCCAGGTTGTCTTCCTCCCAGTCTTGAAAAACATCCAAGTACATATGCAGCTGTGATCTCCTGTGCTCCTCTGCAGGGGGGAAACTGATACGCTGCCTGTCAGCAGGCTGAAGCGCTGCAGTGGATGCTCATCTTCTCTGGCAACCTTTCCTTCCCACAAAGATGTCTCATCTCTCTATGTCTTTTCCATCCTCTCCCTCTCAATTTCCCAACTGACTGCTTATTCCCCCCACAAGACACAGCTAATATTCTGTATTTCTTCCCGTTTCCAGGTGAATAAAAAGAGAAAAAAAATATAGAATGAAGCCTTAATGATACACTCTTTTTCACTGGACAGGTAGAAATATGTGTGAAAGACAGCCTTCCTTACTGATACATATTACAGGCTTATTGAAAAATCACTCAGCTCTTCTGTGGTATTACAGAATCACAAACCAAGCAATACAAACAAAATCCACTGAAGGTTTTCAGAAATAATTGCCTGACAGTCCTATCTGAGGAAAACTGCAACAGTTTTTCATGGCCATTTCTTTTGTTCAGGAAAGCAAAAAAATACTGAAGTCACAGAAGGCTTTTTTATGTAAGAACTATTTTCTTCACCATCATCTTTCCTTATGCTCTGAAATATACTTTTTGTGGATTAAATAAGGAAGATAAAAAAATCCATCATCATGAAGGGACAAAGAAATCTTAATAGTTGAAAGTTTTTGAAACTTACGAGACAATAAAAACAGTAAGTTAAGAGATGGAAAGCACAGCACAAATGTAGCAATTCCATGTGCAGCTGTTAAAGTAATTTATTCCCAAACCTGTGTATTATAAAATTTTTTTCCTTACCCGCCACTTGGAAATAGTTACAGAAAAATAAATATATATTACTGTATTTTTGATACTACCAAATACCATAATATTTACCACTATCAAAGACAGAGAGCAAAAGATCAAAGATATCGAAGCAAGAGTAAAACATACCAAGGAAGATAAAATCCCTGGCAATGTACTTTCTTGTGAGTAAAAGAATATATAGCACGAGTCAAGTGTCAGAAGCCAGCATAGAACTGCACGTATTTGGAATAGGATTTATAGCTCTAAGTTCATATTAAGTTACATCAGATCTCGTTTCTTACTCACCTTTGATTTCCTTTTCTTGCTCCTCTACTCGCGAGCACACAGTTCTGGTAAGACCTTCAACGATGGTATGCATGAAGTTAAAGTCAGCAACATTGTAGACGTGTGTGCTGTCAGGTTCAGAGGCAATTTCTTTGAGTTCATTTATATCTGCATTCTTTACACCTTTCATTGGAAAGAATAATAAAGAAAATATTTGCAATGAAAAACAAAAAAGTCTTGTATACAGAAGGATTGATAAAAATTTACTAAAAATCTATTTATGTTTGTTTTAATAACTAACTACAGATTGCTCTGTCAGTAAGATGTTACTTCAAGACGTTAATTTCTGTCAGCGTAACTGGCATTTTTTCAATTGTCTCTTGATAATGTAAACTGCTAAACTCCAGTTACAGCAGCAACGAATTGGAGAACATACTGAAGAAGGTTTAAATTAAGGACGATACTTACTGGACATGGACAGAAAAGAACACGTCCTTAATACAGACAACACCAAATACAAACAAACCAGAGTATAATAGGATACAACATATGGATATGGCAGAATACACACCAATAGCAAATAGTTCAATGCCAGCATCTCGTAGGTTTTTAGCAGGAGGGATAACATCATCTTGGGACTTCCCATCAGTGATCAGTATACCAATTTTAGATACTCCAGGTCTTGCACCTGCTTCAGGCTTAAAACTGTTTTCCAAAATGTAAGTTAAGGCAAGACCTAAAAAAAGAAACATTTTAAAATACTTCAAATAGGGAAAAATGTCCATTCATTTTGCTAATATCAAAGTATTTGCCTTTCCATTCAATTTAAGAATCCTAATAAACATCTTAATGAATAAGTATAAAAGAAGAGTTTATTTACTGCAAGATTAAATTCTAACAAGTGACCTAAACTACAAAGAAGGTAACATTCACCTTTAGCAGACTTCTGGTCAAGCAATGTATTTTAAACTGACTATGGAAACCTAAATTAATCTTCCTGTGAACCTGTCGTCTTTTCTTTATTCCTTTACAAAATTAGCATAAGAAGTCCCCTCTCCTTCTACCTACATCACTTATATGAAAGCACATGCTCTGGATAGCTTAATAAATCCCAATACTACATAAAATCTTACTTTAATTTGATTGTTCTTTCCAATTTACAAGCTGAATAAAAGCTTAAATAAAACTTAGGGGGAATCTGATTTTAATAACTGATGATTATTTCAAGGGAAGGAACAACTCCTCAGGGCAAACGTACACATCACAATGAGATCCCAACTGAAAACTCTCTGAAGTCTCCCACAGCACAGGTTCCTAACTCATCATCTTCTATTGTGCATAAAAAATAATTGTGATCATTTACTACTTGCTGCCTTACAGTAATCTCACTCCTAGAATCACACTACAGTCCTTCTGTCCTTTGCCCCACTGGAATCTCTTCACCCACCGAAATAAAGGCTGTTGCAGAAGAGAAGGAGAATTTTTCACTTTCTTCCCTTCTCTCCCCAACAGAGAAAGAGAGGAAATTAAACAACAAACTAAATTAAACTAAAACAGGCAGCAATTTACTTAAAGCCATGTCTGGATCCTTGGATATACCATTCTCCGGAGGGACAGTCAGTGTTACTAACTGCTGCTTTGATGGAGTTTTATTCACAAGCTGTTTTTCCCAGGCTGAGAGGTGTCCCCCATTTATCCATCACTAAGTGTCTTCTGGGGCTTCAGTGCTCTAACTACTAAAAGGTCAATGGAAACCCAAAAGCCCTGGGCCATAATTTGAAAAGTTACTATTGCCAGTTGTCAGATACTAAACAACATCCTTTCCTTCCCCAGAATAAAGCTCTGTGCATGAACATTATGAGCGGATTCTGCATTTTCTTCCTAGAAGGCAAAAGATTTTAGCTCCAGCACAGAGAGTTCATTTACATTTTGTTTTACAAGACCTTGTCCTGATCAAAAAGATTCCCAGTGAGGCCAATGAGACAAACACTTCAGAAAAAACTTCACTGACATTGGCCAGAGCCATTAGCATGCTGCAAAAAATCTAAACTTTTTAACCTTAACAAGCACTAACACTTCTCAGCTTGTGCAACAGAATATGTTTTTTAATAAAAGGCAAAAATTAAAACATACACTGTACCTGTTAACGTATTCCCTCCCTTATATGGGAGATTACGGACTGCATCCAAAACAGCATCTTTTGTGCCATAGGCATTCAAATGCCATTCAATTCGGGGATCACCACTGTACTGTGCAAGACCTAAAGAACCAGAAATTAAGGTAGTATATTAGACAATAAAGCATTTTTTTCTTTTTACAAGTATCTACACTTTATGTATTTGGTTACCAGCAGCTTACCATAGTAAGCTTACCATAAGTAGCTTTGCTGCCGTACTAGAAAAACTGCATTGCTTGCTGGCAAAAAGTAGCATAGAGTTTTTCTTAGTGGCAACTCCTCAATTTATTTTCAAAGACTTTCTTTCAAATGCTAAGTAAATGAGAAGAAGTACACAACTTTTTCAGAGTTCAGTAAGATTTTAAGAAATTGGGTTTTTTTGAAAAACAACAGTTTTTTTAACATGCTTTTGAACAGAGTAAAATTTAAGCATCGGCACAGAAATACAACATTTGATCTAGTTTTGGTACATCCTTCCTCTGAAAATTAAACTGCAACGGTTTGATCTAATGCTGACTGAAGCCAGTAAAACTGTTGCCACTGTTTTTTCTTTTCCACTGACATTGCATTAGAGTTTACTTAAGCTGAGTATGACAGTAAACTGTGATGAATTAACGCTACAAACATTCCAGCAGCATTACTCATGATAGAAGTGCTAGTTCCAGGTGAGGATGAATCTTGCAAAATAAGTAGCATTAAGTTGTTAATTACCCTGAAATCATAACATTTTTACATTGCTACAGAAATATTAAGAAGCAATATGGCACCTTACCTACTCTTGTTTTCTCAGATCCTACATTGAAAGCGGAAACCAGGTTTTCCAGGAACAGTCGAACAAGTCTGAAGTTGAATCTGCCAATACTCCAAGAACCATCTACCAGTATCACAATATCTGCGATTGCTGGAGTTTTACAGGTAAACAGGCTTCCTGTAAATCATTAAAATGGAAATAATATTGTTAATTCAACACTAGAATTGTAACGCAATAAATGTGTACCTTCCTCCTCCCACTAAGCTTAATACTTAAAGATTTATTTCATAGGCAAAGTGAGAAATAAGCAAAATCACTAGACATTTGTTCTAAATTCAGTAATGGAACAGTCTGGCCATTATCTCCCTCAGTTCTTTCATTAGGCTGTTCAAAATTACTGTTGGGAGACCCATGAAAAAGAGATGCCACTTCTAAAAATACAATACTTCAGAAAGAAAAAATTAACTATCATCTAACACAATCAAGCCAGCAGTTCATTTTCATTCTCAAGAATATACATACACAGCATACAGTTCATAGCACATAACCTTAGAGGAAGGCAACGCAGAGAGAGCTGTCTAGAGATGCAGACATCCAAAACAGTTGCTAAGACCCCTTTTATAGCCAACATAGAAAAGCAGGTGTTTCTATACATCTCAACAGCTCTGTAGAAAAATTTCTTTAGCTGCCATTGCAGACTTCTAAAGTTAGAAGCGAATCTCACTCTGAGAGTCAAGAGTAAAACTGAAGGTCAATCCAATATGCTGAATTAAATCTAAATACGAGGCACTCAATACAGCAAAGGGAAAATGCAAAACCTCAGATTCAAATTCTCAATCTCTATGAGAACTAGCATGAAGATATAGTCTCTCAGATCTATGGAAAAGCACCCAACAATAAAAAGGGCGTTAAAATAGCAACAGAAAAGACCTGATGAGAATTAGTAGAGATGCATATTAGTAGTCTCTAAGGTTTAGCTAACCAGTGGGGAAATCGGAGGAAATGGGAGTAGAGATTAGACACAAATCACAAGGTAAGCAAACAAGAAGGTTTTCAGGGACGCAGATTCTTAACTTTTGCCTAAGCAAAAGTGCCACATTCAGTTTGAGAAGATGACAGGAAGGAAAGCAAGAGAGAGGAGGAGGTTTCCATAACCTCAGGCAGAATTGCCACATCCCACAGAATTGGCAGTGTGACTGTAAAAGTAGGGTTGCTGAAATGGTGGATTCATACTGTAGGGAAGGAAAACGAATGAGTGATGTTACACAGGTACACTGAACAAGAGCTTTGGTTTGAAATATAAAAGCAAACTCCCCACCAGATTGACTACAGAATACACAGGGAAGTAGGAAAGTCAAAGCAAAGCATGTTAGCAGAAAAGGTATCATGCATCACAAAGCATTTAGAGATGAAAATCGTGTCCCTGAACACAGTAAAAAACCTGCAGGTTAGTGAAGTAAGCTGCAGACCAACTCTTATCATTAATTTTTTCAGGATCCAGTGCATAAATTAGGTGATAAAGAACACAAACACATAAGGTGGCACTAACAGGAATCACCAAATACATTGCTAGAAATGAAACGATCTTGAGCAGAGATGCTCAACGAATAAAAGAAGTAATTCAGTGAGAAATAATGAAAAAGGTGCCTGCCTTAGCTCACAAGCAGCTCTCCTGTTACAGAGAGGGAATAGAGCACACAGCAACTTAAAACTTCAGTATCATATTATTAATGACAAACTTTTCATTAAAGACAAAACAGTGTCACAGGCATAAACAATCTGATGTGCGGAAGGACTTCACACAATTAGTAACAATTAAGAGTTAGATTCATACTGTAGTGTAAATCCACTGAGCAGAAATCCAATCCATAAAGTTGCAGTTAATGTCTTAAACGTGCACTAAAAATGTTTTCAGAAGAGCAGGGAACATTTCCTACGTGCAGCTAGCAGTGTAGAGTAAGTTCTAAACACATGACAAAAATTCCACTTACAAATGTGCCAAAACAAATATTTTATTTCAGTTTTTACAGTACAAGACAACGCTATTTGAATTGGCAACACATTTTAATGTATAAACACTGGGGAACATTTAGTAAGCATCAGAAAAAAATGATCTTAAATTGGAAGATAAATCCAAAGCAGGTCCAAATCTTTGTATCACTGAAGTCAACAGGAAAGCTTCTCTTGATTTCAGGGGGACCGGAATCTGGTTTGTGATTTAATAGGAACTTAGTGGTCATGGCAAAATTAATGTTTTAAATATCTTTGCCAAATAAACTTCCTGTTAATCAGGCTGCTTTACTTGCAGTATTTGTCTTCCATTAACATGCATTTCAATTGTGCCATCCCATACTGGCCACAATCGGTTTCTTCAGCTTCAAATGGACTATTGGTAAAGTGAAGCACTACTCGACACCAGTAAGAATGATAGAACTGGCCCCCTGGTTTGCATCCAAGCAGCTGCACTGCAGCACAGATGTACCTTTTCAGTACGATCCCAGCAGTTTAATCATGTAGCCCAATGAGGATAATAGGATTTATGTGGCTGCATTTCCCTTCTCTACTTCTAAAATCTTATGCTTAGTATGAAACCCAGTTAGTACCTTAGGTCTTGATTGTTTCATATCAACAAGTTTTGCCTATAATGCTTCTTTAATCCTATACTGATGGCTTTGTGAATAAAACCTTTCATTGGTTTTAGTAAATCCATCCACTGCAGAAAAATCCAAAGAATAAAGAAAACAATAACGGCATTCCTTTCAATATTTTATTTCCACATAATCAGATCAGTGCAAAGAGTATCATTCAATTATTTTTTTGTTAAAATAGCATGTGTGGTTTGATCCAAGATTGTACTGCATTGTCACAGAATGTGAAAATTTGATTCTTTCTTCGTAGATAGGAGATACTTGTTGAATCTTTTCTGCATAAAACATCTAGGTTTTGTTACTTCTGTACACCCACTATTTGCTTATGTTTTCTCCTTGTTGTACTTAATAGAATTGTAGATAGTTCCCTAAAACGGAATAAACAACAGTGAGATATTAAACAGAATAACATGCTGTATAGAAATCTTTAAAACCTGTTAGGAATAAAAACACCGTATCATCCTAGTTTATGAAGTTAGCCTAAAAAACACAGTGTGTAGAAATAATCTATGCACCCCACAGAGATTAGCCAGTTTCCATTGCGAGTCCTAGCAAATCTCACTTTCAATAGTCTTTCCATACAACCATACATGGTCATGAATTCCTATAGGGTTTGAGGACAATTCTGGACATTTCAACTATCTAAAGATAACTTCAATAGGAAATTTTCTCACAAACATTTCTTAAAGGAAGATGACAGCATATAATTCTATGTAACATCCAACACTCAGTGTTTTAGTCTACTACATGTTTCAATGATGTGATTAGATTGTACATGTTTCCCTTTTACTTGGTTATCAAGAAAACAGTAGTGAGAAAGAAGGTGCTTCTTTCCTCCGAATTCTACAATACTCACCAGTTGGAAGAGCGTGACAGTAGGGAGGAGACGAGTTACCTAAATTTGTATAATGTTTCCTAATATTATATAGATAGCATTATTCTACTTCAAGTGATGCAATCCACAGCAGAACCTGCAATTTTTAGGTTTGAGAAAATGACAGAACTGCAAACATCCTAAAGTCAGAAAAAGAGCTTCTATATTTTACAGCAGCAACTGTCTTCAGTGCATCCGCCTAGTGGAGGAGTTTGATGGGGAGAAAATAAAAAATTAATAGACTTCTGGTAAAAATTTACAACCTTTCTAGCACTATTTGGCAGAAGGAAATTGCCACTATGACATGAAGCTAACTGAGGAGAAAGAGGCTTGGCCTGCTGCTTTCCACATGTCACAAATGAAGGCGTAGGCACAGAATTTCACCTCCAAAGACACCAGCATACAACTATACGCTATCAGCGATGTATTAGGACAAGGTATTTGCACAAAAACCTGCTTTAGTAGTGCCAACAGTCATACCATCCTCAAGAATTTTGGTTCCTTTTTTTCAGGGAAATCCTTCAGAGAATAACCAGCATTGAAGTAATTTTGCACCTACCAAATGAAGATTCCTGCCTTTGCTCTCTCAAGCCCCCAGACACTAAAGGTGACGCATTTGCTTCCACTTCTGCTCAAGTGCTAAAGCGCTACCAAGACCCACGTCAGAGTTTGGCTGAGAGAGAAGCCAATCAATGCAATGCTGAGAAAAAAATCCAGCTAGAACTTGCTGGGATAGAGGGAGAGTTATTGGACCCTTGAGATGTCCTATTGAAGGGAATGGAGCGCGGAGCCAGGATTGCAGTGAGCTCTGGCAGTGCGGGGGATGCACAGAACTGAGCTGGGAATGTGGCTTCTGGAAGCACAGAGCTCCTCTATGGACACTGAGCTCCTCTACGGACACTGAGCACCACTATGGACACTAAGCTCCCCTACAAACACTGAGCTCCTCTCTGCGACTGCATTTTCAGCCTGCTCTTGTTCTTGCACACATGCATTCAGTGAGCAAGTGAGCAATGTTAGAACACAGCAGTTTGACCCAGATAACTGCAGGTCTTACCAAGACACAAATACAAAACTATGATCTTTAGACTAGAGTAGTAGCTCAGACTCTTGGAGTTAATACTGCTGCTCTTTGAAAGGCAAAGGGAGAAGCAGCAAATACAGGCATTGCCACACGGGAGGACTCAATGCCTTAGAAGAATCAGTTCAACTGGCATGCAGTTATGATACTTTTTGCAGAAACACATTTGATATTTTGACTCCTCTTGGTATGAAACTCCATTCTTACCTTCAAGAGCCAAAACACACACTACTTCTGCTAGAAGAAGTTAAGACTATAATTCTTTTTGAGTCTGCAATATGTTGTTTCCTTTCCTACTCCCTGTCACAGTGGAAAAGTTGAATAATATATGTGGAAGGAGAGAAAGAGTTCAAGTAGAGGTCAGTAATAATACAGTATGAATGAAAGACTCATTCACAGGGTAACAAAGCACAAAAGACAAGAATCTTGATGACAGAAGTGACTGAAAAATACCTTGTGAATAGAGCACGAATGACAGAGAGAAGTCAGTGATCCACAGTGATTGACAGCACCACAGCCGAACAGAAGCACAAGGGCAATATAAATCTACACCAGCAAAACATCACTTCTTTTAAAAAAGGGTTAAAAAAATACAGAGACGTGAGGCACTGTTCAGATCCAAAACTCAGCAACTCACTCGTCCACACTTCTGACATTGATATTATTGCACTGTGCTGGTGATATCATCATTGCACTTAGACCTCAGTTTAACACATCCCATATGTCAGGCTACAGACCAGACAAATGCATCCAACATCACTGCTTTTCTTTGAACTAGATCCAGCCATAGCTTGAATTTGAAGAACTCAAATGCTGGAACATCATTAGTTTGAAAGAGCAGCCCAACAAGGTTAGAAGTTTGTTCCCGCTCCTTAGAAAAAAAAATTAAAATAAATAAAAATAAAGCAGACAGCCCTTTCCCATGCACCTTGCTCTGTTCCAGGAAACTAACACAGCCCAACTGGCAGGCCTACAAATTTGTTATTTGGGGAGCTGGAATATTAAGATTCACTGAATCGGTTGTGCCTAATCATGTCACATTTGACTGTGAATACTGTAGTTCAATAATTTTGCTTCTTTTAAAAAGTACACATAAATAAATGTTATTATTTAAAGCATATCTTTTGAATTTAAAGCCATGAAACTAATCATGTTGCTGATAAAACACATTAGTTGCCTACACATACTAGTGATAACTCTCAAGTGCAAGAGAAGAAAGTATGCAGCAATTTTCTATACACCTTTCCATTTCAATGATAGTTGTACTTCTGTAGTAAGCAGTCGCTAGCTCAGAAAAACTTTCAGAACTTTCTTCCCACATCTTAACTTTTTAATTTGCTTGAGAGATAGAATAAATATAAAAGGTAACTACAAAAAGAAGTGCTGATATTTTCTGGCAGACCGTTGCTGATTGATGGCACAGAAGCACCTGATGTCCACAGCAGCTTCCCAAATAGAAAATATAAACTCTCATGGTGTGTGTACCTCGATACAAAAATATGTTTTAAAATCCCCCTGCAGTTAAACTGAGAGTTCATAACATTTAACTTTTTCTTCCAACAGGCTACACGTCAACACAGAACAAAACACACTGCTGAAATCTTTCCTGACACTGAAATTCAACAGGGCAAGATACTGTGTCTATTTAGCCATAATGATTTACACTGAAGATGGTCCACAACCCTCCTGTAAAGTACATGAAACCTTAGAAACTCTTTTGCAGATCAGTGATAATTCTCTCTTTGCTCTGAGTTCTGCATCTGGGTGCATGGATGTTTCAAATGAAACAGCTGTCTCAAAGTCTAAATGACTTTTCAAGGCAGAGAACTATAATTTTTTATTAATATGGTCATAGTTATCCACCATTGCTATATAACAAACACGCCAGAATTTGAGAGTTACTGTTCCCTTTGCGTTAGTGAAGCATGAAATCCCTGAGACAGTTTGCCTATCTAGAAGGCAGTTAAATCAGGGGGCTGCAGACAAAATTGGCACTAAGAAATCCTCACCATTAATTAAGCTGTAAGTATAAATCCATCCAAACCACGATAAACAGCTGGTTTGTGCCTCAGCTTGTAACTAAGTTACAGCTTTAACACAACAGGTAAAGTAACAGAAAAGAGCTGCCTGAGAAAGCAAGCTGCATGTCTAGAAAAGTTACAAACCAACTCCCAAACACATCAGAACACCTTAGTTACAAATAGCCAAATGCATTTTCGAATAACTAGTATTTGAGACCTTAACGCTGTATTAATTATCAAGTTATTATCATTTTTTAAGTAAAAAAACCCCAAACACAACAACAACAAGAAAAAACACAAAAAACCCCTAAGGTTTACTTACATTAGTACTATTAGGAAAAAAAAAAACCCAACAACCAAACAACACACAAAGAAAACAAACAAACAAAACAACAAACAAACAAGCAACAAACCCAAAACACCACCACAACAACCACCACCACCACATTTACGTCATTTTGGGGGGGAAATATAATTCACAACCCAAATAAATTATAGAAGTGATCCTTACTAAGAACGTAACAAAACATCCAAACGTGACAACTTGAACATTCTCTAAATTTTGAGATCTTTAACAATGTGATAGATTTATTTCTGTCTCAAAGTACGGTATTCTTTGCCAACCCCAAACTAAAAGCAAAATCAGGCTGCTGTCTCTCAGACTCTGTTGCGAACTCTGCCACTGTTTTCCTAATATAAAGTAAACTGTACACAAGGGCCACTTGGGTAACAGTGGCAATAAAGATTCACTTCAGACTCTAGAACTATAATGTTTTTTACCAGTCATAAACGTCCTATTCTGAAACACTAACACAGAACTAATTAAAAATTAGTTGAAGCAAGCTGCTACAACACTGTTACATTACGGACCAGCATTATAGATCCAGGTATATATGATGTTGTGGCAGTGTGTCCAGAAAAAAAAAAAGTTAGTGCAGTACAGTTACAGTGCAGACTTGCAAAGTCAATTCTCTATTTTACCTTCAATCATTTCTTGAAATGGTATTATTGTAACGGAACCAATGTGTATGCTTGTATAAATATAAATATGCAGCGATCTTCAGAAGCGTCACTAATTCTGGATGTCACGTGTCAATCCACAAAAGCTCAGGATGAAATATGTGCCCTGTCACACGTAACAACTCATCCTTTGTGTAACTAGCGGAGGTGCCTGAACGTCCTATTCTGAAACACCTCTGACTGCCAGAATCACCAGGTGATGGAGGTGGGAAGGGACCTCTTGGCACTGTGTAGTCAAACTGCCCTGCTCAAAGCAGGGCAGCTGCCACAGATGGCTCCAGGCCATGGCCAGTCAGGTTCAAGAGTCTGCAAGGACAGACACTCCACAACTTGAGTAGCCTGCTCCAGTGTTTGACCATCCTCACAGTAAAAAAAAATTGCTTCTTTTGGTTAAACAGAATTTACAGTTCAGTCCATTTGTGTCCACTCTGTCTTGTCTTTTGACTGGACACCACTGAGAAGAATCTGTCTCTGCCTTCATTACTCCTCCCAATGTGTATTTTTAGTCATTGGAACGATAACCCTTGAACCTGCTGTCCTCCAGGCTGAACGGTCCAGTTCTCTCAGCCTCTCCTCTTATGAAAGATGCTCCAAGTCCTCAATCATCTTCATGGCCCTTGACTGGACTCAGGCCAGTAAGTTCATGCCTTTCCTCTGCTGGGGAGCAAGCCCAGACACAGAACTAGACACAGAACTCCACCTGTGGCCTTACCATGGCTGAGCAGAGGGAAGGATCACCTCCCTCGACCTGCTGACAACTTTCTTCCTAACACAGCCCGGGAGCCTGTTGGCCTTCTTTGCTGCAAGGGCACATTGCTGGCTCATGGTCAGCGTGGTGTCCACCAAGACCCCCAGAGCCTTTTCTGCAAAGCTGCTCTCCAGGCAGGCAGCGACCAGCATGTGCTGGTGCCTCAGGTCATTCCTCCCAAGGGGCAGGACTCTGCATTTCCCTTTGTTGAAGTGCATGAGGTCCCTGTCAGCCCATTTCTCCAGCACGCTGAGGATGCTCTGAATGGCAACACAACCCTCTGGTGTATCAGCCATTCCTCTCAGTTTTGTATCATCTGCAAACTTGCTGAGCATACACTCTTTCCCACCATCCCCATCTTCAAGTGACTGTAGGTTCTCACGTCTCCCCCACATCATTCCTATTTTAAAGCTCTTCTCACCAGCTGACCAGCAAAGATGATTTTGCCCCATTTAGTCAGATGGATCACATCTCTTCCAAGAAGCTACTGAGCCTCAAAGAGAGTTCCATCATCATAGAAACCTAAGCCCTGTTGTTTGATCCCTCGTAAGTGGGATCAAGAAGACTACCTGAACCCCCACACCCTTGACCATTGCCCCCAGAGCCATGTAGCTGATAGTTTGCCACCCAGTGCAAAGAGACTCTGGCAACAGGATTACCGTAATTAGTTTCTACATATTTAATTCCTAATCTCTTAAAAAATGTGTTATTAAGCAAAAGCAGACAAATATTAAAACAAAAATGTCTTCCTTGGAGGATTTGATTTGGTGGTTGTTTGGTTGTGTCTCAATGAGTATTTAAAAGAAGAACCCCAAAAATCTGTGTCACTGCACTGTACTGAAGTACTGATCGGCACGCAAAGCTGCAATAAACACACCACAACTATCTTTTCCTAAGTAAGCATTTAATATAACCTTTGATTTTCTTTTCCTCTAGATCACAGGCTTCCAAATTCTCCTTATCCACTAAAGCAGTTGTTCCCAACCATAAACAAATTACTAAATAGCCATGTTGCATATTTTTCCCCTCAGGCAGATTCCACTGATTTCTTCAAGCCTGAAACATTTATTTCTGTCAGAGATTCCAGCCTCTTCCATTGACTTACTACTTCTTTCATCTTGTACTTACAGTACCATCCAGCTAGACAGACAAACAACGTATATAGGCATATCAGTTATGTGATATCATATATGGTGGATAGGTAAAGAAATTTTTCATTACAGAAAGACTAATAATAAATCTCAAAATAATTTGTTGAATATTTTCTTCCATTCACTGACATTTATAGCTACTTTTCTTCATAGGGTTTCAAATGCTTTTAAAAAAAAAAACAACAAGTCTTTTCTCCAAATCTAGCTGCATTTTAAAAAAAAAATCTAAAGTAGAACCTCATCCTAAATACTTTAGTACAGGGATTTTCTCAAAAATTGCACTCTACACATGAAGGGGATTTTTTGTGTTTCATTTGCACACATATGAGAAAAATATTAATCTGATTTTGCAGAAGAGGTCTGCATAGGAAATCATAATTACTAACTATTACATTGCATATGATATTAAAAAAGAATCTTCCAGAAACAATGGCAAATTCAAAATCTGTAAGAGTGAATTTAAAATTTACACTGAGGAAAATACAATTATTTTAATTAATCTAGACAAATTATTGGCTGCTATCCAAAGTATACAACTGCTTTGGGAGCTGCCAATATCAAAGGAGAGGCCTCTTACAAGGCACAGACTACGCTTTGGCATCTGGGTTTATTTTTAGTTGGGCCAGTAGCTACTTGGCAATTTACAATAGCCACAGTCAAATTGAAACTGCTGGCCCTTAACTAAAGCTACATACTCCAATATGCACACATATCATTAAACTACCCTGATGCCTGAAAAGCAGGGTGAAGGCAACAATACAAAAAATTATTCAAATATTCCTATGGAACTCTGCAGAAGATATTTTTAATTTTTTTTGTCCAAAGAAAAAAATGTTCAATAATCAATAAATAATTACTCAATATTCAACAGATAATTCTTCAGTTGTTCTTGCTCATTTTTTTCCAATAAATAATAATCATTGCATAATCACATTCTATTAGATCAGTTTTAGGGTTTCCCATCACCTGTTTCCTATTCCTAGACTAATGAAATACTAACAGTTGCAAGGCTGGCAAAGGACCTGTGATCCTGTTAAGACAAAACACGAGCTTCTGAGTGTCACATTCTTTTTTTAAGGTATAGCTAAGCAGAGCTCTGCCATCCAAATCATAAAAGTATCTCAACCAACCTCTAACAGATACACCATTATTGCCTGCAACTGATGCTTTATTACTACTTCTCGGAGAACAAAAAACCCTCTAAACATTATAAAGCTCTGAAGGCAGAAACATCTGCCATAGTTTGACATCATCTACCTGCCCCATAGGTATTGAGCTAAATTTGCTAAATTTCACAGGCCACAGCCAATTTAGTCTCTTTGAAGGAGCTACCAACCCTATGCCCACAATTGACAGTTTCTTTTATCATACTTACCAGAAAGATCAGTGCAAAAGATCAGAAATTTTACCACACTTTTTTAACTACATAAAAAAACCAAACCCAAGTAAAGCCCCTGCTGAGGCTAACATTTCCTTCCCAAACAGCTGTCTGCACCACTACGCAGCCCTAATCCTGCTAACTTTCCTGCATACAAGGAAAGCAAATATATTCAAGCATCAAGCTGGTGCTCCAGAGAAGCTCCTTTGAGGGTTCCAGGAGGGCAGAGTATCTAAATACCACTTACTGGGGAATAATGAGCCAAACAAATACTTGATGAGCCAACGACACACACACGAAACCCATCAGTCACATAAACAGGATCCTCTCATTACATGCAGACAAACCAGTATGATCAGTAGAAGTGAGAACACCTTTCAGGTAGAAAACACAGACCACTCAGGCTGGTTGAGTTCTGTTTCAGCTACTAACCAGCACCTTTTTAAGCCAGGGCTTAGCTCAGCTGTAACACCAAGGCTCACTCAGCACAGAGGGCACCAAGTAAAGGGTGCTGACCATGAGACAGCCCAGAATCAGCGTCTCCTGCATCAACAGGTCCAGAAGGAACATGAAGACCCTCAGATTACGCAAAGAGGGTGGAAATTACCCTGATATTGTCTCTCCTCAGTACAAGTTTCTGCTTGATGTTGATCAACACTATTAGCATCAGACGAATGAGAGAGACTGTGAAACAAGACCTCTCCCTCTCAAAGTGTAAGGAACAGCCTTGAAAGAGAACTTGCACAGCAGAGAGCTGAAAAGCAAAAGATTCAGCACCTTCTAGCTGCATTCAGGACAAGGCCATCTCAGGGAATACAGAGATATCAAAACAACCTTAATCTCCCATTGTGTTGTTCAGAGCACAAAGCAATGCAGCTTGTTTATCAAGGTATTCAATACAACTGGAAGGAAAATTTCTTGCTCATGTTTGCTGATGAATGCATCACTCCTTTATGATTGTAGCTTTCTTACAAGAGGGTCTTGGCCTTGCACTTCCGTGTTTATTAATGTACCTGCCTGCTACCACCTCCCCAAAGCTGCTTTGATTCTCCCTTTAAGATTGACACACAAATTTTAAAAACTGCCCAGAGTCTCAAGTTGTTCCTGTGCAGCTTCAGTTTCAAAGACTAGATAGTGTTGAATGTCAAAGAATCATCACTCACAATATACAGACATTTACCTAGACTATAAATAGTCATGAGCAAGTCTACAGACTTCAAATTATGAGAATTCATGCTGCCACATGATGAACTGTTAAGGAGTGTCTCAGCATGGTAGCAACAAAAATATTTTAATAATGAAACACGTCAACACAGACCCTGTATCTGACTTAAGGTAACAGACTCTTGCTGCCAGCAGAATCCAGCCACACCAGTGCAGTGTGGCCTGGATGGATGCTCCAGAGCTGATGACATGAAGAGATGAAAAGCAATCTGAAGAGAAGGAAAGACTGCTCATTCAGCTGAAGCTTGTATTAATCAGTCATTCAAGAACGTGAATAGCAGTCTCTCACTTCAACGAAGAACAGATTGCACAAAAACTGTCAGTGCCTTGGGGAAAGCTACCGAAAAAAAAAAAGGAGAGGCCAGACAGGAGGTTTTCAGTGGGTAGACTTGCCAAGCATTACATGTATTTACTGTGCAGAGATAAGAAGGAAAACATAACCCAAGGGTTTCAAGCATTATGAACATGAGTAGTTCTGAAGTAGGAGCTGGATCACTCTATGATAAAATTGAAATTTGTGTTTAGGTCCAAGATAGGCTAAGTCTCTTTTTTCTACTCTGAGTAGAAAGAGAGCTATAAAGCTATTTTGTTTTCTGAGCTACAAGTTCTCTAGATATCTATGCCACCACTATGCAATGAAGCAGATGCATTAAAGTTCCTGAAGACGGACAACAAGGGAGACTGTGGATAACAGAAAGATGATCTGTCCGGTCTCCAGCTTCTGCCTGGCATGGAACACCGTGCAAGAGGTAATGCACAATGACCACTTACATCATGTTAACGTACATACTGACAGATGCAAGAAAACAGCTCCTCCCACAGAAAGAAGGAGCCAGGAGGTAAGCGGAATCCCTGGATAAGAAAGCAGAGCAGTCATAATTTCTAATGTCAAGATTTTTATTTTCTGAACAAAGCAAGAGTTGGTCTGGCAGACACAAACTGAAGAAGGTATCCAGCAACCTCCACATTAATACTCAATCTCAAATCAGGCTAAAGTAAATAAATAAAATTATTCTCAAATTTACAGATATCCAAAACAGACAAGGCAAAATAGATACAAGAACCTTCTTATCAACCTCTCCCACCCAAATCTCCCTCTCTGTTCCTCTCTCTTCCTTAATCTCACTTCAACCAGGGATCCCTTCTGTCAGGATCAAAGTACAATACTCAAAGTGAACCCTTTCCCAACTTCAGCCTTCACAGACACTTTTGGTTCTTCAGTTTTGCACTTGTTTTCTCTCAAGAACCTTCTTTTCTCTTATCCAGACGATTTTAACACACTTGCAAGTAAACTAATAGCTATTTAGTTTGGCCAGATGGCAGATGTAAATGCTGCGGTCTCTAAACATAGCTCCCTTGGTTTTCTCCAAAGCAACTACCAAAACCACGGCAAAGGAAAAGCATTTAAGAATGCCACTGTTGATACTTCCTATTGGGTTTTCCAGTCATGGGAGGCAGGAAGCACGAGTCTGCCGAAGGATCCTGGCCAGGTCCATAAAAGTATTGCCATTGCAAAAGGAAATCCAAGTTGTAAGTAGTAGTCAAAGTATACAAAACTCAGCTGTGTTCTCCAGAGAAATTCATAATAAGCGTTGATCATCCACAGCACAATGAGCTAAACTTTCCATACGGTACAAGGGAGTTTACCCAAGAGTTTCCCTGCAACAGAGTCCTTCTGGAAGTCTAATTTCTAATTAAAAGAGGAATTTCTAATGTACAAACCTCTGCATGGTGGCTAACAGATTTAGACTAGCTCAGAAACTTAGTGGATGCCTCTCATCACATTCTACCTTCTGAGGAACACAGAAACCACATGGCTTGGACAGGGTATCCTAAATTCATATGTCAAAGAAAGCAATGGTATATTCTGACAAGTCTGCTTCATCTCCTGTTTTCAAACAGACATTTGTATCACCTGAAGTTGAGGAAGAAGATGATGTCCATGAGGAGTCACACAGAAGAAGAAGAAAAAGCCATCACTCACATGGCACAAGTTAAAAAATAACAACGGTCAAAAAAAGCTATAATCTGCCAACCTATGATGGATGAAGGCCTGCTGGTAGGATCACTGGGCAGGTTCTAAGCGGAGACCAGACTTTCAGCACCACATCAGGATGGTGATTGGACCAGCAGTGAAACCACTGACACACCAGACTGGCTGCAGAGATTTAAGTGAGAGTCCCATTGGCAAAGATCAGATAGTCAGGTGCTGCTTTCACTAGTAAAAGCTGAGATAGGATGAATCGAAGATGAATCACGGATCTTCTGCTTGGGATAAGGTTGGGCAGAACAAAGCCAAGTGAGTTCAAAGCCAAAGTGACAGAGTCTATAAAATTGTTCCTGGGCTGTGCAGCTTCAGACTGATCAGAAGCATGTGATGCCAAAGCTCTGTGGTGGTCTGAAATGTTCTCAGAATGCTGCAGCATGGTCCAAGCATTCCCCGGTCTTCTCAAGGTAGGCATAGGGATCTGAGACCAGCCCCCTTAAGAAGCATGGATAACAGATTCATTTCTATGTTCATATTACCTTTAATTGATCAGCAAATGCTACAACAAGCAGGTATACACCACACACACAAGAGCTATTCAAAATCAGGTCACAGGACTGCATGTCACTGCATGCCACACAGTACTGAAAAGCAATTTTTGGTAAAGACTACTAAAATCCTTGTCAAGATGGTAAGCACAGAACTCGAAAGTAAACTGAAGAAAAGCAGTCCTGAAGTAACATAACAGCCTGCAGAGAGGATGTGTCCCCATCTGTGAGGCAGTTAAATGTCAGCAAGTGTGCAGCCTGTATCATACATGACAAGGTAATGCATCCACACACCCCCTATAGACACTGCAAAGAAGAAATATTCAAGTCTCAGGATGATGTATACGCATCTTTCAGGGAAATGGAGACAGTAGCTTCCCGTTTAGTCAAATGCAATCAATTGTTCTAAACTTCACTATGCTTTTTGATGCAGACTTTAATTTGAAGCAGACTTTAATGAACCCTATCACACTAAAGTACTCCACAACATTTAAATAACTTACCATATCTCCAAAGTAGGAAATGCATCTGTTCTCATTCTGCAGCCTCTAAGAAATGGATGCTAAAGACTATTGGCCAGGGTTATGTCTACACTATGTCCTAGTGGAGGATCAGGTAGAAGGCCTTGAGCTAGCTCATTCTGAGCAGGCTAGTGCATTCACCTGGAAGAGTGCTGCACTGGACAATAAAGTTCCACTGCTATCAGCTCTGTAGTAAACCTGGTTGCAGCTGGTTCAAGAACCCTTTGATATTATACTGCACTGCAATGGGACAATACGGGGAAAAAAGGTTAGCAGAAATTTTAATTTTTAAAAAAAAAAGTATAACAGCAAATACTAATCACAGAATTTTCAGTGTTACAAGATACCTCCCTGGTGACCTTGTGCTTTACCTACTATGCAGCCTCAGGCCAAGTAGTTCAGTGTTTGCCCCTTGTATAAGTCCAGCACAGCCTCAGAAACTAAACATTAATTACAGGGGTCTCTTCTTGCTTGTATGTTCCAAAATCAGCTACACATTTTTATAGCTTATATTCACAGTTTTATACCTTGTACTTACTTCATAATATGGTCTGTTCGTGGTTCAGACTGGTGGGGGCTACTGCTTAGGGAGTAGTGAGACTTAGGGGATGCAGGAAATAGTATCTGGGGCTTGTACAAGATTTAGTATGATATGTTTAGGGGAGGAATCAAAGCGAATGTAAGGGAGGGATCAAGGTAGTTTGGGAGGAACAAGCATAGGGAAATAGAAATATAAAGAGATAAAAGGGGCCAGATACACCTATGCAGGTGTCTGGTTAGTACCTGTTTGGCCAAGCCCTGTGCTGGATTACCCCAGACCTACTGGGACGACATGCTCAGCCTTGCTACTAGTTGGATCTAGGGGCATGGAGCTGGGGCAACCCTGTGTGCTTCTACTGGGCTGCAGGATCCAGTGATCCCTAACACAAGACAAAAAAGAAGTCATATCAACAGTGGAAGAGTCAAGTACTTTCCAATAAACTTGGCTTTTACCCTCAGATTGCAGAAGCAGATTAACATGTAAGGGCTGGGAAGATAAGGATTGTTTAGGAAGAACAGAATGGCACTGGGGAAAAATGCCCACACAACATAGTTAGGATCTCTTTCTTCTGTCTGCTCATAACACAAGATCTAAAGTGTCCTCCAGAAAACTCAGGGAAACAGTAAGGCAAATTATAGGTTGCGTAAAGACGTAGTTAATGAATTTCATAGCATAGGAGTTCAGTTAGTAATAAACAATAGAAAAACCTCATGACTAAACCCAGCATTTGCAGTTACATTAGCCAGGATGAAGCGAGTAGAACTATGAAACGCAGCCAACGGAGCAGAAGTTCAGAAGGTATTCATTCCTGTGGTTTCATCAAATACCTCATAGCACTCGTTTCACACTACCTAGTAATACTTTCTGAAGCTTCTGACATAACTAAACTGACAAGTTAATAAATTGGATAATTAGTCTCTTCTGCTGAAGAGTATCTTAATATACCTCTCTGCAATTTCTTTTCCTACTCTGCTTAAATAGTGCCATTCAACAGCTACAGAGTGAATGTCAAAGCTAATTTGCATCAAAGGCAATAGCAGTATTGGAAGAAGAAAGCAAATCAGTGTGTTTTTCAAGTTTACTGCACCTCTCATTTCTATCATTAACCTAAGACTGATGTGACCTCACTGCAAGCATTATTATAATAGAAACCTCAGATATGTATACCACGTCATTTTGAGGAATTATATGCCTTTTGTATTATCTAATAGTGTGCACAGCGCTAGAATAAAAAAATATTATAAAAATCATTCCAAACCATTTACTTTGAAAGATCGTAGAAATAATGTAAATAATGATATTGCTAATAATGTAAAATACATTGGGAAATCAAAAGAAAAATCAAGAACTATCTAATGGAAAAACAGAATAATTTTTGGTATGTCTACACAGTTTTTGCAGGCATTCGAGAACTCCACCTATTTCCTAGACATGGATTAGGAAGCTAAAAGATACGTTCACAGGAAAAACTACAGACGACCCATCACCAAAGAGATGCTGTTTCTGCATGAGTCAGAGCACACTCACCTGAGAGAAACTGCAGGCATACTTATTCCTGTTAATACTTAGCAGGTAAGTATGACATAACAGATGGCTTCAGGTCTCTTTCTAGGAGACTTCATGACACTGAACCCTGAAAATGCTAGAAACTTCAGATTCAGTACATTACAACCAAAATCTCTTGTCTGTGCAGCACTAAGTAGTGAAGAAAACAAAGAGGAGAGTTGGACAAGCACAAGTAAGAGGGAACTCTGAGTAAGCAGCCATTCTCCACAATATTTATAACTTGTATGCATATATATCCATTTGGATAATAATAATAGTATCACTAATAATATTAAATTCACTAAAGGTCACTAGTAAATGTCACTAATAATATTAAATTATTTTAAAGGAAAAAAGTTTGTCCTTACAGGTAGTTGCTACCTCTTTCCCAAAAATTTATATTTAAATGATATACAAAAGTAGGATTATCGTTCAAGACACATTAAGTCACTATTCAATGTTTTTAACATCTTAGAATCATAGAACCATTTCAGTTGGAAGAGACCCTCAGAATCATCGAGTCCAAACATAACCTAACTCTGGCACTAAACCATGTCCCTAAGAACCTCCTCTAAACGCCTTTTAAACCCCTCCAGGGGTGGTGAATCCACCACTTCCCTGGGCAGCCTGTTCCAGTGCCTCACAACCCTTTCTGTGAATAATTTTTTCCTCATATCAAATCTGAACCTCCCCTGGTGCAACTTGAGGCCATTTCCTCTTGTCCTGTCACTTGTTACTTGGGAGAAGAGCCCAACCCCCTCCACACTCCAACCTCCTTTCAGGCAGTTGCAGACAGCGATCAGGTCTCCCCTCAGCCTCCTTTTCTCCAGGCTGAACAGCCCCAGTTCGTTCAGCTGCTCCTCATCAGACTTGTGCTCCAGACCCCTCACCAGCTTTGTCACCTCCTCTGCACTCTCTCTGGTATTTCAATGTCCTTCTTATGATGAGGGGCCCAAAACTCAACACAGGATTCAAGGTGTGGCCTCACCAGTGCTGGGTACAGTGGCACAATCACTTCCTCAGTCCTGCTGGCCACGCTATTCCTGATACAAGCCAGGATGCTGTTGGCTTTTTTGGCCACCTGGGCACACCGCGTGATCAACACCTCCAGATCCCTTTCTGCCAGGCACCTTCCAGCCACTCTTCCCCAAGCCTGTAGCAAGCTCATGTTAGAACTGCTGCCTGGTCAGTTCATGTTATATTAGCTATATACAGATAATACAACCTGACATCTGCACCTTTCTACTCTACTTTGTGGCAGACAAGGTATGGCATTACGCAGCTCACTTAAAAGACCTTCTGTGGTTTTTTTTCCCCCATCTCTGAGGCCCACTATGATTTCTAAACTATTTTTCACTCCCCCAGTGCCTAATTCTTCTATTCCCAAGTTGTCCTTTCTATACCCATGATGCAACAGATTAGCTATAAATCTTTCCTAAACTTCTACCTGCTTCTCTCAGTCTTCCACTATGAGAAACTCAGATCCAGCTTTTACTGTCAGCTGATTTATCCTAGAGCTTCCTCCTGTATACTCTATTTGGGCAGGTAACTGGGGGGCAATACCCCTTTTCTCAGGTCATCCAGCTGGCCCCACACCAGCCCAGGCAGCTCAGGTAACATTCTGCCACTCTGGGTCCTGGCATGTGGCAAAGCTGACCCCATCAGAAAGAAGCATCTAAGGGATTGTAAAAGCTGCCATTCTCCCAGGATTTTTAACTAGGCCACACATCACTACATTTTCATAGGAACTGGTGTTTTGTTTTGTTTTTGTTTTTTTTTAAAAAAAGCAGCAAAAAACAACACACCACACATCTGCCCCTAACGGACTTGTTCCAGGGATGAAACACAATTTTTCATTTGGGAAGGCTGAAGTAACCAGCACGTTCTGTGCTGTGCAGTGAACATCTCTGACCTCCCTAACAAATCATACTTACTAGATGACTCTATTACATGCACTTTATGATGAAAAAGTAACTGTTACATTGCACCAGACATAAATAGCAGTATTTCATGGCAGCTTATTTCTCATGATTTTATATATTCTACAGTCTGTAGAAGGCTTATCCTGTGAAAACATGATCCAGAAGAGAAATCTGGTCCATACATGCTCTATGCTGTCCAAAATCATCCCCATTTGAGATTTGCAGAAAGGAATTTCTGAACAGCACAGGTTGAAGACTGTGTAAAAGTTTTTCTCTAGGAGAGTATTAACAGAGCATCTCTTATATAGGATGTCTGTGTCCAGGTTTGGTATCAGGGAGGCTGCAGGGGTGGCCTTGTTGAGAAGAGGCCAGAGGTCACCCTGTGCCTGTGCACAGCTGGTGGCACCTCTGGGAAAACATACATAAGAAATGACAGAAAATGCCAAACAGAGAGAGGAGGTGGTGAGGGGAAAAAAAATATATATATATATTCTTTTATATATATAAAAAAATATATATTCCTATATATATAATATATATATTCTTATATATATAAGAAACATATATAAAATACACACACATATATAATACACATATATATATAAAATATATATATATAAGAATATATATATAAGAAACAGCAGAGGAGGAGATGCTCCATGGTACAGCCTGCGAAAGACCCACACTGGAGGAGAAGAAAGGTGTGAGAAGAAAGGAATGGCAGAGAGAAAGCACCGTGTCCTGCTCATAACCCCTCAGCACCCCTTCCGCCCTTCTTGCTCCCTCCCTGAAGGGACTTGGACTGAGTGTAACCTGCAATGACAACAAGGGAGGAGGAAGGAGGTCAAATTGAGCCTGGGAAAGCAAGGAGGAAAGCTGTTCTTTTAATGTTTGTAGGTTTTTTTCCCTCTACCCGCATTTGCAATATTTTTTTTTTTTTTTTAGATTATTTTAATTGGCAATAAATTAAGTAAATTTTTCCCCAGTTGACTCTGTCTGCCTACCAGAGTCATTGGTGAACAATCTCCCTGTCTTCCAGCTCAACCCATGAGCTTTTCCATTCCTGTTCTTCCTATTTTCCCCCCTGTCCTGTTGGGGAGAGGAGTGGGCAGGCAGTTGGCGGGGGTTTGGCTGCTTGCCTAGGTTAAGCCCCCCACACCTCTCAACTAAAAACCCCCAAAAGAAAGTTCACAAGACAGAAAATAAAATAGGCCCTCAGCGTTTCGTTGTTTTTATTGAAATAAGTGGCTAAAAACGTTCCAGACACACAGAGAGAGGATATAGTTGCATATTTGCCCCAGGACATAGTCAAAACACTCTGATTCTCCACTCCCAAAAGGGATTTGATTAGAGTATCACTCGTAGAAGCTCTTTGAGAAACTGTAAAACATCTGAGAAGGTAGAGAATGTATTAACCCCTGTGACTGTACAGAAAGGAGCTTTGTACATGAGGGAGTTGGAGAGGTGCCAGGGTACAAGTACTCAAATATCAGTGCGTGCTGAAAGAAACCGGGTCTGTGAACTTTATCTCAGAGAGAAAGAGAAAAGGTTCCTGACATTATTAATATGAGTGTGCAGCAGCGATAAATCACTAAGCTGAAAACTGACAGGTTCTGAAAAATACAGAAAGAAGTCTCAACAGGACTTGAAAGTGGTTGTGCAGAAGAAGTAGAAGAGGTTTCTGGAAATCAAGCAAACTAAACATTTGATGGATGAGTACTAGACGTAAAAACCTGAATTAATTTGGCACATTGACATTACTGAATATACACTGGGGGTTTGTTTGAGATAAGAGAACAGTACTTAGAGCAGGAAAGAAAGGAGTAAAACTCTTCAAACTACTTGAATGGGCAGGACACAATAGAAGGAAAATTTTAATCTAGGCTACTGAAGCTGCTGGAAAAATTACAACCAAGCCACATGAGCCACTTACAGGGCTTCACAAAGATGAAGCAAAACTCAAATACAACCTAATTTTGAGACAGAAGAAAAAGGTAGATTTGGGAGGCTAGGAGAAGACATCCACATCTCCCAGCACTACCTAGAGCCTCAGACAGCTGGTAATCAAGTAGTGGACAGCACTGCAGAATCAGTCCTCCAAAGGACTGATGAAAATAAGAGTGAGGATCTTTGAAACCATCTGGAATCATTAATACAGATATCCATCTTGTATTTCTTAGTGAAGAGCTGGTTTCTATGAGTAGAAAGGTTATGGTAAAATATTTGTCCCACTAAAACTGAAATTTCTGGGGTTTATTATGTGACCCTGAAGAAAATACATTAGCCAAGTATTTGTAAACAGTAAATTTCTATGATTATGCCTTTCAGAAAAATCTGCAGGACATGTAAACCAGATCACAAGAGTTATAATGCACAAACTCGACCTCACATTATTGACAAAGTCCACATGCTTTTGACAAATGTGTTATCACACTTTAATAGTTTTGTCCCGAAACATTGGTTTTTGGATTATCCGTCCTACTAAATGTCAAATCTGTCCTAATACTCCCACTGGAGAACTTTGCCAGACAATTCTCCAAACACAGAATAACTGATGACCTTTGCCTTTCTAAGGCTTGCAAAGACACTCTAGGTTCTTATCTAAAAACTCTTCTGTAAGAAGTGGGGTAGATGTTCACAGAAGGCACCTCCTTACATCAAAACTTGACTCTAAAGCTTGCAGAAATGGTGAAATAGGTTTTTGCTATTCTTTCAGTCAAGACAAGAGTGAAAGCCACAACCACTGGCAATACCAATCTGGACAACGGTTGTTTCCAATTTGTTTTGTGAGCAAAGATTGCTCTTCTTTTCAGATAACATGTTATAATGGTTTCTTTTGTACTGTTAACTCCCAAGGTCTTACCAACTTGATCAAGGATATAACACCACCACAGAACATATCAGGGTTGCTATTAAATCTACCAAATTTAGCCATACACTAAATTGTTATGAATCCAATTAACAGCTGGCCTGAATTCATCTGGTCATAGCCAAACCATTTCCTGTCAAACATCTGCAGAGGATCAAGTTATTCTTCATGAGTTTACCATAAAATTTTGCTTTAATTTCTTTAATCTATTTCTTTCAAAGACTTTTCCTGATATTTTTTTTAATCCAATTTCAATTTGAGGTGGAATGGTCTCTATATATTAAACTAGGAACGTTTTGATACCATTACTCTTTGTGTATTAATTCTGAATTCACTTCTATCCCAGCTACGCATTTTTTGCTGATGCTGTTGTTTCTGCACAATGTTTTCACTTGGACTCTCACCCTACTCCCACTGAAGTCATTCAGTTGGAATCTCCATCACTTTGAATAATCATTATACTGTGCAAAAGGAAAAAATATGCAATAGCTAGACAGTAGGAAAAAGGTCTATTACCCTACATTAAAATATAGCTGGACTGGGAATAGGGCTAAAAAATAAAAAATTTAATAAAATTAGCATAGCGGGGGGGGTTTTTTGTAAGTTTAGCTGATCAAGAATTTTTTAGATGTTGTCTTTCTTTCGAATCTATACCCTTGTTCTCTAATAAAACCTGCTACAATAAGCATAAGACAACAGCTTTCTAGAAGTTCTAGATGGAAGTTTATTTTGCTCTGATTCAAGATGCCCTGATACACCTGAAAAAGTTTAGATGAGTAAGAAGTCACACGAGCAGGAGGAAAGCAATTGGACTAAAGACTTTGCAAGTAAACAAGAATTCTAAAAAAGGAGAGACTGCAGATCCCCTCTCCTCTTGCCAACTGCATTTTTGCCCCTACTCCATGAAAAAGCGTAAAACCTCTCCCACAGTCTGGCAGACACTTTCCTCTGTCTGCATTTAATCAAGATTTTCCTATTACAGGTCCAGTTTTCCCTCCTTCAACTGTTATCACTTCTCCTTCATTAAGAAAACAAATCACATTTTCCTTCTTTAGTTCTCTCATTTCTTCCAACGCAGTCTTCCTCTAGACATGAGAGAAAGATCACCTATCCACCATCCCACCACACACTAGCAGGTACAACTTGCTTCTCTAAGTGTTGTAAATACTAGCTAACATTTTCCTCAACACATCCAATGTAACAAAGCCAAGGGTGCTTCAGCTTGAAAAATGCTGTATGGAAACAAACTTGTACAGCGTTAATAAATGCAACATGACACAAGTATGTATGGTAAGAATAAAAACCCACTGAAGTCAGAAAAATTTGCATGGGCTTCAAGGAGCTTTGGGTGAGGTCTTTGATACTTTTATTAGTAGGAGACAGCTAAACGGGACGGGAGAAACGAGATTTATTCACAGAGAGACTATTTAAGGTCATATCAAGCTATTCTCGTCTGTGCTTGTTCTGTACATCGTAAATAAGCACTGAATGGAATAATTACTCTTGGAGTTAGTTTATAAAGACGTTATTTGAATTTTAGAGCAACAGGAAATAGAGTTATATATTAAGCTTGAAATAGATTTTACTGTCCATACTAGACAAGTTTCTCCTGACTAGTAATATCACACATTTCACCAGAAGATTGGCTCCTCGCAACTGGACAAAATGAACTTTTCTTTCTGCTCAAAATATTTCAAATGTTTTCATATATATGACCTGTATTAGAACAGAGCTATCAAGTTATTATGTGACTAATTATACAATAATAGCAATTTGACCCTAGGTGGGAAATAATACTGCAAGTCTGTCTTGCAGACAAGATGATATGAATGATTATCTATGTACACACAAGTGTGTCATTCCCTCACTACTCAAAGGGCACTCTGGGAAAGCACAGGTAATACGATTTCTTAATGCAGATTCAAAGACTTGCTTTTATGCTACTCATGGTGGTATTTAGTGCTTACTGTATAAAGTGGTAAAGCAGAACACAGAACTAATAGCAATACCTCTGTTGTAGCAACTCCTGAAAACACTGATTTTTCTCTTCTGTTTAACTTAACCCTGGGAACTAGATTTAATACACTGACTTAAAGAAACTCTATATATACAATGGCCAAGTTAAACAAAAAAGCTGATTATTTTCAGAATATCACATAAGTCACATGTGTTATAATCTGACCTTCTGGAGCTGGTTTACTCGCATTTGTTTTTTCTGGATCCTTCACCTTGGATTTACTTGTTTCTTTTCTTCTCTCTATGTCTTTAACTGAAAAATAAGAAGGGGAAAAAACAATCAAACTAGAAACAGTGCAGTCAGAAGCACATAATTTTCTTCTTCCAGATAAAGAAGTTGAACGCAACATCTTGCAATATGCTTAGGTAACAAGTGACTGTTACTGGGTTTTCCCTCCCTCCCTTTGGGTTTATTCTTTTGATGAATCTTTCCCTATGCTATCATCATTAAAGTTCTCAAAAGTAACTCTCCTCACACCGGAGAGTCCAAATACAGTGACATCAGCACCTAAGCCCACGCTGACAAGATCCAGCACTGGAAATATAGTCCAGAAAATTGGCAAAGCTAGCTGAGGAACATCCAGTGCTGCAGAGTTCCACTCCAAGTCATTCAACACAAAAGCACATAAGCCAGCTCTTACGTTATCCTCTAACAAATCAGCTTAGATCCCATGCCCAAATCTGTGTTTAGGGCATCAAACAGTCCCATGAGAGCGAAGTTGCTCCAAAGCTCAGACTTCAACAGTTTCCTGTCGCACATGGGGGTGGGACACCTCCCTTATTACATCCCAAATCACTTCTAACAGCCAAGCAGAACCCAGCTTGATTAGCAGTTCCTAATATTACATTAGTAGCCAGTATCACTCTACTCATAGCCTGAAAGTTTCTGGCAAAACCATTGCTAAGGTCATGCATTGGGGCAGGGGGGAGGAAAAAAATCCTTCCAGAATTTCCATAGGTTGCTAATTGGTGTCAATGCCCCAGCTGTCTACAATGGTCAGGAAGGGCTCAAAAGAATGAAACATAGGATATCTTCCATAGAAATTAAAATTTTGCTCTAACTAAAAATCTTCAGTTTATGTAGAGCTGGATTAAGCAACATTCACCCAAGCAAGCACTGAGTTTTAGCCAGGATCGGAGTCTCTCAGTGCTACATCATTCAGAAAACACTGTGAGAGGGTAAAAGACTATTTGCCTCTTGAAACATACAATATAAAATAGACAGTACATGTATTCTCTTTTACAGAAGTGGAACCAAAGTCAAATGGATTTTGCTAATTTACTCAATAGTATACGGGAATATCTGAAACAGCCAAGAGTCCTTTAAGTTCCGATACAAAATATAATCACCAGATGATCCTAAGGTCTTAGGAAGACAATAAGCCATTGTCAAACATCTGATTGTGACCTTCTCAGTGTGATAACCCTCTACAGAAACTACAGCCCTCGCTCTCCAGATGTAGAGGTAGGAAAACTGATGAAAATTAACTGAAGTTTTGACTCCTCTCCTTACTAACATAGCATGTGTACCTGTGCTTCACCTCTGGTGAATGGTTGTGAAACTGATTCAGAAGCAAATTCAGGTCCCCAGGCTTGCTGAGGAGTCAGCTGTTACCCAGTTAAATCTTGGTTATTAGCTGGGTTACAGATAAAGCCATGATGACACCGGGTCTAACTCAGATATCTGGGTTTAATCCTTACCTAAACAAGTCTCTAACTAAAATAAGAGGTGAAATTACCAGAAAAGTACTAGTCAAAAAGGATGCCATTGCTTAGCCTTCTAAGAAGATTCCTCTGAGAAAGGGCTAAGAGCAAACTAAGGAGTTGCTTGAAGGCCTCCTCTGACACTACTGCCCTTGAGCACTAAGACTCCAGAGGAAAGGTACAAAAGTCTGAAAACGCTCATAGGAGACAAGTTGGTCACATCCTGACAGAGACTTCTGGATTTGGAAAAGCCATTTGTAACTGTCAAAATTCTAACCACATAGAAAGAACAGAAAGGAAGATACCAGTTTTACTCACGTATTTACACAGACCCCCCAAAAAAATCCCACTTATCTAGGACATGTTTTTACAGCTGCATTTTCAAAGGAAAAAAATTCCCAGTGATCTTTGTTAATGACATACTATGTAAATAACCTACAAGCAGTAGTAGAATAAGAAAGTATACCTGGCTATATAAAGAGGAATACTCTTAATAAAAATTTTAGGCTTGGGAATTCTTTATACATCAGTTATAACTCAGCAGCATAAAAAAAAAAAAACATAAAACTTATTTCCAATGCACTAAACCAGAGGGTATTCTCAAAGCTTTGTATATATTTGACCTTTTTGCATCTCAAGATTTAGTGATCACTTGTCAGAGAAGAGGAAAAAAGGCATGGAATACAAGATAGAAAAAAAGGGTTTGTATACATGCTGTATCTGATTTTACCCATGCAAGGTATCATATTGTCAACTGAAACTCCAGTCTCATTAAGTACTATATGTTTTCAACTGCAGCAAGAAAGAGTATATGCAATAGAACATAACCCCTCTATTCTTAAATCAAGTAGCCAGCTCTACTTTTCCTGGAGGAGAGAGGTACTTCAAAAAACAGCTGCACCCAATATTACAAAGTTGGTGTAGCTTTCTGTGAGCTGCTCTTTCATGCTGAAGTAATCTGTGGTTTTGTGGGTTTCCTAAGCAGGACAGAACTTAAAGTAGTAACCACACAGCTGCTGTGATGAAAAGCTAGAAACACTTTTGATGCACACCAGATCGGGTAGCCAGCATATTTTATCTCATGCTGGTTCTAAGAGAAAGGTGGTTTAGCAACGACAGGGAGAAATTTTCAGCATCAAGGGAGCTCAGTTGGCTTTCAACTGTACTCAGAGATTGTCACATTTTTGTCTTTGCCAACCCAGTCTCTGCTGATCATATTTAACAGAACTGTTTAAGATGTGGATCAAGACAAATCAATGAAGATATGTATATCACTATGAGGTAGACATAAAAAGTATGTGTAGGTCAGATAAAAGAGTCTTAAGTATAATTTGTAAACCTATTTCACAGCTGAAGATGACTAAGAATTTAGTCTTTCGTGGTATCATTGAACTAGCAACTAGTTGCCAGTTGGCATGGCTATAAGAATGTTTTAATAAAAAGCTGAACAAATGGAAGGAAATTTTAAGTATCAGAATATAGAACTTTCCTTCTTATTTTCATTCACTGAAGATTCTCTTCCACAAGACAGTGGCTAATTTCATAACAGAATGAGGAAGAAAGGGATTCCAAACCCACGGAAACAAAGATAGCCCAAATAGTCTGCGCCAGAGCAATTGGATCAGTTCAGGCCTCCAGCTGTATATGTACCAGTTACAAGCTGTGGCTCTGTTTAACCTTCCACCACAGAATAAAACCTGTTTTTCCAGTGTCCCCCTTTGTTACATTTCTTGTTACATTTTGTAAGTTACATTAAATATCTGATAAATTCTACATGTCAGGCATAAAAAGATACATACTTCTGAACTGGCCTTGTGCTGGCTTACTCTCGTCGTCTTCACTGAATGCAATGATCTGAAGGGCATAGTTTTGATCTGGAATAAGACCTTGAATAATTGCTTTGGTTGCAGTGTTTTGAAGAATTAATTGATTGGTTTTTCCACCTGTAAGAGAACAGACAAAAACCCCACAAATATGCAACTTTGTTTGCATCTCTTATAGCATGGTAAATGTAATGACTTAAAACCATCTCAAGGTCTACAGTGACCTAAGTGTTCCCATTTTTGGGACTATCCATACAGCCAGGCCAGAGGGCAGCCTGACCAAGTCTTCTTAGACAGAAACACTTAGATCAATTCATCAGCCTTTGTATCTGTGCCTCACAGAATAGCCACAGTACCCAGCAAAACTATTAATTAAGAAATATTGTACTTTAGCTGTGTGTTAAAAGTGTACCTGTATCTAAATTCAAATACATACAGAAGTAGTACCTCGACACAGGTAATCTGATACAGCTACTTTGTTGCCTGTCTTTATATTTCAAGTTTTCATTTAAAAAAAAAAAAATTAAAAGGTTTTTTGTTTAAGTTTGATCTAAAATCTTTTTGGCCTTTTCTGGGAAGCTCACTATGGGAGAAGGCCCAGGGAGATCCATCTCAAAGCTTTGACTGAAATAGGGTTCCCGTGCTCTCCTTTGAACACTTCTTAGACCTCCTTACAGCCCAACTGGAAGAAAGGAACCCGAAGACAGATGATCAGTGACAATTCCCAAGGACTGCATAAGCTTAACTAGCATCCACCCACTTCTTCTACCTTAAGCATTTGATTCTCATACTCTCTGCCTACAACCACCCTCTGGTGAGACTGATTTTCCTCTTCTGTTGGCCAGCCAATAGTCCATTACCCACAGCTTGCTCACAGTTCCTTAGTCCTGAATGATGATATTGGCCTCAGAAAAAAATCCTCAGCCTTACGACGACAGTCGATTCATCTTAAAAGAGAACATACAGACTTTCGTTTTACCTGAACTTGGAGTGACAAGCAGCTTATATCCAGTGAATTGCCCTTTGGGGGCTTTCCAAGAGATCTGCACACTGTCAGGACTGACTACATTGTATCTGAGTCTTGTCGGTGGGGACACTGCAAGTAGGCAAAGAAAACAACATTTTAAATTCAAATAAAAAGCAACCACCAATTTCAAACAAACATAAAAATTAACACAGGTAAGAAGACAACACAAAGTTTTAATGATAAAGGATGCAAGTTATTCAAAATGTCACATACATCAGTTTATTAGTTTGTAAAACAATATCCCCAGGTGCACTACTTCCCTCAGACATACCTTTTATCTCTTTATAAAAACAAACTAACAACCTAACAGCAGAGGACAGAACGACAAACAGTGTTAGATGTTAAGACTCTAGTTTAGCAGGCAAAGCTGGTAATAAAATGCTCTTTGTTAATATATGGGAATTAAAATTGCTCTCCTTGCTCACACTGACAATATGCATTACTTAGCCTCATCTACCTGTGGGCATTTCTCCACATTGAAGGTCACTCAGGGCCAAATTTTCAAAGCCTTGTGAAGACACAGTAACCAAGAAGAAAGATAGGCACGCACAAGGCACAGGAAACTTCAGCTGCTTAATTTGCAAACCTGGCCTAAGTAGCAAACACACTTGCCAAGCTGCAAGCGCTGCTTTGGTCTAATCAAGACTAGCAGGCATGCACAGGCCAGCTGAGATTTAGGCAGGGGCAATCTGGAGATAATAAGCAAATCTGTCTTCTATTTATATTGTGCCATCACCTAGGTTTCAAATAGAAGCAGCACGTGAAATGAATAAAAGCATGAAATTATTGAGAAAGAGGTGATAGTGAAGTAACACACAGAAAAACAAATGGAAAAACCCACCCTACGTTGTTACTGCAATATCAGCAATATTGTGATGATATGCATTTAATTATTTGCATCTCTCTGCTCAGGCAAGCTCCACTGATGTTGGACAACACTCTACACAGCATTTCTGCTCTGCTCCAGGGAGCCACATCCCTCCTCCATAGCAAATAACTGAAGCAGAGCTGTTAGGTGTGCAGCCTGGGGGATCCAAGGCTGTCAATACAGGGAAAATGTTGATATATTTGAATAGGGTTTGGCCCACAGAGAACTGACAAACGCAGAGGGAAAGGCAGCCAAGGAAGCTATCCAGAGGTTGAGCAACAGAAAGGGCTAGAAAAGCTTCGCAAACTCCTCCGTCATCCTTACTCCTCCCCTTCCCACTACCTCCACAGCCCCCCTGAACTTCTTCCTTCATTTTCCAAACCCTGATGCCTCTGCCACTACCACCCTTAAGGTTTCTGTTGGTAAGTCCAAGAAATAAGAGAGACCACCTGAAGGGGAGAAATGACAATTTATTCACCCCAGGGCCCAAAAGAGCTCCTAATTGACTACACTCATGCCCACAGTTTGTTGGTGCACTAGATACAATAAGCCAATATTTCCCATGATATTTCTGAGATTTAAGGATTACAGCATATGGAGCATCTGAGTCAAGGGGCAGAATGTTCTAGCCAAGTCTCTGGCCTCTCCATTTGACCTGTTACAGTCAGTGCAGCTCTGGCACCAGCAGCAGCCAAAGACCTGTCCTGAACTGATTACTTTTTCTTACATGCTCCTTTTTCCAGGAGTTTGAGGGGAAAAAAGAAGGAGAAGGAAAGAGGCAAGTTGCAGTTTTTTGAGATTTGGGGGGGTGTTTTTAAATGCCATCTAACATTAAAAAGCGTTTTGGGTCTTACAAGTAAGAATCTGCAGGTTTAATACAACCAGCACCAATTCCACACACTCAAAATTGTTCTGATTCACAGCACTGGGCTTCCACCCAAACAGAGCATTTCCCCAGCTGCTGGGCACAATCTCGTCAGAGCTCATCTTCAGACTGCCTGTCACCTCCCCAAAGTTCAGAGAAAGAGAGGCTGCAGGCAAGAGTATGTGCAGGAATCACTGCAAATACAAAAGCAGTTCTTTGAAAATTTGGCCCTCGTACTGTAAAAATGTTTTGCTGGGCAGGTTTCTGCAAGAACATTCAGCATGCTATAATTGTAAGAAAATGACAAAAACTACGGCAAAAAGTTTGAAAGCCAAGCAGACCATGGTTATGGATTACAGCTTTTAATTCATTTTCAAGGTTCATTCTGTCTTTGAGCTATTCATAAATCACAATAAATTGGGGCTGGATGAACCAAGAGTGACAAATCGTAGCTAGAAGTTTGCAAAATATGCAATTCCTTTCATTATTTACTTCGTCTACGGAATAGCAAATAAGCTTCTGCACAATGACAGTATGCAAGTGTAAAAAATACTGCACATTTTATGAGGATCGAGTGGTAAATTTTTATGGGGATTGAGAGAGCAACAAGGTAACACCAAAGATTGATTAAAATAAAATCATGTCTTAGAATTTCAGAGTTTATAGTCTCTGTTATGTTCGTCCTTCCCCTGTCATTTCATTCTGTCCCACATTCAACTTAACAGCTTATGAAATCACCTTCTAACAAAGAAGCTGAGTTCTGGCCTAATTGCTATTAGCCATCACCAAACCAGGTAAATTTTGGGACCCTCTAAAAAACCATCACAGATCTTACAAGCAAAGAAGGACACAATCACCAAAAGTTGTTGTTTACTACAGAGTTACAATGTGAAAGACTAGAAGAGTGTGCCAGAATAGTCTTTACATAACTAGTCAATTTTCACTGGGTACTTTTTGCATGAAAGGTGGCAGTGCAGGGGAATGGACAATCCCACACAACAATTAACCGTAAGGAAGAAAAGAATTATTCACCAGACAGATACTCAACTGTGTCTTAGTTGTGCAAAGACTAACGTTCTGGCTTAGAAAAGTACATATAGCTAAGGAAGTTAAAAATCTAACACTTGAACAGACAACAAATTATTGATGGGAATTACTATACATTCACCAACCTGAAGAGGATATCTTTATTTCTTTGGACCTTTATTGTCTGTGGAACAAAATCTCACTTCTTGCAGAAAGGGAAAAAAATTAATCCAAGCTGAGTCAGTTAACTGATAAAAATCAGTAGCTAAAGCTTGTTAAGTGGTTTCACAGGAATGCAAAAGTGAATGGCCGTCAGCAACATTAGAGCAGTCACCCAAGAGAAAACTACAGACAAGTTCAAGGCTCTGGTTTATGCCATCGGATGAATTACTACTCCTAATTCATGACTCTTGTGGACAACTAGGCAATAAGTGTTTTGAACTATTCAGTATCAAAATGGAAAGGAAAAATACCATAAATTGCATATGTGCAGCTCTAAAACATCCAATACTCCAAGACTGGATACTAACTAAACTTTGTGGCTTCCAATTTATTTATGTTATAAGAATTGAACAAGTTAATATGCACTGCAATTACAATAGCAACACACGTAAATTATTGCTATACAAATAATATTTTCTATTTTAAATCAAGGAAAATTCTTAAAGCAAGTTACTTTATGAATAAATGGAAAATTCTAAAGTATTTTTCTTGCCCAGTGCTATTTTTTATGTACTATATAAGAACATAAGTAAACAAAAGCTGGATTTTTTTTTTGTTACTGTAGATGAAGTGAAATTATGATGAATGAGGAAGAAACAGCAGTGATGAAAGAATAATCACCCTTGACTAAAAACTGAATGGCACTATCTGGTTTATAAGGCATTCAGGCAACAAATGGGATAACACCACGTAGCTCAACAAAGATAAATCCGCAGTTGTAGCTTCAGGCATGTTGACTTCAGTCTCTCAAACACATTCTCCTTTCCAAGAAGTCACATTACACACCTTTACCTGAGCATCTTTGCCAAAGGAAGGAAACACAAGTTGGAACTAACACCAGCTCTTCCTACACCTTGTCAGAATGTACAATTTCTTAAAACAGACAAACACACTGTTAGTGCTGCATTAAATTGTCAATTGTTAGCCAGCTGCATGAAGATTTTACTACAAGGGGTGGCAACCTTGAGAAACAAAGGATTTGAAAAACATCTTATTACTTTAAGTGTAGCAAGAGGTATTTTTCTTCTGTGAAGATGGAATAGAGATTTCATATCACTTCGTTCAATAACATAGTAATTTGGGGCCAAGGCAATAGTCCACTCAGCTTAGTACCACGCTGCTGACAGCATTCAGCAGCTGATGCTTGCTGAAAGAGTACAAGGGAAGTATTGTTCTTTATTTAGCAAGTACACCAACACTAGCTTCTGCTGGTGTGATGATTGTGGAAAAAACTTTCACTGACCTTCATTTCATTGTATTAATAGTTTGACAATTAAATCAAAGTTTAAAAACAAACAAAGAAACAAAAAACCCCAAACACATAGTTGAGAGAAGAGTATTGTTTCCAAGCTAAAGGAATTTTGCAAAACATTCTAGAGATGGATCTCAATCCCCAATCGCGTCTTGCAAATCTTAACCATATGTATAAGGACTGAAATACAGAGAGAGAGGACTAACCATATGCTTTGCTTTATCGGCTCATTAAGTCACAAACATTCTGGACCTCATTTCTGACCAGAACTGATGTGTTGAACATTGGGAACACGTATTTCTTCGTTCACCTCACATTGCCCACACTAAATATTACTGATTATATGTGTCCCTAAGTTCTGGGAGAAGCTTGTAAAACACCCGCAGATTCCCAGACATCCGGGATGGGACGGGATGGGATGCTTTCCCAGCACCTGAGTGCCACGCAGACGGGTCAGCGCTGCTACTTGCGTTTACCAGACCTTGGAGAGCCTTGGGTTGCCGCTAGTCTCTGAATGTGCTCATGAATAACGCATCATACAAGACACTTCAGAAGAGCCCCAGGATCAAATTCTGCTCCCAGTTATGCCCATGCAGTTGCATATCAAAGGGATTACATAAATATAAAGTTGAGAGAAATGTCTTTCTTTAGAAATCATAAAAGCTCATTGGCATTCTTCCTCTCTTCTCCCCTAAGCAACAGAATACAATTTCTCTAGAAGTCAAACCACTGTCAATATGATCCAACAAGTATTTAATCCTAACAATCTCAGCAGTATCTTTTAATATGCACAAAGGAGATATTAAAAAAAAAAAAAGCTGTAGAAGTAGTCTGTGACATTTAACAGTCCTGTGCAATACTGTATGATGTAAGTGTTACAATAGCTACTGTTCCAACAAGGAAAAATACACATTCCATACAAGCCTAGTATTATAGTTGGTCCTTCAAACTTACTTGATTACATAGAAGACAGTTACAGCAATTTCTGATCAGTACTTTCATGTAAATAAGTGTAAAAATATTCTGTATGACTCATTTTGAGACACTTGAATTTGCAAAAAGATTTTTGCTATTTGAGATACAAAGATTTGAGTTCAAAGTGCACACATGAACACATAACTCTACTCCTCCCCTGAGACCACCTGCAAAACTCCTATTTCAGTAGTACTGGATCCACATCCTACTAAGAGGGAAGTAACACTTGCATTTGAATAAGGAAGTCTATCTCTGCACATCAAAGTGAAAAGCTCTGTCTTCTTATTTATGGCTTACCTTGGCCCTGGGCATCACTGATGAAGAAAGCCGTGACAGCTAAAAAAGCCAAGAGGAAACAGCTCTTTATCTCATACCAACAAAGCATCTTCTTCCCCTCAATATACACAGTATCAGCAGGTCTGAAAACACATAGAACAAAAAGGTTTATTAAACCTGCAAAGCTGAGGCATCCACTTTAATGAAAATGTGGGCAGAATCTGGGTTCCACTAAAAAAAAACAGGAATTTGTCATAGACATCAGTGGAGCCAAGATTTCATCCTGACAGCAGTTTTATAACCAAAGAATACTTCACCTGAAAGGGACAAAACCAACCATTTGGGCTACTCAACAGTTCTGAAAATTTGTGAAGAGAAAATTTATGTTCTTTGCTAAGCATACATTAGTACTAGAAGTAGTTTGCTATATGTAACAAGGTAAAATGGGTATCTCTATACAATCCAGTGTCACAAGCACCTTATCTACTTGTGGTAGAGAACTCTGAAGATCTCAATAACAAAGAGTGAAAGTGTTATCTACTTTATATACAGAAAGCATCCAAAATGGGATGTTAAATTATGTATGCCAGGATTCCGTAATAAAAGAATAAAATAACAAACAGCACACAAGTTGAGAACTGCCCTGCAAGCCTACCATAAAATAGCATGTATGTGTACTCAATAACCCCAGCGAAATAATCACTGATCAGTTCAACTGAGCAATTTTACACATCAGTTGTCAAAAAAAGGCAGAACTTCATTCAGAGGAAACACGAGTCCTCTTCTCATTGTTCTCTATACCCTACTATATTTTTCCTTTCCTTATCTTACTCAACTTATTCTGTTCCCTGTTTTACTACCTGGCACTTACAGTGACTAAAGCAGATGCAGCTCAGAAGGTGCGCAGGGTATCAGCTGAGTAAGGACTAATTCTATTTGCAGGTAATGACATGGTCAAAAATATTTAGTCCATGTTAATCAGTTAGGAACATCAACACTTCAGAGTGCAGCACTATATGAACACTCAAGGTAGCCCTAGGTGAACTAATTGGGTAAAAGGATGCAATTCTGATGCCAATGCACAAGTTCCAGAAGGGGTAATTTATCCGCCCATAGAAGCTAGGTTAAAACAGCACACATTTCACTATCTGAACTTGGCCTCTACCACTTTCCAGTAGTGTTATTCAACATATATAGAAATGCCCCAAGATACATGAACATGTTCATAACATTGTGCTTATAAACATTTATCGCTCAACTACACTGCGCTAGTTCTAATCAATTTTCTGGGCCAGGAAGAAGAATTTTTGCTGCCCCCTTCTGTTAGTATTTTATGGGAGAATTAAATTAAGATAATTGACAGTAAACTTCTTGTTGTCAACAGAGAGTTTATTTCGGTAAATTTTGGTTTACATGTTTCTGTGTTGCAGATCTCTCCCATTTACTTTCTGTGTCATTTGCTCTAATATTCCCAATACACCATCATTGAATTTGCCTTCCATGTTTTCCTTGTCTTCTAAGGATTGCACAAAGCAAGTGGTTCAACCACCATCCAAAAGAAAAGGCAGTCTGAAGCACCTCAACCATTATTAAACACATAACAGGTTAGACATACATCTCCTTCTCTCTTCAAGTATTTACAATTTGCCATAGTTATCCCAGGATTTGGTAGGTCTGCTGTTGCAAATCCTAGTCATGAATGCTTGATATGTCACCAAGAAACATAATATATAGGAGACTTAATCATTGCAAATTCCATCTCTGCAAAAGGTTACATAAGTTTTAGCTAATTTATCAACAAATTTCACACTACTTAAATATTTTCAAACCATGTCTTACAGTATAAATCTCTCAAGACTGAGGTAAATAGCTAGACAGGCTGGAGAGTTGGGCAGGGAATAACTTGATGAAATACAACAAGGGAAAGTGTAGGGTCCTGCATCTGGGCAAGAACAACCCCAGGCTCCAGTATGGGTTGGGGAACGACCTGTTAGAGAGCAGTGTAGGGGAAAGGGTCCTGGGGGTCCTGGTGGACAGCAGGATGACC
>VWYH01004333.1:1802-98014 GCA_013399365.1 Pampusana beccarii | reverse complement strand
AACAGGCACCAGTTCCTCGGCTCGACATCCCACTGGGCGACAGGAAAAGCGCGACCTGCCCCGGCACCACCGCGGGCTCGCGGGAGCCGCCGGGCCCGGCGCCATGGCCGCCCCCACGCGGGACGGGCGGGAAAGCGCGGCGGGGCCGGCGGGGCCGGCATTCCGTCCCGGCTCTGGCAGACCCGCGGCACGGCAGCCGCGTTTCGCTCGCCCCTCCGCAGCCCCCGCAGCCCCGGCTCCAGCCTGGCCCGAGGGGCCGCGGCTCACAAACGCGGCGCCGCTCCTGCCCCCCGCCTCCCACCCGAATTCCCACGCAAGTTCAGAAAAGGGCANGCAGGGGGATTGGACCAGATGAGCTTTTGAGGTCCCTTCCAATCCCTAGCATACTGTGATACTGTGATCCAGCAACAAAGATGTCCACCAGAAAGTTATTGCTATGCCCAATTTTTAGGACACGTCCTCCAGATGGAATTCAGAAACCTGAGCAAAGTGCCCGGGCTTCCTACTACATGAACACAGAGTCAGACACTCAGGGACTAGTTCCAGACTCATCAGCACAGTCAGCAGACAGTTGCACAGCGATAGGCAATAGGAAGAATTAGGACAGTTAAGTCTTAAACAGTCTCAAATACATCCCTTGGATATCTCACATTGGATGTTGATGCTTCTCCCCTCAGCAACACAACCAGGATCAAGTAAATGTAGACTCTTCGAAGAACAGCATACAACTTATTCTTCAATGTAGTCACCACTGACAACATGAGGATTTCTTAGCATGTAATAACCCAGACATTAAAATATTCACACACAGCAGTGGCTCAGTTCCTAGTCTGCTAGATTTGCTATACATACTCCTCCCAAATAAGGGCTATAAATAGTGACAGGCAATCCTATGTAGAAACACATCTACTGCTCCTTTTAGAGAAAAGCCATCGCACAGACAAGCAAGATTTACTGGATACATACAACTGGTGCTAGATAAATCAGGCACAAGTTCACCTCTACAATAACTCACACTTCACGGTTCCACTTAATTAGGAAAGGCAACTGCCCATCTGCAGCCACCTTGTGGCTGACATCACCTGGGAATAAAAATAAACATTCTATTCCTCCTGGTTTTTATCTGCTTCACCTCTTATTAAATATTTGGTACAGCAGTTATCTGACAGAACACCTCTGGCAGCAGAGGCCAAACCCTCCCAAGCCAAGAGCTGTGTGGGTGGGGTGAGCCCCGCTCCCCCTGTGCCCACAGCTGCTCCCCCAGGCTGGCTCCCCAGGAACGGGGCACCTTCTCCCGAGGGAACAACCAGTCTTCGAGGTGCCCCAGTACAGGAGAAACCCCAGGGACGTCCTCATGCTCTGCACAGCCCCGGCAAGGAGGCTGGGCCGCCTCGGCGCAGCCCTGGCACCTCTTCCCGAGGCTGGCGGGTTGGCGCTGCCCTCCCGCACACCAGCCCTCTGGGTGGCTCGTTGCGGAGCGGCGTGGCCCTGCGTCCAGCCGCCGCCCGGGAACAGGCACCAGTTCCTCGGCTCGACATCCCACTGGGCGACAGGAAAAGCGCGACCTGCCCCGGCACCACCGCGGGCTCGCGGGAGCCGCCGGGCCCGGCGCCATGGCCGCCCCCACGCGGGACGGGCGGGAAAGCGCGGCGGGGCCGGCGGGGCCGGCATTCCGTCCCGGCTCTGGCAGACCCGCGGCACGGCAGCCGCGTTTCGCTCGCCCCTCCGCAGCCCCCGCAGCCCCGGCTCCAGCCTGGCCCGAGGGGCCGCGGCTCACAAACGCGGCGCCGCTCCTGCCCCCCGCCTCCCACCCGAATTCCCACGCAAGTTCAGAAAAGGGCAGCGGGGAGTTCGTTGCCTCCGCCGAGCTGAGGTCGGGTCCTGTGAGACCCAGCGGCTGCCCGCTGGCAGCCCCCAGCAGCGGGGGCGGGCTCGCCTGCCCGGGCAGCCCCCAGCTGCAATAACCACCCCGGGCTGAGGAGTCAGGGCGAAGCGATCTGCCCCGACGTGCCGCGGGAAGGAGGATGCACCCGCAGGGCGGGTACCGGGCAGCAGCCAGACCTTCCGTTTTAAAGAGCGGCCGGTTACTTTGTAGTTATGATTATTTGTAAAAGTAAGGTTTCCGCAGCAGTTTCTAAGGGGGAGCCCCTCCCCGCCCCAGGCGCGCCGCTTCCCACCGCTCCATCCTCACACAGCTCTCCCCGCCGGGGCTCCGCGCCGGCCGCCGCGGGGCTGTCCGGGCAGGTGCGCGGGAAGCGCTCCTGCCCCCCGACCGGTTTTACCTCCCCGGAGCCAGCCCCCCGCCCCGGCCCTCGAGGGAGGCGACGCGGAGCTCACACCGACCTGCGCAGACACCGGCGGGGGAGCGGCCGCTGGGGGTGCGCTCAGGCGGGGCTGCGGGTGCCGAGCCGGCTGCGGGAGCGCCGCTTCCCTCCCCTCCGGCCGCTCTTCCCCTCGCCGCGCCGCATCTGATAAGGCGAAAAGGCAGCGAAAGGAGGCGGGCAATTATAGAGCAGAAGGTGGAAAGAAGAGCGGGGGGTGGAAGGGGCATGAGCGGTGTCTCCGCCCCCGAGCCCGAGCTCCGCGGCGGGGGCGCGGCCAGGTGCGCGGGGAGGCAGGGCCGGGGTGGGACCCCGGGGGGCGGGTTCGGGACAGCTTTACATGCGCAGGTGCTGGGCTTGTCAGTGTCATCTTTCTTCTGGTTTTGCTACTTTTTAACTCATTTTCCTCTCCCCGAAGTTTCTCGTTCACTTCGTTTTAAGTGATTTAAAAGGTGCCAAGCAGTACGGCTTGGAATGCAAGTATCCCCCAATGCCGGGTATTGCGATGTGTAGATTAATGATTCATTGGGGAAATATTTATATTAAAGTGTTCCAGTACATGTCTGGCTTAGTATAAACCTTGATTAAAAGCGTCATAGTACATATGCACATTTTTGCCATGTGCACAGACACTGCAATGGGGACATGGAATTGCAGAATCTATATTCATATAGAAATATGTGTATTGTTACAGTATACCCCACTGAATTTACAATTAAGGCCACTGTTCACGAAGTCCCAAGAATTTAAGAGGTGAATGAAAATATTCATTTCAACGTGCCTGGTCATCTGTAAGCAGTTACAAATGAAATCACTGAAGGATTTTAGTTAAGAAACAACAGGCATAGGTGAAAAGAGAAATGCGCATCCCTTTCTTAAAGTAAGTAGGAGCCCCATTTAGGGAAGGGAAAGGCAGCAAGTCTCAGGGAGATGACTGACTCTGTAAAGCAGGCCCTTCTGTTGTTAAGTAGGATTCCCCAGTCCTGCACACTCGTGTTCAAATTCAGAGTGCACAAGTATCTTTCCCCTAAAACTGCATTTTTTTAAAAAACTCTTTAAGTGCAGTTGTTTTCTATAGCAAAGGTTAAAAAGCATTCTTAGATCTGAAAAGCATCTCCCAGCCCTAGGAATCAGGAGATCCTGTCATCTGCAGTTATTCCGTTGCACCGCCAGCTGTGTGCAATGGCAAGACTTGTACCAGTCAAGAAGAGTTTAGCTGCAAGACAACAATTCCGCTGAAGCAATAAGAGGTTCCGCTTATTGATGCTAAATGTGATATATTTTGTACCTTTTCAGTCCCTGATTTGTGTATTTAGCTAAACAATAATATCCAGAAGACAAGGAAGCAGATGGATGGGTCTATTTGCAATGCCCTTGAAGACTTCGTAAATGTTGGGACATAAATCAGCCTAATCCACGACGGCTTGCTGGCTCCTGCATTTCAGGGCAGGACAAGGAACAGCCTGCCAAAGGGAGAGTCTGGCTCCGTTTCTCTCCCCCGCCTTTTTTCTTTCCCTCCCAGATTTATAATGTCGAATGCAAAGTCCATGAGCACCACCCTGTGGCTGCATCTGGTCGGAGTACTGGGACTCATAATTCCTGAGGATCCTGCTGACCGGTAAATAGATTCTGTAACTATTTGCAGCCCTCAAATGACTTTATGCTTTAATGTTTAATCACCCGTTTGCATCAGAAATAAAGTTAATATTTTAAGCTTATGCAAAGTGTGTAGTTTCAAGGGTAAGTCTGCTGATTTTATTAATATCAGTTTATTTGTCCACTTTTTAGAGTGAATCACACTTGTTACCGTTGAACTTTACTCAGCTTCCTCTGGAAAACATGATAAACCCTGTGTAATTACAAGGAAGAGCTCATGCTTTTCAAAAGTTCAAGCTGGAAGTGAAAAAGTAAAGCTTTCTTGAAAGAGTACATATAGGTTGAACATCTGGAAATAGAGTAAGGCACAATATGCAAAATATTAACATATAAATCATTTACTAATGTTTCCTTTTNAAAAAAAAAACACCACCACAGTTTTGAGAATAAATTTATTTAATGTTAATTTACCCCATGAATTTACCTCCCACTATTTTAAACTGTCATTTCCAAAGAGCAGCAATTATTTACAGCCACCACATTTTAAAAGTATTAAAACCAACAAGATATTGACCGCCCTTTGCTTCACTAGTATAGATTCCACAACATTTCTATAAATAGGATTACAGGTGAATGGTATTGAAAACACAGCTGGAAACAATTTCACTAATCAAAGGTCAGTTCCACAAATAATAGAATTCGTGCAGGCTGGTGAGCTCAAAGTGAACTGGGCTGAGTATCTAAAGGTTTGATTGAATGAAGTAATGGATCATCAACTGCACTATTTGTGGGAATAGAACAGAAAACAAAATAATGGATATTTTTTGTGGCTGTGGGGAAGACTTATGCTGTAATTATGAATCCTCAGCTTTTTAGAATGCCTTCTGCTTTTTTGGATATACTTAGAATATTTTCTTCTTATTTTTTCTGATATATTAATGAATGCAATGTTAATTGTGGTGCCATCTTTCACAAGGCTTTTGGGGTATGAGACTATCAAGCTTGGGGATATTTTTAAGTTGCAAAAAATTAAAAACTACTCAGGTCTCATATTCTTTTATTACAATGACTTTTTAAAAGCAATTCATGTTTTTATCTCCCAATATATCTTACAAAGAGAGATACTTTTTTTTAAATGCCCTGTCTCCTACAGTGTCCGAAAACTCCAGTTGCATGCAACGATTTTGACTATGGAACATTCCTTTGAAAGACTTGAACTAGTCTTTAGGCCTAACAATGATTTCTAGAATTTTGTTTTTGCTATTGAAAGAACACAAATACAAAGATAGTACTTGAAGTATAACTGACTTTTGCTTTAAATGTTTTAATTCTTATGAAATATGATGGTACATGCAGTGCTCTTTGGAAGATGGTTTGCCAAGATCAGTCTGTCAACACTTGCAATAATTATGTGATTTATGAAGTTATGTGCTGAGAGATCAGGAAAGGATCCCTGGGGTGTATTGCTAGTGATTGGTCTCCAGTTGGACTTTGTGCTGCTGATCACAACCCCTTGAGCTCAGCAATTCAGCCAGTTTTCAACTCCCATCACTGTCAATCTATCTGGCTCATGATTCATCAGTGTGTCCATGAGGAAACTATGGGAGAAAGCCTTACTAAAGTTAAACAACATCACAGTCAAAATGCAAAATCTGTGATCGCTGCTCCCACTCGCTCCCAGATGGCATGCTGAGACTTCATCGGCCGTCCCAAGAGAGCACTGCATTTGATGGGCAGGTCCTGGGAGCCTGCCAGCGGGAGACAAGTTCCCTGGGGACAGCGGAAAGAACAGGCTTTATGATATTTGAATCGAGCAGCACTTGGAAATAGGTATGCACAAGTACAGCGTTAGACTGGCAAAAGTGAGCCCAGATTTTTTTCCCCTGGATAACACTGTGATACGGAATAAGTTGCAGCCTACCACTGGTATAGTACAACACAGGGAGGGAAGGGTTCCCCCCATTTCTTACTGAATAAGCAGAAGACCGACAGATTCTGGTTGCCTGTGCCAAAAGTAATTTTCTTTGGAATGAAATCCAGGCTGAAATGAATATTTAAACCCAGTAAGAGCTGGAAGCAATACTGCTGTGGTCTCTGTAATATATACCTTGAGTAATGAATACAAGAGATGTCTGGAACAAGGAAGAATTACCATCCAAATAACATGTATCAGAAGTGATTACTTAAAAGAAGCAGAGCTTCTTGTTTGTCTCCTACTGAGCTTCTTGTCTGAGCTCCTGCCCTTGAATGCTATAATTACACAGCTCTGGTCTGCTTCAGTCTACTTCAAGCACTTTTCTAGTACATGGGTCCATGAGAAGAGAATTCTTGACAAGAAGAGTAAGATTTGTTAAATGCTGTCCAATGATCCACTTTCCCATCCTGCTGGTTAATGCAAAACTATGCATTTTCAGTTTTTCTAACTTGTAACTTTTAGAAAATTGTGTCTGCTCATTAGACTCTGAAAAATAATTACTGAGTTGTCTCCTAGAATTATATTGCATGACAATACGCAGGGTGGGGTTTTTTTGCCACTGAATAAATACCTGAACAAACCCCTCCTTTAATAAGCACTTTGTATTGCTCACAAATTTTATTCGTCTAAACTATTTCCTTTGTTCTGTTTTAAACAGTCTGGTTCTCTTTGCTGCTTTTGTTTTAAGGCATTTGAAGTGGATGATGGGATTCAGAGATGGGTGCTTTGTTCTCCTACACATTTTTAAGTATTACAGTTGAAATTTTCGAGAATAGACTTATTTTTGCAATATGCTAAACGTATAAAGTTAGATTCCCATGAATAAAATATTGAATTTACCTTAGCAAAAAATTTATGGAAGATAAATGATACTGTGATTTGTATTTGCCAAATAAAAAGCTATTATTGTAAAAAAACGTAGCCTGTGTTTCAGAGGAATTTTGTACAAAATGTGAATGGAGAAAGCCAAGAGAATGTTCAATATTTTATTGTTGCAAACAGCTCAAGAAAATTGCCTTCCGTTTTTATACTTCAGGGACATTTAAGTGCCTGAAATAACTGTCAGTTAATTATTCCAATAAATATCAACACTAAATATCAGTACACTGTAAATCTCATTTTTTTCAGATAGGAGAAAGAGAAATTACAGCAGTTCAAAACTTTTTTTTTCAGTGACGAAGCAATAACAGCTGGGGGCAGTCTTGGACAAAAAACTCTTTTGTGTATTAACGAACCTGTATCTTTCTAGTTTCTGTGTATCCAAATTAAAGTACTGTGTCTGCTAAAGAAAACTAACACTTTAGTACTCCTCATGCTTTCTTCTACGCTGTAAGAGTGGATAAATGATCAGCTGTAAAGCCCTGTATTACTCAGCTTCTGTGCAGAAGGGTTCCGTTCAGCCAAAGCCAACTCACAGAAAGCTCCTCTGGGCAGAAGGAGGTGCTACCATGGGATGGATGGATTGCACTGCTGCTCAGATTACTGCGGAAGTTTTATGTGTGACTGTTGTCACTGAGCTGTCCCTAAGACTGAGACGGCCATTTGCTGTCTCAAGATTTGCCAAGAATTGTTGGGATAAAGAGAAGAAGGAGGGAAAGTTTGGTTCTGCTCTGCATGTGTTGCAGAACTAGCACTCTGGGTCACATATACACATATAGTGCTTGGACGCTTTCCACTGAATGTGATTTAAGTGTCTTAAATATAAAGCCGAAAATAAGAGGAAATTACACAGAAGGAAAGCAGGTTTATATGCTAGCCTTAAACAAATAGCCAGCAGTAATTATGCTCCAAAGCGATCGATCTGATGACTTAAAGAATTATAGGGTGTTGTAACCAAGACTGTGAAAGCTGAAAAAATGAGAGGCAGCAGTCTACAGCCACAAAAAGCAGATAACATCTCAAAAACTTTTGGGTTAGCCTTTTTATTTTCCCCCCTCACTCTTAACACTCAGAGGCTGTAATTTATGCAGCTGTGGAAGTTTTTGCAATGTCTGGATCTTGCACTGAACATCACCTCAATTCATGTTCTTCACAAAACCCAGGAAAAAGAGTAGGATATTCAGCAACAGCCCATTCACGATGCTACTCTACTTTCCAGTATTTGTTCATTAAACTGTAGTGACTGACTTTTCATCCTTTGCTTTTTTACAAAGTACTGTAATATGCGTGTCATGTCTTTTTTTTTTTTTTCTGTTTCCTTTAGATTATCACTGTTTGGGCCCTTTTGTAATCTTTAATTCGCTGGTAGCATTCGTCATAAATGCTAGTTTAAATGTTCTTGTAATGTTGGCACTCGCCACAATAATGGTCTTTATCTTACGGTTCACAGAAAAAAACTTGTCCGTGGCCTGTTTTATTAATAATTAGCACAATGATTAAGGTAAATCAAGTTACAACAGGGTCATGAGGAAAACAAAGCCTCAAGGACTGCAGCGTTTCTTACAGCTCAGTCTTCATAGATATGGGTAGAATAGTAGATGTTCTTCACTATCTAGGACAAGCATAACGTCTGTCTCAATATTTGAAGTCTCGGAAGAACAGACAAAACATGTGCTTTAGGCCACTGGGCATTTCACAGTGTTGATAATAATTATAATAACAATAATAACAATAATTCAGCACATGAAAAGGAATTACTACTGTTTGGGACATCAGCCAATCTGTCCCTTCAAATATTAGCCAGGTTTGAGTTGGAGAATTAGTCCTTAAAATCTGGAAGCTCTGAATGCTTTTGCACTGAGAAGCGAGCATGTGAGTCCTTGTAGTAACAAACCGTATGTTTGTATTGCTTCTGCATACGCTCGTTCGTTAGAGCTAATATTAGCATGCGTAAGAGACTGAGCATACAGACAATTAGACAGCAGATTAATTAAGTCAAGATGGATCACAATCCTATTGTATCCTGTTCTATTATTTTTTCCCGATGCCAGCCAAAGGAATAGCTTGCCTCCCTGTCTCCCATTTAGCACAAATAACTATCCGCGGGGAAGTCAGAACATTCTTTGACTGACATTAATCTTTGGGAAGCTCCCCCTCTCATCTTCCCTGCTCTCCATCACAGTTCAGATTGCCAGCCTGGAAAGCCTGGGAAGCTGCATAGGAGGAGAATGGGGTTTTGGGGCAGTGAGCCTTCCTTAGTAAAATAATTTTTCACTGGACCTAAAATATGCAAACTGTAGGAGTCTACAGTGAGGACTTCAATCTATGAAATGATAAAAGCAACATGTCCGGGAGTTGGCTGTATTCCCTCAAAATCAAGAGTGAAACTCCTTTGTAGGGAAGAGGGAGGATGGGATCAGCTTATTTCAAAGAGTTCTAAGCACCTTTGAAATTCAGTGAGCTTCAGGCTTGGCTCTCACACGAGCAGCTCTCCCTGAGCAGTTCTCCACCAGCTCTTGCAGAGCCATCCAGATGTCTGTCCATCAGCTGCTTCTGTACCATAGTGGTAAAGGAGGAACAGGCAGTAACAATGCACTTTGTTACCGACATCAACTGTTAACCATAGAGATACATTTCCTAAAATCACGTTTCTGCCCTCTTCTTTAGTCTAAGGTTCCTTTTCTTTGCACATCTGATGATAATTTTAAAAACTTGTGTAGTTATTGCCTGCACTCTAAATAAATAAAAAATAATAATAATTTTTTAAAAAGAAATAACTATGAAAAGTCAAGAACAGCTTTGTTTCTTCAGTGTGCTACATTCTTCATATATTTTTTTCTTTTCAAAAAATTCCATCCCTGGTCTTTTGCCATGTTCAGAAAGTATTACAACCACAGGACAGGGCAAGTAAGTTCAGATTACTATGTACATTCTATTCATTTTCCAAAAAAATTTATTATAAAACTTGTGAAGTATTTCATGCTAGATAAAATTTTCTGAACATAGGAACAAACAGATGAACACCATCAGACTGTAGTGCCATGACTCATTTCTGGGTTCACAGGATTAGGTGAGAGTCACACTTAAAGCAACCCATTAAAATAAATGCCTGAACAAGACTTGGTGCTTTAGTGATGCTGAATAATCACATTGTAGATCAGCGGAACAGCATAATTCTGTATTGGGAATAATCACAATGAGAGTCCACTCTCTTTTTTGTTGTCTCTTTTTTCTAGAGTGATTTAGAGAATCCATGTTTCTCACCTTGAATAATATTTCATGTTAAACCAAGGCTGCATTTGGTGGGCAAGTCCAGTTCAGATTTACAAAATAATTTCCTAAATGTGGGTTGTCTTTTATCTTTCTGCTGTAAAAATCAGCCTGCCAATAAAAGGCCAGACTGTTATTTTGCTTCTATTCATACAATCAAGTGTCATTTTTGTACAACTAATGGAATTATTCCTCATTTTCAAGTGGATAAATAAAATAGAAGCTCACCATAACTATTTATATTCACTAATGCCATTTGCCTAACTGCATTCTCAAATAATTTTTGACACTGTTAAACTAGTGTTAATTTTCTTGGCTTTGTCTAGTGAGCGTGTCAGATTTATAGGGCTTTCTATATGTGATTAATGTCAGTGGTAAAATTAGAATTATTGATGGACGTAAAATTAAACATCTGAACTCTCCATAACTCCCACTCTTTTTACACGAGTGAAACCCACATTTTACAGTTGTCATAGTTCAAAAGGTGTTAGCCTGTCATATTTACTTCCAAATTCCCGCTTATTTTACTAAAAATATTATATGGTCTGTAGCAATACTCACTATTTAGCTATGATGTTATCCCACTGACAAGCCTGTGGGCTTCCCGGTGCTTGCTTTTCAGCGACAGGCAGGAATGTGCTGGACAAATCAAGCCCTGAACTGAATGTGCTATTGAGGGTGTTTCGTACGACTGGGTTCTCTATGAACTGCAGGCTGTTTTTGTGGCTTTGCTTGGGTAAACGTGGCTCTGGTTGCGGGCCTGGTTGCGCAAGCATCCTGACGTTTGGTCTCCACATCCTCCCACACGCCGCTGTGCTGGGTGGTGGTGCAGCTCCAGGGAAAGGGCCTCGACCAGCTCAGACATGCTCAGCTGGCAGCCTGCAAACTCCAGAGCTTCCCTTGGAGGAATGAGAGCTTGGAGAAGAGCCTGGAGAGGACCGTGGAGCTTGGAGAGGACCGTGAAGCTTGGAGAGGATGGTGGAGCTGAGGAGCTCACAGGTTGACTGCGCATGATGGGCACCTGGCACACTGGTGTTGAGAGCCTGTGTTGTGGTTTAACCCGAGCTAGCAACACAACCACGATAGCTGCTCCCTCACCCCCCTCCCCGTCCCCCAAATAGGGGGGAGAATCGAAAGGGAAGGGAGAAACTTGGCTTGAGTTTAATAATAACACAGTTTAATAAAATAACAAAATACTAATACACTACACGTGTATATATATATATATATACTAGAAATAGAATATAAAATAAAAGATACTCAAGGCAATTCCTCATGAACTCTGTCCACACTGAGCAGCCAGTCCCAGGAAACAGCACCTGGTCCCAAACAGCTGATCCCAAAGAGAGAAAAGAGGAAAAAGGAAAAAGGCCCAGAGGCCTCTGCAAATGGCAAAAGGCTGGACTAATGAAAGTCCCTAACAGAATTTCCCCAGCTCCAACAAAAAGAGCAAAGAAGCGAGAGACAGAGATTGGAAATCCTGACTCTCCTTAAATAATTAGCATGACGCTAATGGGATGGAATACTCTTATTGATCAGTCTGGATGTCAGTCAAGGCCTGCCCCATCCATGCCCCCCTTCCTTGATGCCTCACACCTGTGAAGATAACACCAGGGTGTTATCTCTTGTTCTCAAACTGAGTTCAAATAATGACCGTGCTAGCTATGAAAAAGAAAGGTTTCTAACTGCATGAAGAAAGTTACCTCATTTTCAGTCAAAGCAGCACAGCCTGCTAAAACTGAACATAAAGCATTGCAAATAACAAGTTTACAGCTACAAAAGATTCAAAATACATAAAGAGTAATATTTTTCCACGGCTACAGAGCACTTGGCTTGTGGTCAATACAGGGGACTGCCCTCTCTCTGCGTTAGGGGGTGTGTGCCTGGCTTGCCCTCTGAACACCATGGAGTGGAAGGGTTGTCCAGCATGCAGTGGACAAGGTCTTGAAGGAGCAATTTGGAGCTCTGCTTCTCCACGGGCTCCCTGGATGGCTTTAGGCACCCAGATTGCCCATGTGGGTTTTACCTTCCCTGTGGCAGATCTATGAGCTCATCTGGTGACACTTGGAGAATGGTGGATGTGGGAGTGGGAGGCCTGAGGATGTGCTACCAGTGGTAAAACCTATTGAACATGAAGGGGTATAAGCCAGCTAGTAGGCCATACAGTCGCAACACATCAGGTAACTTCTGGTGAAATCTTCAGTGCTGATGGCCCTCTAAACACCTGTGTGAGTTAAAAGGTATTTTTGATAAACACTTTTTCTACATCAGCATCTAAATTCTCTCTATATTTCACTTCGAATTCCTCATTTCCCCTTCTGCTCAGTCCCCTTTCTGCTACAAGGGGTGAGCAGACGCTACCCTTGACCAAGGGCTGAGATGTTGAACACTGAGATCTGTGACTGACTGTGGTGCAAGTGACATAGTAAGGAGAGCCATCACTGAAGCACATGGGAGGTATATAAATACTTCAGGACACCTTACAGCTAAACCACCTGTCATATTGCAATCAGTGGAATAAAATACAGGTTTAAGTGGAAATACTCAGCTTCTTCTGCTTATCTTCTCATCTGCCGTGGCTGCAGTAGCTACTACTCCTTCTTATGATCTCATTTCCTAGCGGGAGCCAGTTGTTGCCTAGTTGTGGCCCCTTGGGTGAAATTAGAATCACAGAATCATAAAATGTCCTCAGTTGGAAGGGACCCACAAGGATCATCGAGTCCAACTCCTGTCCCTGCATAGGAAAAGCCCACAGTTCACATCATGTGTCTGAGGGTGTTGTCCAGTCTCTTCTTGAACACTGTCAGGCTTGGGGCCGTGACACCTCCCTGGGGAGCCTGTTCCAGTGTCCAGCACCCTCTGGGTGAAGAACCTTTTCCTCATGTCCAACCGAAACCTCCCCTGGCACATCTTCCTGACATTCCCTCGGGTTCTGTCATTGGTCACTAAAGAGAAGAGATCAGTGCCTGCCCCTCCTCCCCTTGTGAGGAAGCTGAAATACTTTTCAGGACAACTTAAAAACAGTAACACCCAAAAAGCAGCAAGAGTCTGCTAAAACATAGAGAGAGTAACTATGTATGATCATTTATATATACAGATTACAGCTCAACTGACAAATGCCTCTGGTCCCCTTGGTCAGTGACAGACAATTTGGAAACAAAGCTGTCCTTGGGTGAGAGGCCACTTTGCACCTTGACTAAAAGCGTAAGAGGACAGGAAAAGGAGGCACATTTCTTGGGACATTTAATAATAGCACATCGTCACAGTCAGGTCTGCATGATACAATTGTGCAACGACTTCTCAGAGAATTGGCTGGATAGCCAGGAAGTTCTTTCCCATCAACAGCGTTAATTGAATATACAACTGGGTAACTCCAATAAAATTATCAACAGTAAGACAACTGAATTAGCTGATACTAAGTGGTGGTTATTAGGGATGTCGTTCAGTTGCTCACATACAGGTGCCTAGTGCCATTTGAAGTATCCTACAGTATTTAAGACATCCTCTAGGACTAAGTCTCTAAGTGTGATTTTGAGGGGACATAAACTTACCCGTAGATCCTCTCTGACCCATAGGAACGTCTCAAACACCCTAAAGCAGGGGTGTCGAACTCATTTTCATCGGGTGCCACATCTCCTACATTTATACAGTTGTAAAATTATATTCGACCCTTTGAAGGCAACTGTGAGGCTGATGTGGCCCCCGGTGAAAATGAGTTTGACACCCCTGCCCTAGAGCATCTTCAATGGCACTCGCATTTCTGTGTGTGCAACAGAACCAAGTCGCGGGTTTCTGAGTTCAGATTCCAATTAGATAAGTAGAAGTAGATGCTATCACCCTGCTGTGATGCTTTTTTTCAGATTATCTGCAGATGGGGGAAGAAAACACTGCATTAGCATGTGTGCCAAAGGCCATCTTCGCAATTACAAGCCCATTGTTAGGAGTTAATCATGATAACGACTGGAAAAGGGTATCATCAAAGAGCCTTTAAAATGTGGACAGTTTGACACTCATTATAAAACTTTTCTTCCTGTATTAATGTGGCTTCCTGAAACGCTGCACATTGAGACAGCATTGTCTCGGGATTTTTTTTGCAAAAGAAACAGTAATCAGTGAGAGTTAAGGTGTGTTTTCTGTGCCTTCATCTTTCACGTACAATTTCCAGCTGCACCAGAAGATTTTTTTTCTTTGACTATGTAGGAGATGACGTCAAGCGGATTTGTATTTAAATGATCTCTGGAACGGAATACTGATGCTGCTGTAAGGAAGGTGAATCACTAACCCTCGGAAAATAATCTCTTAAAAGAATTAACAGTAATACAATTATGTGGATACATATACAGCAGGGAAAGAAACAAAATCTAAACAATGTAATTCTTACCTTATAACGAAAATTGAACATTCAAGTCAGCATCCTTTTATAAATGCTTCTTTTAAGCATATTTTGTAACGTGATTTACCTGCTGGAGTGTAATAGAAAATGTAATGTTGAATTTTTTTAATATTTAACAGGATCTTGTTGATCCTGTCAAAACAAACGAAGACACACACAGTCCCAAACTGCAGTGACAAACAAAAGGGTGCGGTGAGTTTTCTTCAAAATGCAGTTGAGCTGACAAGGCTCATGAAACAAAACAGGCAACAGGAAAACGTAACATTAAGATCTGGAATACTGTCATGTTTCTTCCTTTCCCAGTTAACCCATGAAAGCTAGTGGGTTCCATCTGCAATATTTAAATTAGTTTTGAGAAAATAATATCTTGTTTCTAGAACTACTTTGCAGGTAAAACAGGAACGTTAAGGCACTTTGAGAACAGAAACTAAATAGAGTCCTGATCCTGCAAACGACTCAGCACTTCTTCCGGGTGAAATCACTTAATATTTCCCAGGCTTTGCTCAACATCATGCGTCATTAAACTTTTGCTAGTAAACACGAAGAGCTAACATTAGCCCCATTGCTGGACACCATTGACAAGTTGTTCAGTCAAGCCTCCTTATCTGCACGTGTATTTATTTTTAGCTGATACATGCAGTGTTTGCGCATATATAGAAATATTTTATACAGACTTTAGAAACTGAAGATATGAAAAAACGTTTTAATTACTTCATAACGTAAATGAAAATTGTTTCTTTAAAGGAAATGTTTCGTTTGTTACATTTTAAACAAATATTTCACAAACAAACGTATCTTTACTGTGCTCTTATCTAGTGCATTTTATGCTTGAATGTTCTTAAATGCAAAAGCATTAATTACAACTTTATTCTTATTGAGAAGACAGGTTAAGAATGTACATCATAAATTTAGTTATAAAACTACAACATTTTTCTCCTCTGTGATACTATTAAGAAACGTAACGGGACAGAACCTTTCCATGCTATCCACCCTACCACTGCACCTGCCTGATGGATGCTTTTCTGGTTTCTACATTCATTTTACTTCCAATTTAAAATCATCGACAAGAATTTTAAAACAACAGCCAGTTCTCCTGTTTTCCTGAAATCTTAAGCTTGATTAATAAGCACTCCTAATTTATGAAAAGCTAGTGACGATGATCATGATGAAGACTCACTCAAAAACAGACTAGTAAAAATGACAAAGCAAGCAGGGCCATCATCACCTTCAGGAACCCATTTTTGAGCTGGAAGCAGAAGCCACGACCATTGTTAACTTTTTGGCAAAAGAGGTAGAAGAATAGGAAAGAAAACAAAAAATGCCCATAGATCACTGGTAGAGGCGAACAGTCTGGCAGGCACAGGCTGCCCTTTACGCCAGTGTTCCCCAGCTGGCCTGGCTGGGTGTGTGCAGCAGCAGCAGGAGCAGTGGGAGCATTTCCCAGCACAGGAGATGTTCGGCTGCTCAAGTACCACAGAGGGGCCTCTCTGAAGTGGCCTGCAGACCACTGGCTGCTCGCATACAATAATCTAGAGACCATATTGTAGAGGTCTTTGGGTGGAATCACTTTAGGAACAGAAGCAAGAAGCTGCATGTAAAAAGAAGAGAATTTTCTACAGCTCTAATCACCTCAAAATTGGAAAATAAATGGTAATTATTTTTTTTACAAGGCCATACAAAAGCCAGTAGGCAACTGTTGTGCTCTAAGCACAGCGGGAGCTATCGTGACATAGGATGGGAAAGCTATGTGAGCATGGCAGCGTTTCTGTATAAGAGGCAATACAACAATTTGTGCTGCCTAGGGTACAGTGCCTGCTTCAAACACGTGCTCTTGAAACCAAGCATTTAATTTTGAGTGTGTGCTTATATAACTTGGATTTCAGCAGTACTGGAAATTCCCAGCTCCCGTAGACAATGTGAGAATGGATACCTGTGTGCACAAGCGCAGGCACGCCGCAAGAAGCGCCAGAGGCCACGAATGCATTGCAAAGAGCAGGTTTTATTTTAGCTACCTCTCTACTGGGGGATCTCCAAAGTCTCACCTAAGCTCCCATGCAGAGGTGACACAGCTGGGACACAGGCGCTGGTGAGTTCAGCCCTGGTAGAAGACGCTGGTTCTGCTGAGCTCGCCTGTATTTCAAGGCTTCAGGCAGGCGCGGCCTCCCGCTCTTTCTCACAACAAAGCAGGAATCTCAGCCATAGTGATAAGGTGCCTGGAGTTTCTCACAGGCCCATGTTATCTAACACAGAGGTTCTACTCATCAAGCACACGAGGTCAGTAAAACAATGAGTGTGATGTATGTGCTTTTTCTACAGACAGGTGCAAGTCACTTGAGCGTATTTACGTCTAACCAACCTCCTCGCCATACCTCTGCTATATTCCCATACAATACCTAACTGCAAATAGAGGACATTACATTTGAGAGTAATAGCTATTCCCTTCTGAATATTTCTGAATTTTAGTGAGGAATTGCAAGTATAAAGACTAAATATCTATACATGAAATACTGCCTTTGTAGTATAAATTGATTGTATCATGGAGTCCTGTGACATTCTTGGATTATCTGTTGCATAAATGGCTCAGTTTAAAAATGAATGTGTCAGTATTTATATACAAGTTTTTAGAGAAATCTAATGGTTTAAAATCACTCAGCTTCTCTGGAACATCAATTATATTGTTGTCTGCACTGTGTGTATACAAAAGGAACTATTACACTGGCAGTTACTACTTCTGTTTTTATAAGTAACACATATAAGTGAAAAATGTAAGCCACATCACTCTACCAGGTAAAGACAAATTTAGAAAGTGTGACTTACGGAAAACTTTAATGGCGGTTTTATTGTAAAAGGTTAGAAGTTCTCTCACTTTTTTTGAAGAGCGGTGTGGTCTAGCTTTACTTATACATGTGACATACACATGCTTTTTCACTTATACAAGTGATCTAGTTCTAATTATACACTGGGAAGAAAATACTCCTAATTGCAACAATTGATTTCTCAGTCTGTCTTGCATTAGGCAAACATTTTTGCAAACTGTATTGTGTCATTTTTTCTCTGTTTCTAAAATTAGAATAATTGTTATTTAACAAAACTAACATTAAAAACCAGTATTGAATTCCTGGTGTTATCTGAAATTTTTAGAACATTACCCTGTAATCTGATCTTTCTGTCTCCACAGGGAAAAGGAAATCTCCCTGCGTCATAGTTGTCAGCGCAGATGGAGAAAGAAGTCAGTCAGTCCTTCTTTTTCCTAAACCTCAGACTACTCTCTTTGGCTACATCTATGTTAGTACATCAAATAGGAACAGGGACCGTTTTCTGGTCCTAAGGCCCAGTGACACAGGGCAGCCTGCTCCCCTGTGCCCGAATTCTGATCTCATGTTATTCTCTGAACTCTGCTTGGGCAATTTTCTCAGGGGTCTAGACCACGCCAAGGGGACATGCTGACTGCTAAACCAGGGATTGCAGGACAGTGTTTGACACGTCTGTAGCACTCTGTAGTTATTGGTGAGGATATCACCAGAAAAGGAAGAAAATATCCAAACATTCCTCCTGCATGACTTTTCCCTCCCAAACCTCTTCCTGAAGGTAGAAGCGAGCAGTAGGACAGACCAACTGGTAGTGCAGATGCTGCAATGACACCATTATGTGTTTTCAGTGCTGACAATTTCATTTTCAGGTTCTACGGAGACCTATAATGCAGACAATCAAATTCTGGTATACCTGAAGCGGATTATTGCATTATTTCATGAGTGAAATGCCTTCCATGGGACTAGTTGTGTTCAATAGTATACACATGGTATTTGATCTTGATAAAGGTAATCAAAATTATCTATCTTGTAAGAAGTATGACAGAAAAAAAAAGCAGAAATATGGCACTGAATTAATGCTCCAATTACCTTAACTGCTACTTGAATTTAATTATTATGTTGCTTGAAGATGTTCCATAAATGACTTGCAAATGTAGATGTGCAGAGGAGTGGCACTTGTGTTATTAAGGCATAAAGATTTATAGAAAATCCCTCAAGACCTACAGTAACCAAAAATGTGATCACATACGAGAGCAAGTCTTATAAAAATGCTTATCTTTTTAATGACGTTATTACTGCTGATGCCAGGGTTTTTTTCCCTTTCTGGTTTCTTGCTTCAGTCCACACTGTGATATTCATGCATCTCTTGAAATGCCTCATTTCTGTGAATAATCCTACACTTCCCCTGGTACTTCGCAGGAAGCAAAGTGCCCTATTATATTCAAAATTCTATGCCTGCTGAAGTGGATGAGAGTTTGACACTGACTCCTGCAGGATGTCTCCGAGGGCATGTATCACTATGTAGAGACAAACCACAACTTAATTGGAAAAGATAAATTTCATAGCTTAATTGTTAACTTTGCACCCTTTTTTCCAAAATACAAAATTTCATTGCACGGATAATTTGAATACCTTTGTCGCACTGAAGAGGGAAATAATTAAATTCCAGATTGCCAATCAAGTTAAGAACACAATATGGAAATCTCCATTAAACAGCAGGCAAGTAACGGTGCTCAAATTGTGACAGAGACTAATGTATCTTGCAAATGAAAATGCCACCTCCAATCTGTAACATAATGATACACACAGATTTCTCCCTGCCCCCATCCCCACTCCTTTTGCTACAGTCTAAAGTGCACTCTGTAATGCATTATTAAGCTAAATTCTGACCCAGTTTCTTAATTATCTGTAAGCTACGGGGAACTTGTAGCAGAATATTAACTACGGCAAGAGATGTAAGACAGCAGGATCCACAACGGCATTAGAGGGAATCATTAGCATTTTGCTGAGAAAATCCTTCACCTTTGAATATTTAACCCAGCCTAGCACGCAGAGTTTATATTTTAAAGCGGTACAAAGTAAATACCAACCAAGCCACCAAAACAACCCAGGCAAAAAAATAAACCAGAAGTATTTGGGGAAGCATCCCTGGATTCACAAAATCAAAAACCCGTAGCATATTGACACATTTCTGGGACAACAGGATTCTTTCCAGCCATTCTTTGTGGATACCATTGACACTCGTTATAATCTCATATAATGTTGTGTGCTGAACTATTTGTTTTAGACGAACTGTAGAATATAATGTGCTATGGGTTATATACAGGTACCAAAATTTGGGGGGTGCAATAGGGGTAAACAACTGTCATACTAAATGACAGATTGAAAGAATCTCCCAAACACTTCTGTGCCTGGTTAGTATCAAGTTAGTTTTATACCTCCCTGCACTGCTGTGTATTAGTAGAATGTAAGAAGTTTTCTTGGTGAAAAATCCACCACAGATACACTAGAGCAGAAACAAAGAACACATTCACTTCTACCTACAAAGCTGCAGGCGGATATGATTTTGAAGACTTCCTGTATGTCTGATGTAAAAGTGTGAGTGAAAAACATACTGCGAAAGCAATGTATTTATTGAGAACAATTTTTAATATAAAACATCTTTCAAAATTATTTGAGGAAAAAATACCTTCCCCACCCCATAACTGAAGGATTTCTGGTATGCTCATACAGAAAGTCAAGGTTTAATTGTAAAATTTAGACAGCAGAGAAAGTCTGCAATGTATATTTATAATTTTGTGGACAAGGATGTACGTATTCAGCTCAAAGATAAAAGAAAACCCATGCAGTCCAATTACCATTGATTTGAAGAGTCACCTAACTCAGCAGAATATGGAATTTGTATATACATTTTTAAAAAATATTTGCTTAATTAATTAATTAATGAAGAAATCCTACTGTTTGAAAAAGAGTAAGAGTCAGTTAAATACAATGTTTTATTAGTAATAGTGTCAAATGCAACTCATGTGGCAAATCTGTAGTTTGCAAAAAGTCTGATGATTGGAAAGTGCTAACAAGCTTTATGTACATTCAAGTACATTGCTTCAATTTGAAGTGTACTCCCCCTACCAGAGCATCTGGATGTATCGTTGCTTGTGCTAACACTGTGAATTTCCCACTTTAACCCACCAAATATTCTCATTCTAGGAATAAAGCTGTCCGAGATTTCTCCAAAGTGACAACTGACAAGATTGAGACACCTTTCCTTTACAGAAAAGGGAAAGTAAATCAATGCTTTATGCTTGAGCACCCAAACCAGTGTGTAGGCATCTAAACAAATAGCCTGATTTTCAAAGGCCAGATTTTGCAAAAGCAACACACGCTTTTCCATTTGCATGGTCGTGTCTTTTTCTTTCTAGAATAATCTGTGTGTTCGGTCAGACCCAAACATTCCTACCAGAGAATGAACAACTTTTTTTTCATGCATTTGCAGTTCATTTGTGTTGGATTGCAGTCAAACCAGCATGTGGTCAGCTGTCCCTCGGCCCAAGGAGAGAGCAACTCCAGCAGCACACGCGCCCAGGACAACGCTGGACAGCAGGAGGACGTTTACCAACAGAAATACGTCATGCAAACCATCTGTGACATCCTGACCCCACAGTCTTTGGTTCTTTCATCTCCTGAAGTGCTTCGATCCAGCGGTGGACTGTGAGGAAATCTGCACGGCCTCTTCGGTAGGAAACCATTCCGACTGATGCAGACACAGCTGGACGTTCAACCTAAAGGCCTTAACTCATTCTCCATTAGGCAAATAAAAGTCCTTAGTGAAAATATGCTGGTATCTATTGATCTTAGCATAATCACCAGTGCTACTATTGTCAAATGAGAGCCCCCCTCCCCCAAAAGCAAAATAATCTATTTAGTTAGACACAGCAACATTTTTTCTCCTTGTATGATGCCGCCCATGGTCGTTGCTATTTCTGTCATGAAAATGTCCAGTAAGAGGTTTTTTGCTTCTCAGGACTCTATTTCTTCCATCACTTCCATCACAATCGTTCGAGGGCCCGTCAAGATGAGGTTGCTCACTGTCCTGTAATCCACATGCAGAACGTTGAGGCCGTTGACAGACAAAACAAACTGGCAAACCTGAGGAGAGTGGAGAGCAACCAAAGTTATGCAGTCGACTTTTTTTTGTATGGTTATTTACACAGATATACTCTCAACTCCTGGACATGCAAAACCTCCAGAACTCCTCATATCATCTCATTCAGCACTTTTAAGAAAAACCCATTTCTTAGAATTAATCTCTCAAGTAAACTTTCCATAAAATTTTTTGAAATACCGCTGCAACTTTCAAACCTGTGGAATTTTGAATTCTTACATAAATAACTCTTATTTACAACAATGATATTTTTCTTATAACAATGGTATTTTCTGATATCAATAGTGGTTTTCAAACAATATGGGACAAGAGAGCTCTGGCCATTGCAGAGTCTCTTATGCTTATTTTGTCTCAAACACTTTCATAGCAACCATTTTAGACAGATCTTGGTAGTCACAGTAAAAATATGCATGTTTCCAGATTCAGGACAAGGGCTGGAAGACAACTTCACTAGATTCAGTGCCAGAACCTCCACCAGTACAGCATGAACCCAAAGGACCCAAATTCTAGGAAATAAAATCATGGAAGCTGGAAGTCAGTACTAGGACCGATTAAAATGTCACTGCCATTTTCAGGAGGTATTCCTACACAGATGTAGTCCTTTTTACGCGTGCAGTTTTTTGTTTCCTTCAGCAAGTATGGTTCATTAATTAGTTTCAAATATGCTATTATTTTGTTTTTTAAAACTCTTCAACTAACGTTGAAAGTCTAATATCATCAGAGGCCATTTTCTGTCCAAAAAGTCTTGATAGAAATATTCTGATGAACTCCGCTGTATATCTTAAAGAGTTAATCAGAAAAAGCCACATCAACATTGTAAAAAACTGGCAAGGAAAAGAAAGTGATACTGATTCCTCAAAAATATTAAGCCTTCTCTGTATCTAAGCAAAAGGTTACAGTATTTAGTAAAAAGACCAAAAATGTGTAGTGTCTAGATCTGTGTTTTTAATGATAAAAATGTGAAGCCTAAAGCAACAATATCATCCTGATGTTTCAATGCAAACAATACATTCACCAGAAGGTTATCTTACTCATAAGTGATCTTGAGTCTGCATGAAAGAAGCTATGAAGCAAGTATCGCTAGAAATTTTCACACTTTATTTTATATTTTTACCTATTTAGGCAGAAACACAACACAGAAATGTATGTAGGAGGGGTGGGAAGGAGCTCTGGTGCCTTCCCTTGCGAGCTCTACAACAGATTTCCTCGCAAGCCAACTCATTTACCTTCTGTGCATCAGCCACCTTCCCTCTCAAGCGAAACGTGTGGTGAAGGTCAATTCCTATTTGCACAGAATGTACCATTTAAGGAAAATTACAGAGGAAGCAAAGCCAATCCAAGAATGCGACATTTCATCAAGAATGCCACCGATAACTTCAATCTCTGCTCCAGGACGAGCGGTGGCAGCAGCAGCCCCTGAAGAGAGGGTAGAGCTTTCTCTTGCACCTTACCCTTCCAACTCAGAGCTCCTCTGCAGAGCTGAAGATCTTGGCATCAGCCTTACTGACAGTCTAGAAGATCATCAGTGTGTGGCAGCGACACCACTTGGCCAGCTTCCCCAGCAGTATGGATCTATCTTTCCTGTACATTCATATGCTTTATTTTAGCTGCAAGTAGCTTTGGGAAAACAGTTTAGTTTTTTGCACGCAGACAAAGCCTCCTGAATTTTAAGGATTTTGATTAAAAAAAGGTAACCCATCATCCCCTGCAGCGTGCCTCCATTACTATATAAGAGGCATGTCTATCTAGTTTAAAATGCAGATTTCTGCAGTATCTATAGGTCTCTCAACTGACAGTGGTATTTCCTAATGCTTTCTATGGCTTTCCAAGATTGTATCAAGTTTTACTGAATTATAGCTCTGGCTCCAGAAGAATATTTGGGTTGATTTAAAACAGACCTGCAGAAATAACAGTGTCTCTTCTGGCTTAATGCAATTTTTGGAAGTTGAATGGCTGACGTTTGTTTTACTGCTGCATATTCTCAGACTTCTCGAGTTACTGGAATCCCAATGCATGGGACCCATGTTTGGCCAGGGACAGGCACGCAAGCGTGTGATGGATAGATTTGCATGCTGGATCATGTCAGGGGCATTGAAGAGCCTCCAGGAAACATCCTTGGCAGAGGAACAGACTTTCCAGACCAACCAGCCACTTGTACCAGCGCTGCAACAGCGTAAGTGTGGATGGTACACGCACCGCAGTAGGGAACAGCAATCTGGATGCCAAAGAACGAATTTCTTACGCAAAAAACCAAGAGCTGACATGTCTGTGTTCTCAGTGTGTTTGTTTTAATGTACGCCCTTGGTGGTGATATTAATCAGCAATGCGTACGGGCTGAGAACAGTCCTCTTCTTGCCGTCCTTCGCACTGGGTCCAAATGGCTTATTAGTTTCACCATTTCCAGTGGGCAGGTTTAGATGCAAAAAGGCCACCCAAGCCAGAAATGTAGAGAAGAGGACAAGGCACAGAGAGAGTACATCTGACCTAAAATTGCGTTAAAAGACCTATGAGGAACAGGATTTGATAATAAAGAGCCAGTCACCCTGGGGACAGAAAGCTCCCTCCACAGCCACCGCTTGGCCAGTGCCTCCAAGGGCTGAGTCTCTGCAAATTCCAGATTCGGCTCCCTCAGGCATAAAGAAATGTGGAGCCATTTGCTGCATCTTCCAGTCCTGAGGAGGCGATAGGAGTTTGCACAGTCCTGAGTACTTTGGTATGCTGAGTGCCCTCGACTCGCCCAGTTTTCTTCTCCCCACCCTGCATTTCCACGCAGTGCTGCGTCCAGCAAGGGGAAATGAAATGCAGTGCTGCTTCATGTATTTCAGCCACCATCAATCCTGCCTCAAAAAATCCCACATTGTGCATTGCTCTCCTGGTGGAGTTACAAAACGAGCGAGAACAAGCAAGTACCCAAACCCCAGCCCTGACTAGAGCATATCAACCCACATATTATCATCTTAGGAATTTTCTTAAGGAGACTGGTTTATAAAATCATGATGATTTAATGTTACATTTATAAAAGCACATTTGAAAAAGCTGTAAGTGCTCAGCTCATAGCTACAGCTGTTAAGGGCTTTGTAACTATAAATATGTAAAATTTCTCTGTTGGTTTCCATGCATCAGTAACTATAATAGATAATAAACTAAAGTTAAAAGAGCCTCAAAGAGCCTTTTATTGCTCATTTCCTCATAGCTCTCCAAGGAGCCTGACAGGAGATAAGCATCCATTTTTATCCCTCAGACTTCAAGAAATGACAAAGCCCAGAATAAATTCCAGCCGTGTTGTTGGTCAGGATGTGGTGATCTAAAAACCACAGAAACAATAACAGTTAAGTAAAGGAACACCAAACTAAAAAGACTCCCTTAATTAAATTCGAATACTTGAATGTTACAGTAATAAACATCTATTGTTAAGTACATCAGTTTCCCACCCTGGCACACAGCAGCTCACAGAAGCAGGGACAGCAGAAAAGGCATCTCTGTCTTCCTGCAGGTTTTCACTGGCACGTACAGAAGGTTTAACCAAATCCAGGTGTTCCCAGGAAAAAAACTTCAACTTCGGACTCACATTTGAAAAGAAAGGACCCGGGAAAATATCGCTTAAAGAAGTTTGCAAAGATTCGTCATGCCATTTATCATCAAAATGAAGACGGCGAGAAGAGGAATTATAATTAGTTACCATAACATTTAATGGCCAAAATCAGGATTGTGCTGTACTTGGAGCTGTACAACCCTTCCTCCCCGTCACTGGTTATTGCTCTTCCCTCCACAGAGAGCTTTGGCTGCCGGCTCCACCTTGGTCTTGCCAAGCTGCCCTGGAGATGTCCATCCACACCCTCGGATTTTCCAGCCAAACCCAAGCCCCGCTCCCTGCAGGTGCTGCCTGTGCCGGGGCTGGACGCGGAGCCAGCGCTGACCAGGAGCTGTGGGGAGGATGAGGCCGGGATGCTCCTGGGAGATGTCAGGGACCGGCTGCAGGCACGGGCACGGAATTGCACAACTACCTTAAATTTAATAAAAACATAGAATAGTTTGAGTTGGAAGGGACCTTCCAAGGTCATCCAGTCCAACCCCCTGCAATGAGCAGGGACATCTGCAACCAGATCAGGTTGCTCAGAGCCCCATCCAGCCTGGCCTTGAATGTCTGCAGGGATGGGGCATCTACCACCTCTCTGGGCAACCTAGGCCTGTGTTTCACCACCCTCAGTGTAAAAAATTCCTCCTCATGTCTAACCTGAACGTACCCTCTTTTAGTTTAGTTTAAAATCATTACCCCTTGTCCTACTGTAACAGGATCTGNACACAGGACTCCAGGTGGGTCTCACCAGAGCAGAGCAGAGGGGCAGAATCACCTCCCTCCCCCTGCTGGCTCACAAAGTACCCTTCCCATTTCTGTCACTAATTCTTACTTAGTGTTCTGCGCCAAGATGACCTTAATATCTATGAACGCTACAGGAGTATTATTTGAGGATAGGCAGTTAGCCTAGAGCCTGCTGTTCGTGCTGTAGGCTTTGGTCACCTGTTCTTGTGGAGACAGGCCTCGATTGCTGGACTTTTTTTCTATTTATTATATATATTTTAAAAATTCTTAAAAAATGTCCTTTCTTTTTCTATGCACACTTTTTAGAAGATACTGTGAAAGATCATGAAGAGCTGGAAATTCCCATCACAGAATCCAATTTAAAATCATGATTGCACAGTTCTTTGAGACAGTCCTAAAAAAGCATTTAATTTTACAGCTGCAGTTAGCGCAACTATTCATCACTGGTCATGAAGCAAGTAACAGCCACACAGAGTCAACAGATAATATATCTCAAAACAGCAGGGTATTTGATATGAATTTTTAGAAAAACTTGAGGTGAGAGGAACGTGGACACCCGGATCAGTATCTGGAATCCAGTCTGGTTTTTTTAACTAACTTTTTTTTATGAAAGAGAGTAGAAACACTATTACAAATAAGGATCTAATAGGCACCAAAGAAATCAATCATACCAAATACAACACAGGCTCAAAATTCTTGAATAAAAAGCTACATTATGCAACAACACATTCAAGATAGTAGCAAAAATGCTGCTTTTCAGCAGCACTGTTGCTTTACCCAATTATCTGGGTGGTGATGGGACCATCCAGGGTCTAAGACACAGGACACTTGAGTTTTCTTCTCCACCACCACCAAGGGCAACCAAACAGCAAGGTTTGCATGGGCTGTTTGGCACTGATAGCTGCTCTGGCATCAGGTGTGAACAGCGTAAAGAGATGCCGAAAACGCTGCCACCAATTCATGTCCGTTGAAGCTGCGAATATCACTGTACATGTGGCAACAACATGAACAAAAATCTTAGAAAACAGAGAGAGTGAAATCCAGCCCTGCAATAATCTTACACTCTGGAGCAACTGGGATTTCACCTCTGGACTCTGCGCAGATCTGAACCAGATTTCTAGCAGCTGGCAGCTCCAACCAGGGCCACATCCTGCTGCAAAGCAGATCCCTTTGAAACCAAGGCACGTCAACAGTTATTAGCACATTGCACAGAAACTGGCAGTTGCTGGGAAAGCTGTGTGTGAATCAGGGCTGGCTCAATCGTCCACCAAGAGACACACTGGATTTAACCCTTTGCTCTGTTCATAATTCGCGTGCACAACAATTTACATATAGTTATCAGATAGTTTAGGACACACTCCCTTGACTATTTTTTCTTCTTATCATCTGATGTGATGCCAAAGTCACACAGATAATTCTTACTTTAAGACAAGCCATTTCCAAAATACACGGAAAAATACATGGATTTCTTTTTGGTATTTTTTTTTTTAACCTTATGAGCATCAAATAGAAATGATTAATTCAGGCAAATGTAGGAGTAATTTTCGACCCTGGAAAGTTCTTCAGCAGTTTTCCTAAGAACTAAAATAAAAGCTTCTAAGTATAACTTCTTTCAGAGCTGTCTAAAGAAAAGTATATTTTGACAGTTTTACAGAATAAAATTGATGCCAGAATTGACAATATAAGTATTTCAAACAGAAAAGAATATTCCAATGTCAGTGGTTTTGCTAATGAAAATTAAAATGAAATCCATTACAGAAGCAGCCTGCTTACATTTCTGTTACAGAGATATCCTCAATAATTATAAATAAATGTTTTTTTCATATCCTGCTGATCCTGCAAGGACAAGGATCAGCTGGCCAGTTTTAGTAGCACAAACTTAAAATTGTTTCATCATGGTGTTCTGAATCTCACTGTGATCTGCCAGAGGAAAGGTTCCTCATGTGTGGTTAGAAAACTCATTGATTTTCTATGTGTAACCTGCACGAGGGACCTGTGAGATCCTTTTTTCTATTAAATGTCAGGCCACGCTATTGGGAACAACCCTTCCCTACAGGCAACCATGCAAATCGGGGCTGAAGAGCTAACATTTTGCAACTGTCAGTGACCTGGAGTTGTCTTAAGCAGCAAGAACTCAAGCTGTTCACCCTTTTTAAAACTCTGGGCCAGTTCTAAGATGGAAAACTTCCTGGCTGATTCCTGGGCTATGGCCACAGCTCCCACCTGTGAAGGTTACTGAACTGCTGAAACTGAGAAGAAAAAAACAAAGCGAAAAAAGGAAATATATTGTTTACCACCACTTGTTTAAAAAGGTGACGTATCTGCTTTGGCTTTTCTTGTCTTGCTTACAGATTTCACCAAAATTTGGAGAAGGTTCAGGTGCTACAGGAATATAACATCTGAAACTCAGCTTTCCAGCCTTCAGCAAGGGAGAAGGGGACATCCAAGCTTCCAGCATTTCAAAGGAGGAGTTACACTTCCAATGCGATTTCCCTCCCTCACATTCCCCCTGTTCCTCTGGGGATGCTGGGAACCACTGCTCCCACTGCCACCTCCCCAGCACCGCTGCGCTCTCAAGCAAACAGATGGAAATCAAGGCATCATTTTGANCTGCCTCACACACCACGCCACAGGTTTGTAAACAAAACACATAGTGTCCCTGTTCTTAGATATTAAAGAAATAATCTTACTTTTAAAAGAAACGTACTTAAAAAAAAAAAGAAAGGAGGTTTGTTCATTAAAAGCTGCAGCAGTAAGCTGATCTGGGACCCTAGAACCCATTCTGCCAGCAGACAGGGACACCTTTGGTCTGAATTGCCACGGATTATGTGGCTTCAGGTATCAACCCTCTTCCACGAGGAGAAGGGTTGGCACTTGGTGCCCGTGCTCCCCGGATGTGCTGCTGTCCCTGTGCGCTGGCTCCGGGGAGCAGCGCACCCAAGCCAGGCACTGCTCCCTTCCAATCTTGTGCCAGCAAAAATAAATAAACGAAAGACTTGACTCCAAGCAAAATAAGTTCCCTGATGTGCCTGACACGGTTGGAGGAAGGAGGCAATAGATAACATATCTGGCTGGAGGCAAAAGGAAAAGAGGGAGATGAAAAGGAGGTGAAGATAGGATCAACCTTTCTGGCAGCAGCTTGCACTCAGATCAGCAAACTGCAGCTTAAGTTTTCAGGTAACTTGAAGTCCCAGGGAAATCAATGGCAAGATGGATATAAGGGTAGAAGGAACAAGCTCGGATAAATTTGAGGAGAGAGAGTGCAGGGCTCAACTTTTTCTTTTTTTACACCCTTACACACACAACCTGCATTTATGCTGATACAGGGGTTCTTCTATTTTAATAGGTAACCCACAGCCATAAAGCAGAGGAATCCCCATGCTCAGCAAAGAGCCCAGGCCACAGAGATCCTGAACACACTGCCCCAGAAGAGCCTAAAACATAAGACTGACCTTCTAAATAAAAGCAAACACAGGCAGCACTGAAGTATTTGCTCCCACTCTGCTAAGCTTTACACTTTCACACTGGAATGAGGAAAAGAGACGAAAATCAGAGGTCCTAAAAGTTATGTTTCAGGTTAGGTTTTATCTTCTCTTCTTTTTAATCTTTTTTTAAAATATTTTTTTTGAATAATTAATACAATCTTGCTAGGATTAGTAAATCAAAGCTGGAACCTAACAACTCAAAACCTACTGCATGTCGCCGGAAGGTTAAAAAATCATGCAATGTCGTCTTCTGCATAATTGAGGTTACTGGATGAAACAGAATAAATTGCAGCTGTGTGTTGAGCTCTGTAAATATCTCTAGCAAATGTGTAATTGGCTGTAGAGTGGGTGGTGTGGGAGTAGGCAAGTATCCAGGTCTTGCATAAACACGGGATTTTCTCTCTAGAGGGACGCATTTCTCGTTCCGTGTTTACCCCAGTGCTAAGCTGGCTCACTGTCCCATCAGTGGGCTAGAAACTGGGAACCAGCAGAGCATGACACAACGCATAGCAGAGAAAAACCATCTCCATTTACAGAATTACAAATATAAGTGTGTTATGCTGGCTCTCCATCTTGGTCTGTGGCTGCAATCTGGTATAGGTGGTCTGTCTGAGCAAGGCTTCATTCCATACATTTGTTCCATACTTCTTTGATATTTTAAAAAGGAGCTGAATTTTTTATAGTATTCCAAACTCATAGGCCTCTAATTAAAAAACAAAACAGAAAACCAAAACAGAAATTAAAAGAACGTAAGAACTACATAATAGAAAAATAATAAATAAATACATCTAATAAAATATCTTCTATAATATAGTACAGTAATTCACATAACATAGAATTAAGTCATGGATCCTCAAAGGGCCTCATCATTGGTTCAGACAGTGTCTCCCTCCCTCCCTACTGATGGCAATCAATGGGAATTTAAGTCTTTTTTTTCACCAGTAATAGAATGAAACCATTGCTGTGCAGACTCCACAAATAGAGTGGACAGATCAGAGGGGGAAAAGAGCTGACCTAAGAGCCCATGAGAACAACTCTTGTTTGGGGGTGGGCGGCTTTCGGTCTGCACACAAGTCTCGGCAGCAAAGTCTCCCCAGTGGATTGACTGAGGGGTCAGACAAACGCCAACGGAGCAAATGGGAATTACTCATATAGGTAAATTGAAGCTATCTGTAGACACCTGGAGGGTAATAACATAAGGATGTAATCCCCTGAAATGCAAACCTTCCATAAATGCAGAATAGGGAAATATAGGTCACTGCTTCTCGTGGCCCTCATTGGGAACTGGTGTGTAAAATGACTGGGTCTCAGTGAGAAATGCCCACAGGTAAAGCCGAGCTGGGCTGGGCCACGTCAGGAAAGCAAACCAGTGACTGCATGCTTAACTTTATAAGCGTTTTTATTGTATACTGCAATTTGATACCCACCACAGAATAGCTCTGAAAATGTTAAATAGCTTGAATGGCTAAAGGTGGCTCTGGGTGAAATACTGCATCAGCAGCAGAAGAACAGGGAGTCTTAGCTTAGAAATAATATCTTTTCATGTTTGGCTTGATCTTCTGGTGTTGTTTCGTTTGGCTCTGTTTGTTTGGTTGGATTTTTTTGCTTTTTCCTGGTATATCTATACCTAAGCTAGAGTTGCTGAAAGTAAAACATACATAATAAATAAAGAACCCATTTATTTGCAAGGTCAAATATAACTAGGCTAAACGAACTACATGTATTTCATTTAAAGCTCATATTAGTTAAAAACAGTCCCTAAAACAGCCCAAACAAGGGCAGTTGGACCCATGCAGGGCACCCTCAGCACCCTCTGGTATCAAGACCGTAATGAGCAGGAACAGTCTGTGTCATTTGAGACAAACAGCTGCTCTCTGTTTGCACAGACAAAAGTGCAATTGTTTTTCCATGTGTTTGACTAGCTAAACAGAGCCTTGGCTTTAACGCAGCATGTTTCCCGAATCATTCGCTTATATCACGAAGGGAAGCCAGCTTGTGTCTTGAGCGGCAACGAGAGAAGACAGGGACAAGTGTGGGGAAGGGTCTGCAAAGCAGCATCACCCCCCAAGCGCTGGGGGCAGAGATCTGCAATAGCCACGGTGCTGCAAACCCACCAGCATCTGAGGACCCCTTTGAGGCTACAAGTGAAACGGATATTGCAACTAAACCTGATAATACAAAAAGCTTTTAATCCTCGACTAAGTGCAAAATGCCAGCATTTTGCCGTACACTTTGAAGATCTCAGCCATTCTGCAGGTAAGTTTTCCAGATGAGAGTCCTCTCTTTAGAGAGCCTGGACTACCTAAGAGTGCCCTGCAATAGCCTAAGAAAGCTCGAGCAAGGGTAAGATCCCAGCTGTTCTGGCAGGCTGCAGAACTTGCTGTTCAATGGGCTACAGACCACGCCGGAATTTGGAAGCTGTATCAAAACACAAGCGCAGCCCTGTTTGACAGTGCAGCTGAAACTAAGACTGCTTTCTCTCTGTCTGAATGGCCACAGCTGTAAGACTTCAGAAATAATCAAGAAAGCACTTTCATAAATGCAGGGTGTTCAGATATCTGGGTTATCCTGCCATAAAACACCACTTAATCAAAAAGCATTTTTAAACCTACTTCTTATTAAAATTAATGTGACTAAACTCAAAAAATCCACTGACCTCCAATTATGAATCTGCAGACAATGTTTTTTTTCTGAATTGTGTTTGCTATTGATGAGAAGGAGCCAATGTACAGACACAAGTATCGTAGGTCATCTGTTGCCCAACAGCATTTTAGGCGACTTGGCTACAAACAAGTTCAATTCTAATGTCAACTATACTGCTGTGAGTACAGAAAAAAAGAGCTCAGACATATTATGAAACTTTCTGGATTTCAGTTGTTGTAAAGAAAAAATAGTCATTTCATTGCCCAGTAAAACTCTCTGTGTGTGTGTGTGTGTGTGTGTGTGTGTGTGTGTGTGTGTGTGTGTGTGTGTGTGTGTGTGTGTGTGTGTGAAGAGTCTTTAGAAATAAGCACACAGAGCTATTGGAAATCTAATACTGTTCTGCAGGCCAAAATTCAGGTCTCAGATAAGCAAGTAAAACGTTGCTAAACCCGTGTCCTGTAAGTTTAGGGAAAAAACGCACTGTTAAAGATGAAATTCATACTCAAAAAGATAAATCCACTCCTTTCATATTTCACCTAGGAATTCTCACTGCCTTAATTCCCCTCTCTGTAGTGAATAACATGGGTCCTGTTATTCATAAACAGGACTGAAAATCATAAATGGCATTTTTCTATTTTCTTTTGTGTGTGCAGGTTGCAGTTTACATCCTGCTGCAGTGATGTTTGAGCACTGCGCTACCTGTCTGCATGGGAGCGGATCTTTCCCCCTATATCTCAGGGAGGTGACTTGTCACATGCAGAATTTTGATTTATTTATCATGTAACAGTCCCTGATAGCCACAGCAAGCACCTAGTCTACAGTCCAATGTAAAGCTGGCTCATTTTTTTTAGGTGATTTTATGTCCACTGACTCAGAAGAACAGAAGCCCACGGTCCATTGAAGTGAGTGCAGTCCTGGTGGAGTTGATCCAAACACAAATTCCTCATCAAGAGGAGGAGGAGGATGGTTTTAGCAAGATGACAGTTGTACAAACTGAATTTTGAAACTCAGTGGAGCCTGTGCTGGTGTAACTTTGCTGCACGGGAGTCGATAGCTCCAGTCTGTAAATTTGGATCTGCGTGTTGCTCTGAGACTGCGAAACCCAGACCTTACGCTGTGAAACACAGCCCTGGGAAACACAAGGAAAATTTAGCAAACCTGGAGTTTTATTCATTTGTACTGGTACAAAAACGGAACTACTCATCAAACACTTTGATTACACCAGATCTGGTGGCATTTTCCATCTGTCTAATCCCACAGTACTTTACAAGAACACCTATGTATTCTGGTAGGAAAACAGGGCAGTTGCACAGAGAGTTTGTGACAAGGTAAAGAAAAGAATCCAAACCCCAACTGTGTTTTCCATGTGGCCACCACGAGGCAGGTTCCAGCAGCAGGCCAGTGGTACAGTGTCTCTAAGACAGCCTCCTGCCACTCAGAGAGGTTCAACAGTGGTTGGGCTTCCACCATGGAAGAGGAATAAATCAGACTGAGCAGCTGGTACAGCAAAGGGGCAGAAGGGAGACTGACTGGCAGCTCATCCAACGCTGCACTGGGATTCCCAAGGACAAGGAGAAACGGGGACTGCTGTGAAAACATTTAATGATTTCAGTCAACGCAAAGACACGGTGCTAACGCAAAGGATGATCAAGGTCATAAGGACTCTGTTGTTGCACTCGTAGTATTCTGTAATGAAAGCAAAGGACGGATTTGCCAAACCTTGTCTCCTTTTGGCAAGCAGACAAAAGTTCTGGCAGTACACACAATGCAGCTCCCAAAATCACGTTTTCCTTCAGTAAGAATCACAGAATCACAGAATGTTAGGGATTGGAAGGGACCTCAAAAGCTCATCCAGTCCCATCCCCCTGCCGGAGCAGGAACACCCAGATGAGGTTGCACAGGAAGGTGTCCAGGCGAGTTTTGAATGTCTCCAGAGAAGGAGACTCCACAACCTCCCTGGGCAGCCTGTTCCAGTGTCTGTCACCCTCACTGAGAAGAAGTTTCTTCTCAAATTTAAGTGGAACCTCCCGTGTTCCAATTTGTACCCATTGCCCCTTGTCCTATCATTGGTTGTCACCGAGAAGAGCCTGGATCCATCCTCCTGACACTCACCCTTTATATATTTATAAACATTAATGAGGTCACCCCTCAGTCTCCTCTTCTCTGAACTAAAGAGCCCCAGCTCCCTCAGCCTTTCCTCACACGGGAGATGCTCCACTCCTTTAATCACCTTTGTTGCCCTGCACCGGACTCTCTCCAGCAGTTCCCTGTCCTTCTGGAACTGAGGGGCCCAGAACTGGACACAATATTCCAGATGTGGTCTCACCAGGGCAGAGTAGAGGGGGAGGAGAACCTCTCTCGATCTACTAACCACCCGCCTTCTAATACACCCCAGGATGCCATTGGCCTTCCTGGCCACAAGGGCACAGTGCTGGCTCATGGGCATCCCACATAAAGTGAAAGACGGAGCCAAAACTTATTAGAACTTTCTTTGGTTTTGCAAAACAAGAGCTGATTTTATGGTAAAATATCAAATCTGTTTTCTTAAAATTAGATTTCTTAAAATTAGATTTCTCTAAAGACATAGGTGCTTGAACACATCTTCCACATTTCTCTGGAGAAGAATGGATCTTTATGTTACAGTTTATAATTAAATAATATCAGAAAATGAGGTACTCACTTATGGAGACATATTTGAAACATACACATTTGTATTCAAGCCCTACAGCAGTGGCATTCATCGCAGGCAGTGCTACGCACATTAAGCTCTGCTGCTTCTCTATTTATGGACATACTATGAAAGCAGTTTATCAGCAACTTTTTTTGAGTGTTCACATTACCAAACGCATTCATTCTGCATTCACTCTAATGTAATTATCAAATTCAGCAGCAGGCTGATAACACAGCTAAAGGAAAACACCAACCTGCCCCAGTGTTTTCATGCTGTAATTGAAAACAGATGGCAACTCATGTAATTTATGCTTTTCTACAATCAGTAACATGTTGGTATAAGATAAGAATTCTAAGACTGAATTGCATCTGCTTCAACAACACCATATGCTAGTGCACAGTATAAATATTTATCCAAACCTATTCCTTCTCATTTAAAGCTCAGTCACATGAGATACTGAAAGTATCCTTTAGATACCTCCAATTAGCATCTCCCCAGTGCTTTAAAGGGTTAGAGCCCCAGCACCAAACATGGAGCTACCTTCCCTTTCCTAAGCTTTATGGAGAAGTTTAAATGGATGCATGTCCATTGTGCCTTATTTGTACAACATAAATCCCAGTCTTCAGGCTCCCACTAGGCTGCCTTTAGGAGTTACAAAGAAGTTTCTCACTTATGATGTCCAAGCTTCTCTACTTTTCCCATTATCTTGTAAAATATTTGAGATTGGCCACAGCCATAAATGGGACACTTTTTTCCAGAAGGAATAATTTTTTTTTTTCTTTTTTAGGATTTTGAAACTGGTTTATCTTGCTTGTCGAACAGCTAAGCAAGCACCAGGTGTGAGGTCAGATTGGCAAGGACCATGGCATGGGCTTTGCATTTCTCTGCAGCATGGGGTACGTTCAACCTCCTGAAAATCTCACAGTTCAAATTTCTTCCTATGGCAGGAATCTAAGACATTGGCAATTCCTCCAACATCACATGTTTTTGAGTTGTTTTTTTACCCACTTGGCACCTCATAATGCGGAGCTTTTAGTCCTTTATGTCACAAGCCTGTAACATTTTGTGATTGTAGCAGTGTTTAGACTTTCTGGATTAATCAGATAGTACCTATGTTCCTTTGACTGCAGAGAGATTGGGCTTGGTGACCTCGATGAACCTGACAGCAATCTGCTCCATGAGACAGCAGCTACTCAATTACACTTGAGATTTGGCTCTTATTCTGCCAATGAAATCATTTGAGAACCCAGACCTGAAATAACCATTTGTGAATGCAGAAGACGATGCCACAGGCAGAAAATTTATGAGGCTGACCTCCTCCCTGCGCCAGGTTTTAAAGATCAGAAGGAGAGCAGAACCACGCTCAAATGGTCCTGTCTGTATACCGTAATCCCCAAGCAGAGCTCAAATGAGAAGGGTTGCTACCAGCGTCCATATGTGGTCTCCCAAACTCCCTGCTACTAACTGGAATGAAGAAGAACTAGAATAGGATAGAAAAGCTTGAGTGGCTGTTGGCAATTCATATGATACAAAGACCCTGGATGCAACAGCTATAAATACTAATTTGCTCAAAATCAGTTTAAGGAATTGGATATTCTTTAGCATTCCTCAAAGGTTAGAGCTGCACACTGATTTCTCCAGCCTAAGGGAAGAACAGTTTATCAGTTAAATGAGTGATTAATTTGCCTCTTTCACAAGCCTCACACTAAGATAGGTCTGCCCGTTTTGTTCCACTGCTGCAGTGGTCTCACACTAGATAACAACGTATGATATGTGATTTAAGTCACTAGTTGGAAGTCAAGTTGTGTAACCTTTCAAAGAATACTTGTACCTTAAAACCAGAAATTAACTTGCAGAATAAAACACTGAAAAAGGGGGGCAAAGAGTTTTCCTGACAACAACTGGCCATATTTAGCAGTGTCATCCGCAGAGACCTGAAATTTGCAGCCAGTCAATACTGAATCTTAAAGCAACCTGGGCACGTCAAAATCGTGCTGTTCCTGTCTTCCACTGTTGACGACAGCAGACAGCAAAACAGAGCTGCAAATAACTTAGAAGTACACATTGCAACACTGACTCCCTTCACAGCCCCGGGTCACCTCCAGCTCCCACTTGTTAACGCGCTTATAGCAACCACGCTCTTCACAACGCTGTCACGGGCAACTGCACTTCAACAAACCAGCTCTTAAAATACTTCAATAAAGCTAATTGTCAAGATATTTATTAAACTGTTTGCTCAGCTTCATACTTGAAACCTCAGACTGTAAACGGTAATCCTATTTACCAGCCCCAGAAGAGGTATCAAGACAGCCAAAAAGCAGACCATGCTGGTAGGGATTTTCTCAAAATTAAATGGTCTGAAAATTCCCCCAGAAAAGGATGTCACATCTACGGAGAGGGCGAGTGGTCCCAGGCAGAGGTGCCTGTGTGTGACGGGGACCCGTGCACCCCAGCCACGCAGCGCCGTGCCCACCCCACAGCCTCTGTGTGCGGTCAGAGCTCCGTCCCATTGAGATTTCTACTCAAACTCCCAATTCACAGCACTTTGGAGCAGGCCAGGAACCCAGCCAAGGTCAAACTGAAAGCAAGCAACCACAAAGCCCATCAGGTAGGTTGAGCCTGTAGTGTTTACTGCTTTATATAATACACCGTAGAGTTTTAGTGGACGAACTGAGGTCCTACAATGAGATTGTAGGCAGCAGTCCTCTCTCAACAATTTGTCCAGCGTAACGCAAAGACAAGAATATAGCGCTCCCCAAGAGAGATATATGAAAAATCACAAGCTTTACAAATCAAAACACTTCCAAAAATGATTACAGTGGATACATCTCCTTAGGAGGAAAAACCCTGCTGCTACTGCCAAGAACTCTTCTAGAAACTGCAACGCCAAGTCTTGGCTCTTCTTCAAATTCTTGCCCTTTTCATCATAGCCAACTTTCCTTGTTAGCGCTTCTTTGGTGTAGCGCTCAGAGCAACACTGGCAGACAAAAGCCTCTTGCACCAGCCCACCAGAAGTTACTGGGCCCAACAGTCTATTTTCAAAGTGCCGCTCCTGTAGCCTCCACACAGGGGAAAGTATATTTTCAAGAAGCTGTCATCTAAAGCCTGTTGTACAATTCCTTTAAATTTGCCAGATTGAAGAGTTCTGTAAACAGATGGATTAAGTGGCATAGATTTTTTAAAATTTCAAATACTGCACTAGAATTTACATACCTATTGCCATGGGAACACCACAGCAAAACCTCTTGTTTTCAAAGAAAACTAGCATTTCTTCACCTGGGGCTAAAGGTATTCAGTGTTTCTGAAAACGAGGCGCAAATCTTCCCTGCGTCTAAACAGGGACTTACATACGGCTACAGTGTTTTATGTGCAACTCTGCTGTGAAAGTGATTTTCTATAAAGATAGCACCTTTGCAAATAATCAGATGTGTCTTTTCTGCAAATTCAAGGCAAAATATTCCAGTTTTACTGTCTAAAAGACTATTTGCTCCCCTCAGGACAGCAGATTATTTTACATTCTTGAATGGTCTTGGTCATGTCTTGAATGGTTCAGGTCAACATCTGTAACCCCATCAGAGTACATAAGTGCATGGAGAGCATGAATGGAAGATATGAGGACACAACTTGGTACACAAAACTAGTTTCAGAGGTGAAATATGAAAGAACCCAGCTTAACTGAAACATCCTAGCGTGCAGTCACAGGGCTGCCATCATGAAACCAAAAGTAAAAACAAACCAAAGCGCCACAATATTCAGCTTTAAGCTGCTGAGTGCAGAAGTGAAATTTTTAAGATTCTATAATACATACAACACTACAGTGTTATTTTTACAAGTTAGGATTCAGAATAGATCTACTTTATTGCTAGCTGCTATATTCAGAGAGTAAAAGATGCTGTAAAGTACTAAACTCCTAAGTTCAGGATCTAGAACATATACATGAATAAACTCATTATTTTTATTAAGTCCTTTAAATTTTAGGCAGGATTACTATTTGAAACTGATACTCTTCAGATAAAAATAGTAACTGTACATTATACTTCGGTATTAAATAAAACATATAAAAAATTCCAGCTCCCTCAGGTTTCAAGCCGTTTGCCAGCAGGATGTGTCAGGGTACTGCCTGCGTGCACCAACAGGCTCCCCCTGCCCAGGGCTTTGCCTGCCCATACTCAGAAAAAGTAAATGTTTCAAAGACAGTATATTCTTACAAGTTTCATGAAAAAAACCCAGCAGATGGAGAGGAGAAACCCCTGTAGTGCATTTGGTAAGGAGGGTGCCATGGCATGTCTGGCATTGTGCTATGGTGGGTGTGAATATATGGATGAGAGGCAGCTGGGGTGAGTGTGATGGGAAAGGGAGATGAATTAGAAGGCAGGACAAAATTTATGGCAAACTGGGTTGCATGTGGAATACATTTGAAACCTTCATCTGTGTCATTACCGTACAATAAAAAGTGACATAAACTGCTAATTTAATCTTTGTGTCTGGCCTAGCCTGGACACTGGAGTAGGTGTAGCAGCTAGTTTCCCTTTCTTGCTTTTATCTGTACTTGGCATAATCATAGACTCATAGAATCAAATAATAGTTTGGGTTGGAAGGGACCTTCCAAGGTCATCCAGTCCAACCCCCCTGCCATGACCAGGGACATCTTCAACCAGATCATGTTTCTCAGAGCCCTGTTTCAGCCTGGCCTTGAATGTCTCCAGGGATGAGGCATCTACCACCCCTCTGGGCAACCTGGGCCAGTGTTTCACCACCCTCACTTCAAAAAATTTCTTCCTCATGTCTAACTTAAATCTCCTCTCTTTACGTTTAAAACTATTACCCCTTGTCCTACTGTAACAGGCCCTGCTAAAAAGTCTGTCCCCATCTTTCTTATAGGCCCCTTTTAAGTACTGAAAGGATGCTCTGCTTTTATTTTTCCCACTGTACAAGACAGTGATTCATTCACAGATATATGCAGGATGAGATCCAAACATGCAGGTAAGTCAGTGGGCCCTGGATTAGCAATACAAAAGCCTTCACATGGAATTTCTATTTATTTCTTCTCAAATCATGTACGAAACTATTTCAACTCTTTATGAAATATGAAAGTATCACACATTCTTCTTTCTAAAATGTCTTGTCCTATCTGCATTACAGTGAACAACAGGTTATGCCAGCTTCACTTTCAATAGGTATGTCTGACTTTGCCTCTTCCTATACAGGCAAAAGTGCAGAAGCTGCATACCAGCAACCACATAAATTGGAAATAAAGAGTGAAGCTAAAATTGTGCAGTGCTGGAAAAAGGTGAAAATAATAAAATCAAACCAACCAACGAAAACAAAATAAAAACAAACAAACAAATAAACAAACACACCCCACCCCACTAACCAACCAAAAAAGGGAAAAGATCAAGAAAGCAACTTGGAAAGGATACACACGTTCATGTGAAAAAAGGGATCTGAAGAATCTCAAGCACAGAAGAAAATAAACATGAGTGGGACAAAAGGCAGCAGAACTCATTGCGCACCAACACCTGAAGCTGAGACAAAGTTCTCAATCTTGGAAACAAAAGCACTGCTCCCTCCTTGAGTACAGGCAGCTCAAGACCTTCACGGAGCAGCGGAAATACCCCCAGTAAATAATCCTGTTTAGAAAACCCACCTTCATCCCCGCCGCGGCTGCCGGCCCGCTGGGGTCCACAGCCTGGATGTGGCAGGGTTTGCTCCCTCGCACCACGAAGCCCCAGCCCACTGCATCACCGACGATCTGGGAAGAGAACAGAAGGATGTGATCACCTTCAACCAGCTCCATGACGTTCAAGGGGGCACCATCTAAGTGGATCAAGACACAATTTCAGCATCTCTGTACTTCTAACACATGTAAAGGACAGGTTGCTCTGTCACTCATGGGAAAGGCTGTACCCAAATAATTCCTCTTGCTTCTAATCATCTTTTTTTGTTGACCTAGGAGGCTGTAAAAAATGATGCTTCCAATGCTAGGTTTAAAAATGGCTTTCTCTAATAGTCAATATGAATTAAAATTTCTGTCACATCATAGTCTAGAAAGACCTAAGTATAAAACTTCAGTTTGAGTAGGAAATCCACTCCTACAGAGCAAGTACTACCAGGAGCACAAAGTCTAGATGAGTTTGCATAATACAAATGTTATTGGCTTTATGTAATTTTACAGTCCACTTGAGTCAGCAGTACTACATTGGCATAAAGACAGGATAAACAAGTGCAGAAGCAGATCTGAAATGTGTGGAAGCACTGATAACAGAGTCTGGGGTTTTAAAGCACAAATCTTAGCAAATGCAAATAAGCTCTAATTATCCCATCAGAAAACGTCTGTTTGGATTACCTTATGCACACAACATGCAGAAAATAAAGAAAAATACTGGAGACATACCGTAAAAGTTTTTCTTACATATGGGGCTCCAGGCATCAAGAGCTCATCTGCAGTCACAGGTCTCTTTAATACTGTGGAGGTACATAAACGAATGTTCAATATAAATATCCCTCTGGAGTTTCTCCTCATAAATAAGATACAGTGTTGGGATACAACATCTTTTTGGTCCCACTTCCCATACACTCTCTCAGTTCTTGCAGACTTGCTGGAAAGTAGTAAAAGAGTCAAGGAAAAAACAGCAAAATAACTGTACAAATTAGGAGATCTTTGGAAAATTGGGGCATTTAACCAACAGACTTTGTTGTCTGCAATCAAGAACCACTAAACACTGTTACTAACATCAGAAGTGTCTGTTCCTGTGTCCAGTGTTGAAACAAGTGACCAACCTTCCTGGCATGGAGCAGCTTTTCTTCCCGGATCACTCTGCGTATGTTGGGTGCTCTCTGCTATTTCATATGTTGGCTTCAAATCACAGAATTAAGTAATAAGAAAATACTCCTTGAGTCAGGAACAATGAGATTTCTGCAACTGTAGGCACAGACACCTAACCCCATCTTACCCAGGGACAGCCTAGGTAACCTAGCACTGGCTGGGATTTTACGTGAAAGGAAATACTGGGGAGTTTCTGCAGGTGCTTCCCCATGGCCTTGATCTGTAATGGAGTAATTTTCCCCTGAACAAAGTAAATGTAAAGTTCTGCCAAACCAAATCGATACCATTCTGCATACCAGTTTTTATCTGTCTATAAATGCTTCACAAGCTGGAGGACAATGGGATAATATGCTGCTCACCATAGTTGCCTCCTTCACCTCTAGAATTACAGCTGCTTTTCTTTTAGTGATAAATAATTTTGATGATGTCTGCCTTTTCAGGCAGAGGTGGAAGACAAAATTTCCCACAGATGGTACTTGAAGACATTCATGAATTTCTGAATGACATTCATGGGAGCATGGAGAATTCTAGCATACAAACAAATACGTATTTTTTTTACTTTCCCAAGAATTTTGACAAACTGTCATTTAGCCAGTGTTACACTTTGCAAAGCATGCCTGGTCAGCCTAAAAAACCTGACAGATTTTGCTCATTTGACAAATCAGTATCAGGTAAATAATCCACACAGGACTCCCTTGTGTGCCTCCCTTCATTATACCTCCAGATTTTTTTGTTGTCATTTGATGATTGTTTTTTCTACATGACTGGTTAAGTCATGATTGGGGCGGGGGGTTTAAGTGTTTGCCTGCAATAGAACTCATCTGGCAATAAACATACCTCTGCCTTGTGTTCATTAGCACACAGTTCAGCGACAAGCTCTGGGTCTGGATAGCAGGAAACTATTTGTGAAAAAAAGCACTCTATAGTCCAGCAGAGGATTAAGAATTCATCTGTAACATTCACATCTGAGAGCCTTATGTTGACCTAAGCGAGATGACGTGCAGATCTGTACTTGTGCTACAGGAGAAATTACCCTACATTGCTGGTAATTGTATAATTCTTAAAAATAAGTCTGTTTATAAACCTACTGCTGTCTTCTTTCAAATATAAGTCTGTTAAACCTATTCAGAGTTTGAAAAGTAGTCCTAAGGGAGTATGTATTTTAAAAAATAAAGAATCTATGCAAGGGCAACATCAGCTGTCCTTTTTCTTCCAGTGTTGTGTAATCAGCTGCATTAAAATAAACTTGTTCTCACTACTCATGGGTTGACACTTCATATATAATCAGAACCATAAGTGAATGGGATGGTTGGCATGCTTCAGATAGCACACGCATTTATGGACAGCACTTGAATGCTGCTTTATCTGTCCCAGAAAATTTTCCAGGATGTACTTATGATGTACTGGGTCCAAATTGCTCACCATATAAAATCTGTCAGAGCATTTCTGGGAAAAATACCTGGGAGATACCCTGCCATAACATGGCATCCCTCATATAGGGACAAACACATTGCATAGGGGGGTAAACACATCAGAAGGTGGTGCTGAAAGCCCAAGAGCAGCGTAGTCCAAGGATGCAATGGCCACAGGCACTGAGGGCATCCCACCAGCTGGTCGGCACATCTGGTGTAGGGGGTTATGGCTTCTGCAACCAGTACACTGAGTCCTGCAAATTAATTTAGAGCCTCATACTAAATTCCAAGCAGAGCCTAAGGAGGGGGANAAGGAAGGAAGGAAGGAAGGAAGGAAGGAAGGATCTCCATAACTATGCCTTTCTTTCTGATGGCCACTCTGCACAGCAGGAATGAAACACACTTCAGCTCACTCATCTCCAGAGTAAATCGTCAGTGTTTTGAACAGGATCCACATAGTGCTTGAGGCACTCTCTAGTAATCATTTCAAATGCCAGCATCCCTTGGAAAGCAAAGCTTACACATACCCACTGCAGCCTTCCTCTGCTGCACAGCACTCTCCACACTGTTGGCAGGGACCCGGTAAATTTGAAAGGGCAGCAGAGACTCTGCTTTGAAATTCAGGGCTGTTTCTGAAGAAAATGGAGAGGCTGAAACAATATCTATCCTCATCTCTTTTCCCATTCCTGATCTACAGTAAGAAACAATTTTAAGTGAACTGTGGAAGAATGGGTGTGTTTAACCTTCTGGCACGGGATAGGAAACCCTTTCAAAAGGAAAATAAACTTCAACACTACTTTTACCTTCCTAAACAGACCTGTGTAAGACCTAAACAAATGAAAATGCTGAAATGGTCCCAGACAGGCTGAAACAATGCTGCCTATTTTTTTATGGGTTGCTGTTTTCTGAGTTGTGCTATTTCACAGCAACTCAAGCAGCCACTGGATGGTTAAACTCTCTGACTTGCACCAAAGGAATGTCTCTAGGAGGAGATTTGAAAAGGTTCAGAGCTTGGCAATGGAGAGGCAAATCTGGGTCTCTTGACTGCATGTCCTCCTAAGAGATAAACTGCAGCTCAAACCACAATTACAGGCTTGATGCAGAGATTATTGGAGGCAGACGTCTGGCTTGTGTTCAGCAGGACTTCAGGCTACAGGACAATGATCATCCCCTCTGGTCTACAAAACCTGTGACGCTGTGAATTTTTAATCTCTCCCTGAAAAGATAAACTTAGACGCAATGCTAGGCATTCTTCACATTGCCTTGTCTCCAAACAGCTGTCTGCACCCTGTCTCCTGTGCATTGTGATGCTGGTGCTCACCAGATTTGGGGTTGCAGAGCACGGGGGGGCTGCTGCTGAGCGTGGGGCTGCTGCTGAAGTACCCGCTGCTGCCACAGCTGCTCATGCTACTCCTCCGGACTGCCGACACAATCTTTATCTCCTTGGTGGGACTCACTAAAAACAGAGAGAAAATACGGAGAGAAAAGGAATCAGTATTAATTATTAAACCCATTACCATGTTTCTTTAAAAAATAGCAACAAGCCACACACACTGACAACAGTGGGAAGGGGTTAGTGTGTTTTACATAGTTAGAAGAGCCACCGCATGAGTATGATATACTCTTGTATACTGCAGCTAACACAACGGCTGAATTGCTCCCATTGCAGTATCTTCTAGGAAGCATTTCAATAGCAGGAAATAATTTTTTCTATTTTCCTTCTACACCCCATTTATTCTTTTGGTCCTTGCTGCACAGCAAATGCTGCAGGACCCCTTCCCATCACTTCTCTTCTTGAAAACTCCAAGTAGAATATATAGCTACTTACTTTGGGCTTGAGGGATTTTAACCAGTTGTGTTTGTTCATGGACACTGATTTTGGATCAGCATCTGACATGCTATTGATACAGATGCAAAACCACCCCAGGGAGCTAAAGATTTGGTAAGTCAAGTGAATGGATAATCCTTACAAACAGCCATACACGATATCCTGCCTGCTTTTTTCAGATAAACACTGAAACCCCTTGGCCAAAAAATGATTGTTTAACATCCCATGGAGTCGCCCTACACACAGCAGTATAGGTGATGAGTCACCTGAGAGAAAACTGGTGTGTTTCCTGTTGTCATGGTTCTGCTTGCGCAGGCAAAACGGGCTGTCATGGCTTTCTGGCATCAAGCGAGATTTCTCAGTGAGGAGCTCCATTAATCGCCGTCGACGTCGGAAATTCATTCTGCACTGGTAGAGCAAATTGCTGTCCAGAAAATGGTGCTTGTTGGACACTGGAAAAAGAAACGGACAGAACGTCTATGCCTGGTATGATTGAAATCAGAGCATATCTATCTGCAATGTGTGCACTGCACACCTTGGTGTAGGGAAGCAACACCTGGAGTTCTCTCCTCCCCTCTGCAGACACAGAAAAAGGAGGAAGGTGATCAGCTTCACACATATACATTCAATATACATGCCTTTATAGCATCGATAGCGAAGTACGAACTTTAATGGCCACTGCTGAGAGGAATCCTTCACACTACTTTGATTAATGACAAGGCCTTCTTATTGTCAAGTGGAAATGGAAGTACTTTATCTTTCTGTGACAGGTTGCACAATGGTCCACCTCCACACATGCTCCCTCGGTGTGCTGCTTGGTGCTGTCGGTTACTACAGACCAGACTTAGCTCCTTACATCGAGTTTTTTGTAAATTCATCAGTCTAGGACAGGCCCTGAGAGCTCTCACTGACCAGCTCGTTCAGGGCTACGGGGCGGCAGGGAATCAAGACCTGTGTATTATTTCCTCTGTCTTGCTCACCACAGACACCGTGTCCCAGACACTTCCTGCAGGCCACTTCCTCCCCCTGCACGGATACGCAAGGTTTGGGAACAGGCACCCGGCCAAAATTAATTCCTTACGTAACAAACAGAAGTCTTAATTACAACCTGCTTTGACACTGAGGCTGCTGGTGTCAGAGCAAGAGTGCTGAGCCTACCCGCAGACTGCAGCATCGCCGTAAAGTCTGCGCGTTCACTGTCACTGATGCTGCATCTTAATAGAGATGAAAAATGCAGCAGTAGGATGGAACTCTGTGCCAGGTCCCAAAAGTGCTCTGACTCCTTCTAGGCTTGATCACAGAAAGCCCTCTGGAGCACTCCCTGCATTAGTACTGCAGTACCTTAAATAGCTGCAGTGGACTTTTTGGCTGTGTTTCCTCCACCTTCACCTAGCTCCTGTGATCATGCTCCACACACATGATTTCCCACAGAAATTATTTCCATAAAGGACCTAGATTCTGCATTTACCTAGTTTATAAATTGCATTTCTCCCAGTATTGAATCACAAGAACCGGTGGGCTATACATATTTAAATTTAAAGTGTAAACAACAACACAGATACGCACTCAGACATCCTCCAAGTCCTGTGTGTCATTTGACCTCAACCTCCTATGACAGACACCAAACTTTTTCCTTGCTCTTGGCTCTGCCTGGCCCATGGGGTCCAAAAGGAGCAGAGACCAAGGTGCTACACCAGGTCCAGAGCCTGGAGCCCTGCTGGCCCCCTCTCCCTTTGTCCTCAACTCCAACACACCCTTTCTTGGTCTCACTGCTTCTTGACACTTCCATGTCTCTCAGATTGCTCTTCATGAGCCCCACAGAAGTACACCACATATATGACAGCCTTGCAAAAAAGGCTGTATTTAGACATTAACTTCCAGCGTGTCATTTGACACTTGTGAGCTTAAGGAATAGCCTCAAAAAGAAAAAAACTCAATAACCTTGTCTTGCAGCTGGTGGTCTCTGAGAGAATATTAATGCCAGGGATGTCAAGTGAGTTATCATCATCCAGACAATAAAGAAGAGGCCAGTCCTAGGCATGGTCCTCAGGGCACAGCCCTCCATATATTTACAGAAACCGCCATATGGGGTCAGACCATAAATTTATCTTATAAAGAAGCATGTCTCCTGCCTGCCTGGGCCACTGTCAGAGAGGGGACACTGTACAAATGGACCTTCTGCCTTTGGGACACAGGAGTTTTCTGAACTGCCCATGCTGGTGCCCAAGCTGCCACACACTGTCTGCCCCAGAGTCCCACAGTGCGGCGCAGGCCTCAGGGCATTTCTTAGAGTTTTGAAAAAAGGTAGAGCTCAGAAACTCTACCTTTTTTCATGAATAAAGCAGAAAGGCCATGCTGGTCAGTCAAACTGCCATGTTTTGAGTTACATCTACTGAAAAGACCCCTGTTACCTAGATTGCGCAGTTCTGTTGAAGAGCTTCCGAAGAGACAGTGCCACATGACTTCACTCTACTTCATTTTGGTGCTGAACGTGTTGTTTCTTCAAATCAGGAGGCAAATATGCATCCTCCATGAGCAAAGTGGCTTTGCTAAGTGAAATTTAGCATTGCTAGGAATGTAACTGTGTTCTGACATGTTAAATATTGCAGACACACACTGCTGCTGTGCTCATCATTCTAGACACATATATTATGCAACACTATTAAACAATTCTTACTAACAATCACTATTTTTGAAGAATGGAAATAGAGGAGGAGAGATTTGGAGACTTGCCTACATCCACAAAACAATTTGCTATCAGAGGCAGAGTTAATATGTAGGTGTTCACAGCTACCAGTCTCATTTTCAGACCACTGACACAATAAGTAAAAGTAGCAATATCTAGGAATATCCTACCACACTATTAGAATAACCTGATACAAATACAGAAAACTTCTTTTTTTTTAATGACATCTTAAAGAGTTCCCTGAAACTCAGAAAGATAAGCTCTACTGATTCAGCACACTACCAGGACTCATAACATTAAGTGAAAGAGGGCCCCACAAATACTAACTCGGAAGTAGAATTACTGCTGCCAAGCATTTGCAATATAAGAAATATCAATATAGATTCTCATCCAAGTTAAATATTGTGGCACTACAGCTTTTAATTAAACCTATTCTGTTCTGCTTGTGTCCTTAATTGAAGTGCTCTGACAGTCTTTGGGAATTATGATAATCAGAGATCAACACACACTTCTGCAGACATCATAAAGCACTCTGAAATTCTAGAATAATTATTGACCATGAAACTACACAATATAATCTTCTTTTATGCCAAGATATTGATCATATTTTAGAATAACAAGACTTATTTTGACTGAAATATCGTAACATCAAATATTTATAATAGCAAAGTTTAAGTCTTACATTGAAGTAATTCATCCCTGCTGAAACTATTTTAGTCCATGGAAGGGTGAATTTTTATACAATAAATGAACACAAGTGGAAAAGATAAGACCAATGAGTATATGTTGTAGAATATTTATGTATGATTTACACAACAAAGGGTTTGTAGTCAGAATATTTATGATAAGTAGTAGTAGTACAGAATCTGGAGTGCTCACTGACTTTCATAGCTTAATTCCTTATTTCTAATGATAGTTCATATTTCATGCAAGAGTGTTAGAATAATAGTGTGCATGCAAATTTTGTATATTCCTTGACTAAGAGATACATTTACATACTAAGAGATACATTACATACATTTAAGGAGAAGCTCAAAAAATAAATAGGAGTAGTTCCCTCAAACTGCCTCCTTGTACATACATCATCAAACAAAATATCTCGCCAAAATTATTGGTGTGCTCCATGTTTTTTTTTTTCGTTTTTTTTTTTGATTCATCAACTTTCTGACATATCATGATAAGGGATGAAATGTCCATGCTGGGACTCTGCCTAAGGGTGAGTGTATCTGGAATGGTGTGGAAAACAGGAATTTCCAGACCAAGGACCCGAAGGAAGAGGTTGAAGACGAGGAGGCAGACACCCGTACAGGCTGCCCCTGAATCCCTCCTCGATGCGGTGCCTGAATTACAGCGTTAACCAGGAGGAGCTGTGCATACCCTTGTCCTTGGTAAATCACAACAGTGTGAATGCCCGACACAGAGCACGCACAGAAGGTTGTTTTTGTTACGTTTGGTACCTGCTGGGTGAGAGGTATCAGTGCAGGCATGGGTACTCAGCGCAGCTGCTTTGACATCCCGTGTTTTGCTGCAATCAGCAGAAAAAAGTGGAAGTGAAAAACCTTTCCAAGCTGATTGCAGAACGCCGAGAGGACCGCACAGACTTGCGCAGGAGGGATTTCTTTAAAGATAATTTAGAGGTTGTGACCTCGAGCCAATGTGGAGTGTCGACTCTGAGGCAGCAGCAGATAAACTTGTGGTGCCCAAGTTCTGTCCCTCTCATAAAAGTTGTTGCCTCTGGTTAGGGATTGACTCAACTACTCCTGAATTAGTTCTCTACCCTTCATAACGCAGTATAGAAAAGCAAACTGGCACTCATTTCAGTTTGCCTTAATTTGCAAGGTCGTGCCTGACAAGGATCAGGACCTGTATTTGTAGATGATGAGGGTGATGTAAAGAGCAAGGTGGGGTGACTTCACGGGTTTTTCGTTCCAAATTAATCCACCAGTGCTCATGTGGCAACATGTTCGTGTTACGATGTGCACCTTATGAAACAGAAGGAAACTATACCAAAGAAAGTAAAGAAAATATATGGTGACTGGCAACCTCCAAAATCATACAAGTGCACAAGAGGATTTATGGTCCTGGGGGGAAAGGCACCAACAGTGATTCACAGTCACTGATGTCAAACTTTGGAGTTACAGTCACAACCCACCAGTCTAATCTCCCACCTTCACAGGCCACAACATTTCTTCTGGAAACAGAATTAAAAAAACATCCATTAATCTTCCAAAACTACAGTTTAATCTTACTTTAAAGTAGGCTGTGATGACCACTTTACCCTTCCCCTTACATGCTGCTCAAGCCTTCAGTTACTTTCCCCACCAGGCAATAAAGATTTAACTCAAGGCTGAATTCGTTTAACTTTAGCTGCTAATCCCTGGACTTTGTCACACCTTTGTCAGAAAGTTATATGAGATCTGGTCAGAAATCTTTTTAAAGATGTCTGTGAAGCGATCAAGCCAACTTGCAAACGTATCTTTGATCTGCTGAATAAACAACACCTCTTAAATTCCGACTCATTTTTTTTAGCCCTCCTCGGGTCTTCCTCAGGCTTTCTTTATCCTTCCTAAAATCCAGCTATCAGAACTGCATGCTCACGGTCACAACCTCATGCCCCATCTGTTACTTGCTGTCCTCCTTTTTGTACAGCTCAGGATCATAGTAGCCTTTAATACAACTGTACCGCACATGAGCACAAGCTGGGAACAATTTGTACCCTGTAGATCCTCCTTTCCCTGCACAGCCTTGCTTCACACCAATGAGAGCGGCCTGCATTCCCATTTCCTTCTCGCTGCCTATTGCCTTCTAGTTGTACCATTAGTTATACAAAACCACACCTCTTTTTAAATAATGACCGTTTAACTAGTAGAGCTCAATTATTTGTTTACTGTCTCACAGAGTTTCTAAACTTCCTTGGCAAGGATTTTAGCTAGTCATTCCCCATCTACATTACTGTTAAGAAGGGAAAAATCAGACTAATTATTTTGGCATTTCTCTGATCGGGAGCACCTAATATTGCAGCTTTGGCAGTTCTTATGCCAGGCTGCTTAAGAGTTTCTTTCCAGATGCACAAAATATAAATTGCAGCATGCATGCAAATCTTCTTTCAGCTTCTGATTCTGACATAAAATCCTGGGATCTGCACGGGGCTCAAACAGCTTTTTCTTCTTTAGGAAGGAGGCTGATCCACAGCAGATAGAAATAATAGCTTTACATTGACTTCATAGAACGGAGGAGGCTGTAAAAAGTACAAAAGTCTATTTTAATAAATGGCGTGACTCATGCCTTAAAAATCAGGCCATTTTCATAACTGGCATTTCCCCCAAATCCCTCCTACCACTTCAGTTCCCCGTGATTTTCAGCGCTGATAATCTGTGTACATCTCCACCATGGTGATTAATGCTTTCTACCAGCTGAAAGCTGCAGTTCCCAGTAGGCCACATCCAGCGATGCTCTCCAGCTGCTCTGAAAGTCCTCAGAAACATGACGCTGTCACCAAGCGAGCCCGTGGCTGGAGCCAGGGAACGGCTGCTCTGTGCCGAGGGAGCGGTGGGAAAGAGATCAAAGTTCCCTGAGGAGCTGAAGGAGCAGCTTTTCTCAAGAGAGCAAAGGACACGTTGAAGTGTGCGCTTGTTTGTTTGTGTGAGCCTGTGCTTGTGCTGGGGTGAAGAGTAAGAGGTAATAAAAGCATCAGCAGAGTGTATGGAGTTTTCAGCACTGATACGTCATGTCTTTCCCTGCTTAAAGACAAAAGCAGCACTGAACTCCTTCCAACTGCGCACAACACATTTCTGAGCTTTTCGCTGTACGAGGCAGTGGCCCCAGCCTATTTGCAAGTATGCTATCTTTTTACTAAGGTAGTTTCCTCTCTTAAAATGACGTTAAACCCAGTTTGAAGCTGCAGGAGATCATTCTGGACCTTTATAGAATCATAGAATAGTTTGGGTCAGAAAGGACCTTCAAAGCTCATCTAGGCCAACCCTCCTGCAATGAGCAGGGACATCTTCAACCAGATCAGGTTGCTCAGAGCCCCATCCAGCCTGGCTTTCAATGCCTCCAGGGACAGGGCGTCTTCCACCTCTCTGGGCAACCTGGGCCAGTGTTTTACCACGCTCATTGTAAAAAAGTTGTTCCTCATGTCCAGCCTGAACCTCTTCTCTTTTAGTTTAAAACCATTACCCCTTTTCCTGTCTTGACAGGCCCTGCTGAAATGTCTGTCCACATCCTTCTACAGGCCACTTTTAGGTACTGAAAGGCCGCAATAAGGTCCCCCTGAAGTCTCCTCCAGGCTGAACATCCCCACCTCTCTCAGCCATCACTATTACTGGCTGCAATGGTCTGCACCTTCATACATCAAGTCACGGATGACCAGACCAGTCTTGACCTCTGAAGTCGTAGGACACTGCCCCAAAAGAACTGACGTCATATCGAAAACAGATGCAGGATGACAAGACACACACTGGGAGGAAGGGCAGGCTGCTGGTTTATCTGACGGAGGGCACGGCTCAATCTGCTGCCACCAGCTCCCAAAATGTGCCCAGGGGAAGGGTCTTGCTCCAGCCCCATTTCCTTCCGCTTCCTCACTCCCCTATCCTAAGCAGAACCAGTGTTTAAAAGGAAGGAAACAAATCGATGCTATAAAATAATAGTTCCTTAAAAAATGCCTCTCTCCACGGACAGCACACAGCTTGCTGAGCCCGTCCCCTCTGTGCCTCAGGCCTTTTGCCAGCTTGGTTCCATCCCTTGCCAGAGAAGCAGTGGAACTGTGTGTGTCCACTTTGGCTTGCACAGAGCCCGTCAGCTTGGAAAACACCGAGCAGCTGCTGCAAGCCGCACAGCTCCCGGGCTTTCGGCTGGTCCTCACCCAGCCCCACGCTGCCCACCTCTGCCCCACCACTCCAGCCATGTCCACTTCTGCCTTGCATCAACGCATGTGCGGCCAGAGGAGAAAAAACTACACTTTATTCTGCATTGTACAATGTTTTTCCCACTCCTCTCAAAGCCTTCCTGTTTTTCTAAAGCTAATCTGGCATCTGCAAATGCATTTTCATAATGGCACCTATTCAGATTGGTTTCCTTTTACACATTGATGAATTCCACCTGCTTGGAGCTCCCTCAAGTCAAGGAAGAGAGACCACAGATGTTCAGCAAGCACAGGGCCTTGGGTCTTAGATTCCCTACACCATATAAAAACAACGACTGCATTTCCACCTTTTATGAATGTATATGTGCTACATAGACTGTAGATAAGCCCACCTGCAAATGTACTCAACCAGCATGTTAAATTCTTGGCAGTGCAGCTGTACTAAATAGCATTTTTTTTCTCATTTGGATTACAAGACATTTACTTTGAATGTACAATGGATCTAAGCTTGAACTGCTCTAGTTTCCACTGACTCTCTCGTATAAAACTTCAAGGCAGATCCTGGCCCTGAAATAAGAAATTCAGAGAGTTGTTCCAGTTCATCCTAGCTAAGGGCAAAGCCACTAAGCATACCCAGAAGTACATCCTAGACCTGTAAGCAGGTCCAGAAAAAAACTGTGGTATAATTAGAGAACTGTGTCTCCTCAGCTGTTTCAATGAACTGTTGTATATCCATGTCGTGCAAAAAATGTCTAGACAACTTTTATACTGCCTTTAAAGCATTAGGATTATGGTAGACAACTGTCAAAAGTTCACTGGGAACTGAAATACAGAGTATCCTGCTCTTATTAAAGTGGTATGTTCTGCTCTGTGCATTAACATTTTATTTCAGCTGCCTTAAAATAGGTATGCAGATAAGTGTTTCTATATACATTTTGTCTTTCCACTAGGTTTGCCATCTATTCTCAGTGTATTTTCAAATACACGCGACTTACTCTAGCATGAAAAGTCGGCGTTGAATCACACGCATTTCAGCAGTCTTTTCAGTTTGTGTATGAGGATTTATCATCTTTAATTTAGCAAGTTTACAGAACATAGCCAACTGCTTTTCTTTGCTTCCAAATAAAGTATGGAAAGTACAGTCTGTGGCAAGGGAAGCCGAAGATGAAAAGGCCCATCTGGGTATCTTTTCTGTTGCAGCTGTTAAAAACTGAAACCCATTCTCTGTCAGAAAAATAGAATTTGGTACTTAATATGAAAAGAAGTCTTCATATGTTATTTCCATAATGCATAGAGCGTGTGGCTCTTTCAAAATCCAAACCCATTACTGCTTTAGACAAAGACAACTCCAAGAAGAGCACAAAGATAAGCCGGCAGAATAGGAAGCTAGAAGATTATACAATTACATACACAATTCTTATTTTTTATACAATTACATACAAAATTCTTATTTTTTTACTTTCCTACCAGTGCAAAATCATGGAAAATATGCAAAGTGGCCTCCAGATTTAGCAGCAGCAGTTGAATTACTGTGGGTGAGGTTACTGTCCCGGTGTATAGGAACTGCTGAGGAAGAACTGCCACACGAATAAACAACTGAGTGTCTCTGCACGGCATCAGCTCAGGGGGAACTGGGATTATAATGAAAACAAAGTTGTGTTGCAGGCCTTCAAAGGCTAACTGAAAGTTTGTGTCCTATTGAGATAAATCAAGGCACCATGTGTAAAAATGTGATGCTTTATAATTTTTAGTATCGATTATACACAAGGAACGCTTGAATATATCAAACAGCTCGTGTGATCCAGGTGTTGGATCAACTAGAAAAATTATATTAAAAAACTATGTGTCAATTTTGGAGGAGAAAGTTTATGACCATTTAAGTCAAGGATTTATGGGATGGTCCAACGGCACTTACAAAATGCTATGTGCGGTTGATATTTCCAAGGAAGGGGGTTCAAAAGAGAAGTCTCAAATTAAGGAAAAAGTATATATTTCACATCTATGACAAGTTTTCACTTACAAAGTAAGAAATGTCAGTGAAACATAAGCAATTGGACATCTAAAGAAAATGTAACAACACATACTTCGCAGAAATTTTAGATGAGAGAGGGAAAGCTTTTCAACAAAAGCAAATGAAATAATACTTTGTTAGATATTTAATCTGCTTCCACAATTATACCAAACTTTCAACTGCATCATATACCTGGATGCTTAAAATGAAATGCACTGATCTCCTTGTTGAAGGAAATCTTGCTGTATAAAGGTAGAGAGTCCTGGCAAAGAATAGGGAAAATTAGATATAGGTTTTAAGAGCTTTCTGCAGAGACACAGAGACAGCATGTGTCAATATTTACTGTTCTCACTAAGTCACAACAAAATGTTTGTCCATCTCTGAAAGCAATTTGCACAGTGGAGTTGTGCTGATAAAAGATTACCTCTGGAGAGGCCGTAAATACCCATATCTGTGCCAAGCCAGGAGAACACGTCTGTGCCTCGAACACACTCGGTCTGGCCAAGTGTGATTAACTCAGCTGAACTTTCTAAAACTCGAAGGTATTGCAATTGAGGAGGCAGGGGGAGAAGACACATCATGCCTGTGACATCTTAGCACACATTTACTGCGGTCGCTGCCACAGACAAAATGCAAATATTCATCTTGCAAGCTGCAGGTGCTCTGCTAAGAAGGCATAGGTTCTCTTAACACTATTAAGCAGATTTTAAAACAGAAAGTATTCATCATGTGAGATTCCAGACCTCAAAGCTTTCTGCAAGGCAGGCAGAGGTTTCTCCATCCCCCCAGCTTCTGTACCCAACGAGTCCTTGGAGGAGGACGGCAGGACTCGGCCTGTTGTGCCAGCGCTGCTCTGCTGCTGGGGCTGCAGGTGCAGGGTAAGCGCTGCAGCAAGCGCCATAACCAAGTGGAAGCCAAAAAATGATGCCCGAAAGAGCTCTGTGGATACCCTCTTTCCTCCTTGGACTTCTCAGTATCTCTGTTGTCCAGACAGAGCAAGGGCTGTGACTGTGTGTGGATGTTCCTACTCTGCTCTGCCTGCCCTTCACCCATCCTTGGCTTCGGTCTGATCTGGAGCTGGCAGAAAACGTCCTTCTTCTCTTTCTGCATGTGAATTTTGGCCACAGTAGCTAATCCGTCTCACCATTTCCATATGAAGAAGAACCAGGAAAGGTCTAGCCTCCTGGAGGAAAGTATTTTCTCTTAATATTACAAAGTTTTACATAAGTCACCATGCTAAAAATGGAGTTTTCTACAGCTGAGAAATGTGTTCTGTGGGCCTTCTGTCCCTGCCCTTATTGAATATGCATCACTGTGTCTATAATTCTCCACACAATCTTTATTCCTGTATTCTGGCAAAGACCATTAGTGTTCACAAATGCAGCATAACTACTGGCAATTTACACTGCCAACACAAGCCTTCAAGAAATGTATAGTGTATAATACCCTGCTACTTATAATTTGTTTATTCCATAGTACCAGTCCATAGGAAAGGACATCTGGCTCCTATTTGTGGAAATGGTGGTTTGTGGGTTACAATTTATACGTGCCAATGGGATTTTGGAAAGAAGTAATACAACACTTAAGCATGTTTCATCATTTTCATGTATGGCAGGGGAAATATGTGTAGTTATATACGCCCAAAGAGACCAGGAAGATTATTTTTAAATGGGAACATTTGATGTTTTTACAGTATTTATACAATTCCTCTTAAACCACTGTTTTCCTTTTTAAAATTAGCATCAGTGTTTGTTTCCTGTGTGAAACGTGGTTTACGTCCAACCAATTAAAGTGAAGATAAATGTGACAGGAAGCTACTTTGAATACAGTACCTCAGCTGCAGAATAGAGCTTCTCGGAGTAATTGAAAGTCAGTATCAGTAAAAATAAATTGCGCAATTCAGTTGTGGCTGGAAAATTACTTCTGAGACTGGCAACTCGATGCAACTATTTCTATTACTTTCTATTGCATTAGGCAAAGTAATAAATACTTCATAAGAAGAGTAGGGCAAGCTTTATTTTATTCCATATTGTGGCTATCGAACAATACTGCTAGCTAAAGATTGCCTTTAGGGCAGGAAAATGTTTTATTCTCTACTCCTGCACAGTTGCGAGTCTTTCTGCTGGTTCTGCCAACAAGGATGTCAATTAATGTCAAGTAACATTTTGATACTGTTGGTGAGATACAAAACAAAGGGAGCATAGTACGATGAAACAAATTTACTGTACTAAGAGACAGAAAAATACCATGGTGGGAGTTTTTTGGCAATTGGATGTAGAATTCAGTGAGATGGTGGAGGTGGAACAGAAAACCACGCCTGCCATTTTACAGTTTATATCCCCAATTCTGTACTGGGAGTTCTCATTTTGAGCTCCCTTCTTAGAGGAAGCCAGCACTACATAAAGTTTCAAAACGCACAGACGATGCCTACTTGCTGAGATGAACCCCACGCCAGCCCTGTGTTAATTCTGCCGGTACTATCATCAACATTCCTAATTCTATCTAGACAAATTGTTTCTGTGAAATCCAGAAGAGAATGAAATCTCCTGGGTAGGAGCGTGCACAAAGCATGTCCACTCGTAAAGATAAACCTCAAGAAGATGATTTGGTTTCATTTTACTTCCAGCTTCCCCATCAAGTCAGGGTCACACTCCCCAGTGTGTCACCTTTGCCCCAATAAAAGCTGTGTGAGGAAGATGACAGTACCTCGGAGGGAGAAGGCCTCTTCCTCAGCAATCAACCAAATCCCAGCACCACGTTTGTGGCCACTTCATGAGTTTCACTTCTCTTTTTAAAAGAGCACTTTGCATGTGCTCTTGACTGCTAGAAGAGGATGAGCAGGGGATAAATCTGCAAAACTGGCCAGGGCGATGTGTACAGGTGAGCAGGGCCAGTGTCGCTCAGGAACATCCCCAGAAACCGGGCTCGATGGGGCAAAATTACCTCCCTGACAAGGTGCACTCCTGCGCATTTGCCTTCATTAATGAAACAATGGTTGATCTGCAATACAAGCCACATCCTGACTTTCTTAGGTCTGCAAGAACTTCAACAGCAAAGTAAATCCAGCTTTGCACCAAGTATTAAGTCCTGACTTTATTTCCTCTGAAAAAATGTCAATAGCAGCATAAATCTCAGTCCTGTCTTTTTTTTTTTTTTTTTTAAGGAAACCTTACCTCATATATAATACACAGAAAATGCTTGGGTAAAAATAGGAATGAAATCATTGCTGCTGTCAAGAGGAGGGGTGGCATACCTTCCCTGTCCATCAAACTCTAAGCAGTTGGCACCCTACAAATCATAGGAAGCAGAGGGGTAATTATAGAACTGGAAGCTGATTACTGTAAAAGTTTAGAAGTAGCTTCTAGTAATTGGAAGTTAAAGACAATGTGAGCATGATTACAACCACAAAATAACTGTGCAGGTCTCTTATGCCCCCATTTTTCTCTATTCCTTAAACCTAAGTTTTCTCACAAACCAATGAGCACCTACTCAATCGAGCTCCTTGTATATTAACAACCTGTTAGTATCGTGAATTGCTTGTTCTCTGTCAGAATCACTGTTGATATGACAACATTTGGATCACCAGGATCTGATTACTTTTCCGTTGTGAATTAAGCAACACAGCTGCCAGCTACTGCCAGCTTGTTCTGTCACCTCCTGGCACCCCCTCATCGTTCCCAGAGGCACCGCAACACACGGTGCAAAACACCTGGTCAAAGAAGGACAACTTGCACCGAGAGCAGATGATGATAACATAAATGGGATTTAGCGCCAGGGGTGTCCATTTCTTCACCCTTGGGGCAGTACAGAGAGAAGACTCTGTCTCCTCCACCCTTGCCAGAGGAAGCTCCTTGGTGAAGGTGCATCTGCCAGCCACATTGGGCTAGACCATAAAGAAATATTCAATTCCTGCCTCAAAGAAGTTACACCACTAGGACAAATAATGCAATATTTCAGCTGCAAGTTATAGCCTTCTTCTTGCCTAATCATAGTATAACAACTCTGCAACATGACCAAGAGGAAAAGCAGCTTCTCCGGCATCAGATTGTGCTCTGCTCCTGTCCTCAAAGAGGAAGATACACAGAACCTGTCATTTTTATTCTACATAGAAAACTTATCTTATTTATGGCTTTAATCCCTACTTGATCCTTACAAAGCTATTTACCTGAACTACATGTATCGCTGATGACAAGTTCTACCAGTTAATTACCACAAGCATAGGAGCATTGATTTTCATCCACATCCTTATGTTGTTATTACACAACCCCAAATTCTGGTTGTTTTCTGCATATGAGACAGAATTTTCAGAATCAAGACAACAAACTTTCGAAAAAGTCACCCTTCTATTAAATCAAGTTACCTAGACACCCACCTGAAATTATTCAGAACTTGGACGTATTATGAGCAAGAAGATATGAGCTCCTCCACATGATTTGACATGATTGCTACCAAAAAAAGTGTATCTTTTGCTACCCAGCAGTAAATTTCTCACCGTGCTGTATAATCCCATGCTCCAAAAGCCTGCGGCCGAGCTGCTCGGCCTCCGTCCGCGTGGTGGCCTCTCCCTCCTGCATCAGCCAGTCAATGAACTCCGATGCCACAAAGGTCCGTTCGTATTTGACTCCTTCCTCTTCCCTGGCTTGCAGAAGGGTATTTTCAGAACTCATCAGCCTGGTGTGGGGGGAGACAAATTGGTTAGGGAAAACGGTTCTTCAAATAAGCAACTCCAGATTTATTCTGGCAAATCTCACTGATATTAAGCAAACAGATATGAACCTTTTACTGACTTCGTAAATCGTTCCTCAGGCTATCAGTCTAAACTTAGGATGTGAATTATAACCGCATCAAAAAGTTTAGGCTTTATAACCCTGTGTGAAGTTAATGATTTCTTGCTTTTTTCCTCTACAAGAACACAAGGTTTTTCAGTTTCACATTTCCCCTGTTTAGTTCTTTAACTTCTCTGAAAGTTAATGTACAATCAACTTTGAAACAAAATTAATCAACAAAATTAAAGCACTAGATCATGACTAATGTTTTTACAAATTACTAATTAATTTTTACAGTCAGCAGGACTATGCCCCAAAGTCATTTAGACGGTTTTGAGAATTCTCCCCGTAAGCTTTAAAACAGCTGCAGAAAAATTCAAGAGGAAGAAAAAAGTAGTTCTGTGGTTTGGGTGGTTGATAAATATTTAGTTTCCAACACCCAGTGATGCAGCTGCCATCAGTGAAGTTACACACCTGAACACATTTTAACACCTAAATCTCTGAGCCTCCAGTGCCTCAGTTGGCTCTGTGTAACACCAGAGTCCAGAGAACATCCTGATGTGCCTCTAAACCTCCCAGCAATTGGCACATACCTAGTTTAAATACACTAATAAATTTCTTCACCATTCAAGTAATCTACAGAAATTACACAGTAATTAAAAAAAAAAAAAAAAAAAAAAAAAAAAAAAAAAAAAAAAAAAAAAAAAAAGAAAAAAAAAAGAAAAAGAAAAAAAAGTCTCAGTATTTTGTTAATGCAAAAGTAAGGCTGATGGTTTGAGAGACAAGAGAGTGTGAAAGAAGAAATGAGAATCACTCTCTTTCAACACAGAATCATACTTTTTGTTTTGTTGGGAGACTGAGCACCATGGCCTCCTTATTTACTAATTTCATTTTTCTTCAGAATTTTTTTTTTATAGTTTAATAATAAGACTAATGGCAAGACTTTCAGAATTACAGCTCAAGGATGGTATGGGTTTTTTTTCATATAAGATTAGGTCCCTTCACCAACTATTTTGAAATTAAGGGCACAACTGAACTACAACAGGAAAATTCTGAAAGGTTTGCCCTTCTGATCAAAAATTTGGATTTGAATCCATACATGTGCCATCTCTTTTGAACTGCCAGCGTGCCCAGAGTTCACGGAATATAATGTCACATCCTTTGGGAGGCATCCGAAGAGCCTGTGCCACAAGAACAAGAGAAAAGTTTCATTTGAAATTACAATGAGGAGGTTTGACAGGCCCAGCCCTTGTGACTTCACCTGCAAGATTTATTCCCCTGATTTTAACCAGGGTATGAGAAGCCTGAACTGGCTGGACATGGCCACCAGGCAGCAGATCCTCACGCCAGGGAAAGGCTGCTCAGCCACAGCTGTGTGTCAGTGGCAGATATAACGAGCTGCTCTTTTAGATGCCGCTGCATCGTTTCCAGCACCTCTGAGCAACAACTACGAAAGTCAGAATTAGCTGAAGCCCAGAATGAGGCCAAAAGCAAGAGCATGTGCCACAGGGGAGAAGGTTTTGACTCCAGAACTCTTGCAAAGACTTTTTTCTTTTTCATATTTTGATTTACAAGCATCTGCATGCAAGGCAACATTTTGTCCCTCACTAACCACACCTAATGCAGACAGAGTTCCAAGGGACCATCTTTAAATGTGTCTCATTCATGAGGCTTTTTTCCCCTCAGAAAAAAACCCGAAAACTCAAAGCTCGTGTCTTTTTGTACCATCTGCTGCATGGTTACCCAGAATTGGTTACCCAGGCTCTGCGGCCATAAAATAAAAAATCCTTAGGATTGTGTTAATTGTCCTTTGATTAGTCTATAATTGGTTGACCAGCTCATTGAAGTTGCAGATAGAGAACTGCTTATAAAAGGGATGCTAATCATTGGATTTTTACAGAGACACAAAAGAAATTTGGAAAAATATCAAGTAGAAAAACACTCAGCTTGACATTTCACACCCTTCTGCGTGTGCCCAGAATAGCACTGCCAAGGATTTAGACTCGTGAACAAACAGACACGACAAATTGACAGTTTAACAAACCCAGAAACAGCGATCCGTAGACTTACATCGCTAACTGAAGTAAATCACTGTAACTCCACTGCTGTCAACAAAGCTGTACCAATTTACATCAGCCAAAAACCTGGCCTTTCATTAGCCAGAATCAGAAACTGCCTCTCTTCCATTTTCTCCTTGTTTCAAAAAACCATGAGACTATCCATGTCAAAACATATTATTTGCTAAAACTGGTGTTATCATGCATTAAGGGAATGTATTTAATCAAACACTGAAATTCAAATCCTTTTCAAAAGAAAATTTTAACCTTGTTTTATCTAAATAACTGCATTTGAGGATAAATTTGAATTAAGCACTGATGAGTTAAAATGAAAGTGATTCAAAGAATGTAGTCTCAGAATTATCTGAGTGATCTCCTGAAATTAAAACCATAAATCTGCACTTCTTTCCCTGTGAAATCTGGTTGACAAATCTCAGTAGAAGTCAACATCATGAGATGACTTATAGCTCCTAAGCCTGACTGCACCAGAAACACAACAATCCTGTGTGCCTGGCCAAAACCTATTGAGACTTGCAAACATCATAAAAATAGGCTGCTTGCACAACTTGATTTATTTTTTTTTTTTAATTTAGAGCTATGAAAGTTCTGCGCTGGATTTATTTAAGACTTGCAGGGAGGGTTTTGTTGAACAGGAAACTGTTTATCTCATTCGATCTATTTGGTTAGTCCTGCAGAGTATGAAAACTGATCCCATCTTTGGACCTAATAAACCATTCAATAACTTTCAGACAAAGCTGTAGGAAAACCACTAGGCTTCATCTCTGGTTACAAACTTGAAACTCAAAGCATGTTCACAGAAAGGATTACCAAAGTTCGCAATGATGTGCCAGGAATGTAGGCTGATTTATGATTTTCAGTGCAAATGAAGGGAGAATACAGTCAGAAACTTATTTTAAATCTTCTAATGGCACAAGTACAGCCACTGAAGATGTCTGAAGGAGGTGGGGGTAACCATAGAATAGAATCATAGAACCATTTAGGTTGGAAGAGACCCTCAAGATCATCGAGTCCATTAATGCCACAAGAGAGGAGAATCCAGGGTACGAGAAGCTCTGTGGTGACACAGAATGGAGACACAGCAGGGAGCTCCTCACTATGGGGACAGTCCTAATGTTCCCACGTCCCAAGACAGAGCACGGGGCATTTACCCAAAACGGCTGTCTGAATGCAGGGAACCTGCCTAACGCATCCGTTCCTCTGCCCATACAATAACCTGCAGCTCCTCCTAAAGCATTTCGCTCATTTTACCCACTGAGGGTACAAATCCACGTGGACCGATGTTGGATAACACGTCTGAAATTTTTGGCAAGCACAAATGACACTGGCTTCTGGATGCAACCGTACTGGAGCCCTAATGCAGTGGGTGGAGAAGAGCAGGAAATAATATTACAATGTGTATCTTAAGCTCGCAAAGCCTAGTGATGATCAGCAACATCTACAAAATTAGACACAGATTTTAAAAATATGTTGGATTCAGATAGATTTCCTTTGGCACAATTGCATTTGTCTTGAAATTAGGCCTACAGGCATTTTGATAAACAAGCTGAATACACTGGTGACTTCACGTCTGTGCATGAATGCTTTTCTCCAGTTTTTACCATTTAATAACGATTTTAATTGCACTGAATTAATATTTACTTTCTCAATGCTATAAGCAAGCTGATACAATAGATACATTGCACATAGACACATTTCATTGCAGCACTCTTTCTGTAGTAGTCTGACTTTCAGCATTCAATTTCGAGTTGAAAATGCATCCAACGAAACTGCAAAGGTGCTGCTAATAAGAATGCATGGACGAGGGACCTAATGAAATCCAAGTGCTCTGCAGGATGGATTTGCTACAATAAACAAGGTGAAGCCCAGACAGCCCAGGTATGCATTCTTATCTCCAATTAATATAAAGTATTTCCAATGATCCATGGAGAACTTTGACTGGCTTTGGCTGTCACAGACTGGTTTTGAAATGCTATGTATTTTTAATCTGTACTATATTTAGCACTCAGGGCTGATTTTAAAAGTTTTTGAACCCTTTAGATACGTTGCCTAGAAGCAACCACCTCATGATGATGCGGTTATATTTAGATGTAGGTGCTGCTTTCGGCATTAAGTCCTGTCCCAAGATGAGAACAATTTATATTGTTACGAACCTTTTTCTGCTAGTACAGTGTTGGCCAAATTGGGCACTAGAAATTTGTTTTCTCCATGCAGAGAAACGGGGATTTTATATGATGGGTGCAACAAAAGGAATGGCATGTACAATTATTCTTTTATATTTTAGTTTAATTGCTCTTTCACCAAATTGACCTTCAGAGCCTTCTAACATTGAAAACAATATTTATCATCCTGACACCTGTTATAGAGTTTCAGGAAAAAATACTAAGATCCAAAGATCTTTCTACTGATCTCTAGGTCTTTGCACAGGTAGGAATTAACGCACATGAGCACGAAAACACCTTATGAACTTACACTGCCAGTGAAGGGCGTTTCTGTTGGCGTGGGGGCTGAACCTACGTCACAGAAAATCGTATGAGTGCAGGAGAAGGAGCGCTTTATTCTAAGAGATAAGCAAGGTTACTCCAGCCAGAGGACTCAGCATCTCTCCTGGCTGCTGCAAGTGGCTCTAACCGAGCAGGAGAGTGGGCAGGATTCAGGCTGGAGTGATGCTTCAAGCTTTTTGGTAAATAACACATCATCACTTTTGCATTAGTTTGCAGCATATGCCAACATGCATTTTATTCACTCTGCTTCTAAGTACCATGTCACAATCTCTACATCTAGAATAAAAATGTCGTTAATTATAGATTGGGAAGTACAGTTAAGCTGCCTACTTATTTGATGGAAGTAATCCAGTAGGATATTCAGTATCTCAGTATAATAATCTGTTTGAGATCTTAATTAGATATTCTTAGCTGGGTTTTTTTGAAACTACTTTTAATATAACCTTTCTGATGTAGAATCTTTGCAGACTGGAACACTGAAGATTAATTTCACCTATTATTTAAAATCTTACCTTCTGGTGAAGCTGTAGACATGGAGTCTCAACAGATGCGTAGCCTCTTGTTCAGTGCATTTTGATGTACTAATGTTTTAGGTCTTGTGATTACAATTCTACAGGAATAATCACCCTTTAGTAATTATTTTTACACAATAGAGTGCGAGGGTTTAAATTTACCTTAGTTTCTCATACAGGACGGATTTACAACCCAGAACACCAGAAAACGCTGTTTCATATTAAATAAAATGCTTGAAGTGAACATGGTAGAAAAGGGAAATGGGAAAGAGAGAGAAGTGTTACCAACTAAAGTCACAGGATTACCCAGACCCATTCCTGCATGAGTTGAAAGCCTCTGACTATTCAAAAATTGATTAACAAGTATCATCTGCTTCCTGTGGTACTATTACCAACACATTATGGATACTGAATGGAACATACTTTTCATACAGTCTTTGTCCTCTCATGAACACCTTCACCTCATTGTCCAGTGGAAACGTCCCATCATCTTTTCTGAAGCGGTAGAACAGTTTGGCGTCCTTGAATTCTTTATGCTCATCACAGACTGAAACGCAAAATTAAAAAAAAAAAATCTTTATATAGATGTTAAGGAGTTCAGGATCCATTTAGCAGGTATAACTGCTGAACTTCAAAGCAAGCAATACGGAGTCCAGTCCCCTGTATTTCTGAGCATGCAGTTCTAACAACTGATGAAAGGCTGGAGAAAACTTTCAGATAGGTAACCAGATTTCTAGGTGAGGGGGATAGGTGTTCACCAGTTTTGCGAGAGTTACTGCAAACATAAAGAGCAAAAAAGCATCCATCTGCTATATAGTTGGAAAACCTTTTGATGGAAACAGTCTGTTAGGTTGTTTGTTTAAAAGGCCACCAATGTAGAACAGTCAAGGACTGGCAAAGTTCTTCAAGTTATTTGTATTAGCTGAGTGATGCTGTAAGAAACCTGAGACTCGCCGCAGAAACAGTCACATTCAAAGCTTTCTGCTCTCTTAAAACTGTCCCAGTTGCTCTGCCATGCCAGTCAGCAAACAGTAGGTACAACAGGAGCAGAACGCTAATGCTAAATAAGGTCTGTAACAGAGAAGCTGATGATGGGCTCCTGTAACTGCAGAGCAGAGCTCCAGCAAGGCCATGAATTAACGGGAAAGGTCTCCCAAGCAAGCTTCTCCTGCCAGAGCTGTCAGCCCACATACATGGAGGCATCTTCTGCACCACAGGAGCAGCACTGGTACCCCTTCCACTGGGCGCAAGAGTTGAAAGGATGCTCTGAGCATCCTGCAGAACCTGACTGAACCTCTCTGAATTTGCCCTAGTTCACTGCGCAAAGGAATTTATTGAATTGGAGTGAGATACATGATTTTTTTAAAGAAACACCTGCTCTATGTGTAATATACACACACACATACATAAAATTTGTACAGAATTTATAGTGTGCAATTGGATCATGAGGTAGAAAACATCTGAAGGTTGTTAAAGCTTTAAACAAGCACCTAGCAATAAAACATCTATTGCTCAATTAAATTAAGTCACTCAGGCATCCACGCAACTCTTCACTGACATTTTCTCAATAGATGATTAAGCAGTCAAATTTGAATACCCTATAATTACTTTATTCTTTAACTATCTACCGTGAGTCGCAGTTTCCATAACAACCCAGAATTTTAATTTAATAGCCAAGTAGAAGCTGTAGAAGTGGCAGTCATTCAATCTGTGCATTTCTTCCTTTAATTAAGATGTTGTTAATATATTTCAGATAGCAGCAGTATTGCTGCACGTACAGTGACCCCTGTATAAAGTCAACATTTGTCTGTTCACAATCACTCAGTTTTCTGTTAAAAAAGAAACAAATTGTACGTTTTGCGCCTTTGAAACTGGTAATACTAAATGCTTGAAACCAAATGCTTGGATCTTCTTAGTCTGTATGCTTCCTAGCCTTTTTGTGCACCAAAACGCAACTAAATGCTACCACTGAACTGGAAGTCTCCTTTTCATCAGCGTAAACTGTTATTCAAGAACCTGAATGGAGCAGGTCTCAAATAGACAACAAGTTTAGGAGAAAATGAATCAGGGCACAGCCGTACCACTAACTTTCTTGCAGCTGTACCAGCACAAATGTTTGTGCAGCTGGTGTGAGGGACAGGGCCAGAGAACTAATCCACGTGAGAAAAATGATCTTTTTTTGCCGGCTGATTTTGCAGTTGGGTTTTTCAGCTGGAAAACTGTGCTCTGGGGAGCAGGGAGGTGAGGGCAGCGGGGACAGAGGGGACAGGATCCAGCTGGGGCTGTGCAGGGAAGCAGCAGCGGAGTCCCCAATAATTTCCCCCCATACTGACACAGGGAATGTCACTCCACACCTCTTCAGCCTCTCTGTGTCCCTCAGGACACAGGGGACCTTGTGGAGCAGCACGGTTCAAGGGAGATGCTCCCTTTCTGTCAGGGAAAAGATCCTACCTGTCCTGTACTTCACTGAAGAGCAGGAGTGGGATTTTAGTTTTTTTCACAGCAGTAAAAAGAATTTAGTCTAGAACTTTTCAGCAACTAATATTGCACTTACCATGATGGATAATGCTGTGATCCAACAATTTCTGCACCAGTTTAATTGCAGTCTCTCGGTCGGAGGCCTCTTTATGGTCAATGAGCCAGTCGATCAGCTCTTTGGCAACGAAGCAGTTGGGGTACGTCTTGAGGTGGTGCCGCCGATCTTTGATGACCTTTTCTTCATGCAGTCGGAGCCTGGGGGTCAGATCACTTTGTGAATATCATTTGCAAAGAGCCTCTGCAACTAGCAAGGCTGGGACAAGAGTGGAGCAGATGCACCCAAGCCCCGTTCACACGATGGACTTCGCAGGGGTTGCATGGAAGAGGAACGGGCCCAGTCCCACGTCCAGCACCGGTGTCTGACCAACAGGCAGGAGCCCCTGTTACAACTTTAAACCCCATACTTGGAAAAACCTGTTTTCTTCCCAGCTGAAAAGATTAGAAAATGAAGAACACCACAGCATCCTAAGCCCATAAGTATTTCCTGCAGGTCAATTAAACTGTCAATAATTCGGAATTAATTTTCTCACATTACCACTAACACATTCCATATTACTTTTTTTATTTTGCAGTATCAGTGCCATAGATGTGGTTTTTTTTAATCTCATTCAGTTTTTTATCTGTAGTTTCTTCCTTGGTTGGCTAACTGCATTCTCCCCCTAGCTGCACAAGCGTAGCATTAATGACTTAAAATTCAGGTAGAAAGCTATTCCAACACAACGTTATCTAGCATTAAAAAAGTTGCCTCACACTCTAAATAAAGGGAAACTGAGTTTTCACTCAGGGAACTGTTGGTAAATGCTCTGTATCTGCAAAATCTCCCCCATCACCTTGAAAGCAAGTTGGTTGGCCGGTTTCAAGATGCTTGGGTCAGAATGCAAGATCCTGATTAGAGTATTACATTGTTAGTAAAGATTCTGGGGTTCTGCTCTTTTATTTTTTGTCTTTTTTTTCCAAATAAACAAAATCAGTAACATTATCAGCAAATTAATGGATAGAGAGTTTTTAAAGTTTTTTGAAGTTTTCTGCTTTCTTGTTTCAATTTTAATTAACAATTTTAATAATTCTGTTTTTGTAGTGCCACGTCTATACAACAGTTCTGAAGAAGCATAGAAACCACAGCGCTTGGCCTCCTATCACAAACAGAAATATTGCTGTTCATTTCGAAGTGGCCAAGATCCTACCTTGTAAACACTCTCACTGACTTCAAAGAAGTTCTGAGTAATGCTGTGATAACTGTAGGGAGTACAACTATCTCTATTTTCCAGAAAGAGAGATAAAGAAGAAGGGTGTTAACATGAGCCTCGAGAGTCCAGCCACAAGATCAATTTTCCTCTCAACGTGATTCTAGTATGAAACAATTATTTCTCTTTAGAATCAAAAAAAGGGAAAATATTTGGCTGAAATCAGTGAAGAAAATATTATTAGGACATTAGACAAGGCTTACGTAGGCTTCTACCTAAAAATAGTAGCAAAGCAATGTTTCTATTTTGCAGCATTTAGCCTTGAGCTACATTGGAATGGCCAATCTGTGATATGAATTCAAAACCAGCTTTGCAAACATCACCAAAAAATGAAGACTTTCATATTAAAAATACAGATAAATCAGATTAGTATTCTGGAAAGAAGTGCGAGTAAATACCCCATGCATTGTGAAATTCTCTGAGCTAAAATACATTTGCTTAAAGCGTATTTTCCAGATGTGCTCTAACAGCTGTTGCCATACTTGGAAAGAAAAGCCTACATGGTTTAATTATAGAACATGCAATTATCAGTATGTCTGACTGAGCTTTACATTTAAACTATACTCCAGGTTCTGTTAATGTTCATCCAGTCTTATGTCACACAATAATCTGCAAGAACAAAAATAGGGAAACAGTGTATAATACAAATGCAGATGGCTCAACCCACCTTTCAGTCACCAGTGTAAGTCTAAACAGTCAGAGTTCATATGGTGCAAGAGGAACACCCCCTTCTACAAAATTCTTCATCCAAACACCGTTTAGAAGTGTGCCAGGAGTGGTCTGGCATTCCACAAAACAAGCCAGTAGCCAAGAGCCCTAGAACTGCGTATTTATGGCTTAAATTCTGACTGAAGGCTTTCCTGCAGTTGATGGGCTTACAAATATTTCAACTTCTCTGCCATGTCAAAAGACATGGGTTCCGCCTAAAACTTTTTTCCTCACTCAGGGCACTTACAGGGTCTCACTATATACCTTTTTTGCCTATATTCATAAAACTCATGGAAATCTGTCTATCTTTTTTATCTCCACACACTTGCTGAAGTGGATCTAGATTTGCTAAGAGGTTACAAAATCATTAAGTCAAACAGAGCATGACCAGAGCAAGACTCAAGAAACCTCAAAAACCATATTTACGCACAATTTCCAAATAGAAGTGGGAACTTCTTCTGCAGTCTATAGCAATTGTATCCATATCAAATTATGTCCAGGCTAATTTGTTTGGAACAAAGAACAGAAAAGGAATTCAGATTTTCTCTCTGGTGGTGTACACTGTTCTCCCTGTTAGGGCTCCCTCACCTCTACAAACCTGCTGAAAATCAAACTGTACGGAGGAGAAGTAGCTCAATAAATTGAAATTGTACCTAGTGTAAACCACAAATATAAAAGCCTCTCGTAAAGTTATGGTACGTATCTTGCAGTATAAAAAACAAAAGTTTAGGCAGTAATTCTCAAAATGTGTCTGTGTTCAGAAATCTTTTTCAGGAGCCAAATCAAATGGGATAAAAAGGAAAAAATGCAGCAGTGTATACACTGGAACTAATGCTCAAGTGGTAAGTTCTTTATCCCTTGGCACTGGGAAACAGGCTTCTCACCAAAAGAAGTTTTCCCTTTAAGTGACATTAATCACTCTTCACCAGAAAGTCCGCATGATGACTGGAAAAGACCCAACTTGACACCAGTCACATTTCTCTCGCTAGAAGTTTTTCCCAAGAGCTGCTTAGCAGAATTATCTCACTGACAAACCCTGACCAGTTTGAGGGGAGAAGAGGGAGGGCAAAGAACAAGGGGCGATGTGGGACACCTTGAATCAACAAGCCTTTGAAAAGTTGTCCCTCTTTCTACAGCTTAACACCAGAAAACAATCCTGTGTACACCAGTATATAATCTGTATGTAATTACATATATTATTCAAGATTACCTGCCAGATTTCGCACTTGGGGCCACAGTCTCCCCTACCTGCAGAAAACAACGTGAGAACTAAAGTGTTTGAGCAATTGCCTGTAAACTGTAACAGGTACCTGCAACCCTTTAATATTTACAAATTGATAGCCATGGCTCTTATTCACACAACAAATAAAGACAGTCTGTGTTTGCAAACATGCATGCCAGAACAGTTTTCTTCAGGCTTGTCTAAACAGGAGTTGCTCCTAATCCACCACTCTTGCTCCAAAGAGAAGTGCCTTCCTGCGTAGCATGGAACGGGCTAACCTGGAACACGCTGCTCCTGCTTTGCATTAAATGTATTCAGAGTTAATTAGGAACAATGTTAGTTGTCGAGAAGCCATTAGGCCTTTTCCTTGCCAGCTGTCAGGAAAGTCATGATAATGGAAAAGTCAAAATCTTTGCCTAGAAATGACGAATGAGGTGCTAACTTGGGAAGAAACTGCTCTCGCAGCTACATGAAACGTGCATTTTGTTTTCCGCCGGGGCAATTACGCATTTTGAAGTTTCTTGCATCTTTTTCTGAACCAATGGGTAAGCATTTTGCAAAGGCGGTGCCTGCACAGGAGTCCAGCTTTCCTTTCAAACCCCAGAGAAGGCCAGCCCGCTGGCTGAAGACAGTAATGATGTCAGTAGCTGGACCACAGTCCAAACATCTCACCCAGCTGTTTCCCTCTATTAAGTCTAGAAGTTTGTGCTTGGCTAACATAGATCTCGCAGAGCACCACTCGGTCCTGATTTCCATGCATGAAAAGACAAAAAGCCTCCTGCTCCTCTTGGTAATTTTCTGAATAATTCATCTACCATTCCCTAGTATATCCTATATAGATAGCCCAAATGTTTATCCAAGCAAGGTTCAGTAAAAATGTGCAGGAGACACGTTGATTCCTGATGCTTGATAGACAACATGGTATGAAGACTCATGTTGTGCTCCCTCATTCACCTCTTTTAACTTTCCTGAAGCAATCATACACACACAAACATACGCATTTATCTTAGAATCATAGAACCATTGAGTTGTTTAGGTTGGAAGGGACCTTCAAAGGTCATCTACTCCAACTCCCCTTCAATGAGCAGGGACATCTTCAACCAGATCAGGTTGCTCAGAGCCCCGTCCAGACCGGCTTTAAATGTCTCCAGGGATGGAGCATCTACCTCTTCTCTGCCCAACGTGGGCCAGTATTTCACCACTCTCATCATAAAAATTTCTTCCTTATATCTAGTCTGAATCTCCCCTCCTTTAGTTTAAAACCATCACCCCTTGTCCTATCGCAACAGGCCCTGCTAAGAATTCTGTCCCCATCTTTCTCATAGGCCCCTTTTAAGTGCTGAAAGGCCACAATAAGGTCTCTCTGGAGCCTTCTCTTCTCCAGGCTGAACAACCCCAACTCTCTCAGCCTGTCCTCACAGCAGAGCTGTTCCAGCCCTCTGATAATATTTTTGTATATATATAGATACACAGATATATAGATGTATGTGCATACATATTTGTATATAGAAATAAATCCTATGTATACAAATGATAAGATATTTGTGTAATATACTTGTATATATCATGTATCATGAGATATATCATATATGACATATATATATATCTTCTGTATCACAGAATGCATCATTACTGAATAACTTCTTTTTAATGGAAGAATTAAACACCAGTGCAGAAACCATACAAAATTGAGATTCTTAGCAGAATTTACTAATTACTGAGCGATATACACTGATGCTGTAATTAGTCATGGCACGAAGCACATCCCGCCCCAGAGTGCTCCACCGCCGCTGATGAGTTCCAGCACGCTCACAGTCACTCATGGGCTACATCTCGCTTTATCGTACACCTTTGGTTTCAGTGACTATCCCAGCTTGAGCACTGTCGGTCACTGCATATTGAACCACTACAGTTTTATCACCTTAAGGCAAACTCTGAAAAAAAACATATCAAATCCGTCAAAAATTAACAGTGATATGCAGAAGGGAAAGCATTGCGGGTGGTTTCTGCCATCTTCGAATTCATTCACAAGTTTCATATATTTGGAACTTCTGTCAGAGAAGGATTTATTTGTTTCCAAGTAAAGCAAGACATGACGTCTGTTGTGACAAAACTATATGGACAGAACATAAGCGTATATGACCTGTCCATAGTACAGCAGACAGGCATCTTACTAAAAGACGGCATTTTGCAAAGTGTCTCAGTGACTTACAAGCATAATTCCCACTAAAAGTTAAAACTCACAGGTCAGCTGTGGACCAAATGCATTGCAAAATAAGTGAGCATATGGCAGCATCTGTGTATATATATACACACCCAGGAAAAGACAGAACTACATGAAATGTCTTTCACACTAAACTTTTGCCTTTGCACTGTCAGCAAAAATATAAAATAGGTTAGTGACGATATAAACTTTTCACACAGAGGCGATCGTGAGGGTACTCTGCAAATGCCATGTGTATTGCTGGGACAAGCGTTTCCAGCTGGGCTTGCCAAGGCTGAGCTGAAGTGTCAGCGGTTTGCTGCTGCCTGTTCCTCTTTCTATTTATTCTTCAGCTCTGCAATCACTTAGTTCTGTTACGTGATATTCACAGGAGCTAAAATACCCTTTAAAACATGGGGTCGTACTGGAAATAGGATGAACATATTTCTGTGTTGGTAGCTGTGTTAGAGAAGGAATTCTACCATCTGAAATAGGGTTAGAGAGGGTGTCTTCAAAGCAGCTCCTGAAATCTGTTCTCTTCCATGTGTTTATCTCCCCTTTTTTGCCCATAGCCATGTAGTCAATGCGAGATGCCAGAACACAGAGCCAGACAGAGAGATTTCAGATAAACCACCTTTTGGTGCACTGTAAAGGAAAGCTAAAGCTTCCAGTAAAGTGACAGTTCACCAGTGCCCCTGTGGCTTTAAATAAAACATGGGGACTGCCTCTTTTATGAAGTTCTTCTTCATAAACTCAGAAAGTAATAAGATCACTGAGACATCCCCAACACTCAGAACATCTTACTAACCCTGGCAGGGGTCAAAGCAAGCTCTGGGGAACAGACACTGGCATGGCTCACAGTCTAGGATGAAATCAAAGTGACTTATCTTGGAGACACCCTTTCAGCCCACAAATTCAAGCCAGAAATTCAGACCACAGTCTCCCTTGTGGCTACTCCAGACTGCAGAGTAAATTAGATCTGTGTGTTTGTATCGATCTGTCATAAAACTAGAGACCACTGGCAAACCCAGAGTTTGGATTTCTAACCCTCAAAGGTGGATAATCTGAGCCTGCATCTGGTCTTCATTTAAAACAACACAGCATAACGTTGTTGATTTGTTAAAACAGTTAATATAATAGGATCTTTAGATAACTTTTATATCACATTTTGGACTGCTATGTTGGCATTTTTCTAGGGTTTGACTCTGTAAGGGAAAGGAACATGTTCGGCGGACTGCTGACTCGCCTCCACTTTTCTCTTTGGTCTGTGATATACCCACGTGTGAGCATGTTCTAACGGTATCACCAAATCAGAACAATATTTGTTCACCTCTCCTCTTTAGGAAGCAGGGAAACTCAGCAAGGTTACAGATCTAACAGCACTTTCTCCTCATGTCCACAGGAAGCTGTGAAGTGGTTAATCTCCCTGCCTGCCAAGCCATTTCACTTTCAAACAAAATGTCTATGAACATGAATAATATTTCTAACTGCCTGCACACTTGAACCTTGAGAGCTTCTGTCCCGCTGGAAAGCATAAAATCAGGTTTTACAAAGATGAAAAAACAAAATGCAGGGAAATTATTATTTCGCCTACCCGTAGTCATAAGGAAAGTGGAAGTCTGCCTGTCTCGCTCCGGCTGCTTGCTTTCTGGGCTGAAACTGTCCGAACTCAGGCACTCACAGTTCTCCTCTATAAAAAAGTCACATATAATTGTGCTTCTCACTCATGTATGGATGGGCTGGGATGCACACACAGGACGAATGCACAGAGCTCGAGGTGTGTGTGAACCTGCTTTAGCAGGTGGGTTGGACTGGATGATCTCTAGAGGTGCCTTCCAACCCCAACCATTCTGTGATTCTGTGAACCACTATGTGGATCTCCAAAAGAACTGATATAGTTTTCACAGAAGAACAAGCCATCTTTGCTCCTGTCCATCAGCTAGGCTCTGTTCACATTATTTTTCTTTGTCTCCACTGCAAGGATATGCTTAGGCTTACCAAATCAATAAAGTACTGTGGGCCCTAATTTTCTTGGGGTTGTCTTCTCAAATCTAAACTGAAGATTTCTACCATAAACTGCTGAAATTTCAAAGTACAGACCAGAAACCATAGGACAACTGTTGTTATAGACAACCTTTGACTGGATCAACACAGTAGCCAAAAGCCCATCAACTCTCGCGGACTTATGCTGAAAATCATTCTCAATAAAGGAAGTATTTTAGAGACAGAAAACTGAAGAAGGCGCAGTGAAGGTCTCATGGAAGGCCAGTGAAAATCAATGGAATTTGTGTCAGGGAACACAGAACTGCGATCTCAATCCCACGGCTGGGAGAGGTGAACGCTCCTCTGAAATGCTAAATGGGCTAAAGGGGGCAAACACGGGTCAAACAGCCCCAGCCCTCCTGCTGCAGCCATTCCTGCTGGCACTGCCATCCAGCAACCCGGAGACACAGACTGGGAGTCGGGAAATAGGATGCTGGGCTACAGGTCTGCAGCACCGCAGCCGGGAAGAGGGGCTGCAGCAAGCACACAATGGGCTGTGGGTGCCAGAAGGCCCTGCTGGTGACCACTCTTTTGGATGCACAGTACATCCCAAGAGGGTAGGACAGCCAGAAAAAGCTACAGGTTGAGGCCCCTTATGCACCAAGGCTGCCATCTCATTTACATTTATCCAGAAGGAAAAGCTGATTATGACCTTGCCACGCTCTTGCACTGCACGCAGCAGGTTTCAGACTCCGTGAGAAACCAGGAGGTCTTTCCACCCGCCCATGTCCCAGCACATCTGGGGAAGAGCAGATCTGTGACACCTGGAAAGCACCACGGTACTACAAACAGTAAAAAGTGTCATTATCTGCCAGAAGTAACCCAAGAAATCCACAGGAGAACTGGAATCAGCCAAGTGCGATATCTCAAGTGCAGTTGTGATATTCCTTCCACCCTGTCAATAAGTGACAAATAGTTTTGCTGAGACGTTTTATGGCTTTGGGTAACCCAGGATCTCAAAGTCCTTCCAGGGACGGCTGCTCTCAGCCTGAGCACCACAGACCTGCAGGATTTCTCCTCCCCAACATTTTATGTTCCTCAGGGGGGCACCAAATGTTTGTACTGCTTTCAGTGGTCCTTGGCAACCCTGATGAAAGCAAGGGGAAAAAAAAAGCTGCCTTTATCATTAATAATATGTCATATTTCAGTAATGCCTCAATTGCTTTTAGCACCTGTTTTCCATCTCTACACAAAACCCTCAACCAATTACTGTGCTGTGTAATCATGAGCATCATTAAGCACTAACAGCGAGTACCTGGCAGGTAATAAAATTAGTAATAAAATACTTAGTGCTATGTACTGCTGTTAACAAACAGAATTTTATATTGAGGCTATGATTCAAGACTTCTGCTCACTTCCAACAAATACATAGGTTCATCTTAAAATGAATATAGATGCAATGCTCTTTCAATATACAGTATGTTGTATTAAAACCATTGCACTTTGTTTATCTCTTCTTATTCTAAACAAATAGCTTTCTTTTTTCTTGTTTAGTATAACTGAATTACTGAGCTTTATTTTCATTTTGAAGGAAGCTGTGAAAGCAGCAAGTGAAAAACTACTGACTAGAAAAGGCACTCTGTATTGAATTTCTTTAAATTAAAAAAAGACCCAAAACAACTCAACATATTTTGGCATTGATTCATGCTTTTTTTTTTACCTCCTACGGCTGGCAATACCCCAATATGCAGAATGCTACACTAACAGAAGACACGACTTAAGGGAGTTCTTTCCACTGTCTTCCAGAAGTCTATTGAAATCCAGTGGCTGACCGCTAAACTATAAAGTAAAACTGGAACTCATGCAAATTTCTAAACACTGAAGGTAATGATCCATTTCACTGGATCACCCAGAGGTGATTAAATTGCAAGTGGTTGACCTTCACAGTGCAGAAATAGAAACGGAGGAACAGGTAAGACTATAAAATGCAAGGCTGTGCACTAACAATAAAATGCTCTGCTCAATACTGTGAACTTGGAGTCTGAAAGCAACAGAGTAAGAAATAGCTGAATATGCAGTAGCTAAACTCTCACTGGCTACAGGCTATCAAAAGGCTGAGACTACACAAAAACCAAAGGCAATCTCAGCTTGCACTGAGATGTATCCAGAAATGACCTGAAATGCAGTTGTTCATGTCATTGTACATGATACTGCAGGACATCATGTAAATATTGTTCATGCCTTCCTCATTCAAGAACGATAAGCTCAAAGAGACGAAATGAAGCAGCACTACACCGGTATGAGAAATGATGAGTCAGTCTCACGAGCGGAGAGAAAAAGATACTGGCTTGGGAGAATGGCCTTATCTAAACAAAAAGTGAGAGGAACATTAACTGGTGTCTATAATCTTTCAGATGAGTTAAAAGCAGAGTGCAAGTGCAAGAAAAGCTACTTAAATCATGCTGAGTGATCCTAAAGTAAAAATTAGACAGAGGTTTGGAGCAAATTTTTCTAATTGTTACTCGAGACAAGAACTTGCCTAACTTTTAGAGAACTGTAATAAATATACCACAGGATCATGTGTTATAGTATTCTGCAGACCTTCCAGTCCTGTGTTTTATAGTTATTAATACATGACACTGATCTCCATTACCAACCTTGGGAATACAACAGAGAGGAGGAATATCAGAGACCAGCCTTTGAATGCACTTTACCAGGACTCACAGCCTTTCTGAAGTCCTGTTTCTCGTCAGCTGCAAAAAATCGAAGTTCAAGTAGTGCCTATATTAAGACATTTGCTGTTTATATTAAGGCTTTGAGTAAAAGTGGGCACGCAGATCTACAGACATTCCTCATGTGCTTGCCAAGGCACTGGAGCTGTAAGTATGCCAAGAGACGTCCCGATTTGTGAGCATGCTTCCTTGCTTTTGCAACAGGGTATTACTTGTTTTGCATTTTTGCTGTGCCAGCATACAACAGTCTTTACACAGCTGATTGGAAAGATATTATAGGTATTTAACTGGCCTGTCATTATCGTACAGTCAACACCAAACTCATGGAATGTTTTCCTCCAGTCTCTGAGAGAAATGCTATGAACTTTGTGACCCTCATCTTTTTAAGCCTGGAATTTGTCCAATTTCATATAGTGGCACATGATTAAAAGAAATACTGAAATAATATAGAGTACATAATTTCTAAACTAAATAACTCAAAATAGGATAGAAGCCTAAACAGACTCATAGTACAGCCTTTTTCAGTTCCCTTAAGTTGCCATGTTTGCTTAAGAAAAACATTGCTTTAAGTATAAAATATAAGACAGTATGACCTTCACAGCCAGCTGGACAACATAAATCAGTACAATCCTAATTAACATCCAGCTCATCTATATATGTTTTTCTTAAAGAGAAACCTGTAACATCCAATGAGGTTTCACTGTGAGTGTCAAATGAAAAAGAAATGAACCACCGTCTACAGCGAAAAAACGAAAAACGTCTCAGAAAGTTTTTGATTGCCCCAAACTACACTGAATGAGTTCCAAACACATCTAAGCCAAATGGTAACAATGATTTTACTCAACAATTCTGCAACGTAACATTAATTTTTTAAACACACAAAGGGTTGCTCTCCGACACAAATGTTTTAATGACAAAGAACCGTCCTATCTGCTTTAAATCTCTGTCTTTATCTAGGCCACACAAACAAATAACATGAAGAAACATGGCACATGAATTTAAGGGGATTACTCAATGGCATGAAGTTACTCACTGCTTAAACTCTGGCAGGCTAATGAAGACCTTCCTCATTAAGGAAAATTTATTAATAAAAATCCTAGCTAAAGATGAGCTCTATTTAACTTATTTTATTTTTGGAAAAATCTAGCCTGGGGATGGTTTCTTTCGATGAGCTCAGCATTCTTCTACATCTGATATATGATATGAACAGATACACAGCTGCTGCATAACCACTTTATGAATAGTTCCTGCTGTCAGGACGCTATCAAGGAGCTTGTCTTGTTTGATTAAGCCTTGTTAAATGCTCACAAGCTTTGAAAATATAAATATTACAGAAGTGTTCTTCCTCTGCTCTTAAAATTAAATGGAAATTTTTCCAGTAAAATAATAAATATATCAATAAGGAGTCCAGAGAAGTTCTGCTGCTCTGCTGAACAGCTTGCTCCCATTGCTGGGACACGTGTTTGCCATTTCTCATTCTAGGCAAAATTCTTTCTCCACACATGCAGAAAGCTCAGTGAGCAGGTATTTACGTGCACTGACAATAAATTCAAAGCGTGACTTCTTACTGCTTTAATAACTCAGAACATGCACCTTGACCCTTATTTGCCAAGTAACGGCATTGGCTTTACACAAGATATCAGCCCCAGTTGAATGCTGCTAGACTTAGATTACAACAATATGGTTACGTTTACAACATGCTCCAAACTCTGGGTCAGGCCTGAACTTGAAGCCCAAACACATGTTGCTCGGGACAGGCTTTACATGGGCAACAGAAGCAGGTGAGAGCCTGGGGCCTGCACTGTGCCTTTACACAGACTTGGATATTCACCTGTGTAAATGGCCCAACGCTGTGTGTTAATCCTAAATCCAACTCATTCACTCAAGATGAGCCTTGACATCACCTGTCGTGAAGGAAGGTGGGATCTTTAGGGGCCTGGGTATGGTTGCTCTTCAGATGGTGTCAACACCTACAGCTGCTCAGAGGGATCGCCCGCACTTCTTGTTGTAGCTACCCAGAGACCTGGAGGCATGCTAAAGAGCGTGCCAAGGTTCAGTCCATCACTCGTCCTGCCTATCAAAGCACAATACAAACGGTGCCAATTAGGTCTTCATTTGAACGTAACTTACAACAAGCTTTCTGAATGCTGAACTGCACATGGTTTCAGTCTACAGGTAAGCTGGCTGTGAGTATATGAACTGCTGAAACTGCAAAAGGTTTGTGGCCACTGAAGATATGAAATCATTGATCAAGTGGCCAACACCCTTCTGTGCCTTCTTCCACAGGTCTGTGATTTTCTGAGGTGGAATACAGATATTTTCCATGAAAAGATGTGCTGTGTACTGTCTTCAGCCTGTAAGCAAAACACTAGAATTTCCAGTCCACTGGAACTTTCCTTAGCCACTATACGTTTAAACAAATTCTTCTCTTCGTGTTTATTGTGCTTTTCCTAAACAGCTTATGCAATCCTTTTTCTTCCTCCTTCGCCCCAGTAATGTGTTTCCCGAGAGTACTGTTGTTACTGGCCTCATATAAACTCAGATGTTCCACATTCATCAGAAAAGAAGACAACACAGAGTACAAACACATTCCATGTGAAATTATGTAGGATATACTGCTTCAGCTGTTGTTGATTTACACATTTAACCAAAAAAAAAAAGTCATATGAAGTTTTTAATATATTAGTTTGGAGCAACTCTAGCCCCTCTGTAGCCAAATAAAGTGAATGCAAGCAATTATATTTCAACCACCACTGTTTAATTCATTACAATAGGGCCAAAGTAAAGCACTTGGAAAAACCACCACTCTATAGAAACCTAAAATGATTGGATTTTCTCCTGTTATGAAATATTTTAAAAGAATCTAGGCCTTGCAGTGTTGTGGTAAAGCACAACGTCAAACAGAGAAAGCAACAAATCTCATTGCTTTGTGCATACTAAAAGAAATATTATTATTTTCAAAAGTGTGGGATAATGGTTGGGCACATGCCTGCTTTAATCACATCTTTGATCACACGTATAAAGGCAAGGGAATATACCTCACTGCCTTCCAAACGAATTATCGCATGAGACACGTCCCTCCAAGGGAAGAAAGTGCTAACAGTTCTAATACCTTCTTCCCTCAATGCAGGACTGAAAATCCACTTTCCACAAGCAAAGCTGGAGCTGCGGGACTATGGAAAACCAGGAATTTATGCTCGCAAATAAACTCCCGATCTGGACCCTTTGTGTGCAGCGTGAAAGCATCTGAGAGTGCTCAATCCATTTGTTTTATCGCCGTGCAAGCAGTGAGAACAGAGGAGCAGGTGGTTTGCCCTGAGATGACTGTTCCTCTTGCAATGCCAACATGACAGAGCCAGCAGGATTTCTGGCACTAACGTGATCTACTGGCCTTCCAGCATGTGTGGCTCCATACACTGCCCCAGCCTCTGTTCTCATCCTTCAAGGACTGATATAAAACCAGTATGTCCCAAGTGTGCGCTCTCTGGTTTCTGACCCCAAAGTTCTTAAGAAATGGATCTACAGAAAACCTCACAGACACCTTGAAAAGCTCTCTTGGTGGCAAGAAGAGCTGTGATGTTGGCATCTCGTCAGTCTCTCATGATCTGGGGTGAAATCCCGGCCTGACTTAAGACAAGTGTGGTCAAGGGAATCAGGTTCTCATCTTCACACCTTCATAAAAACCTCCGTTGAAACAGAGATTTCAAAAGTTCTTGGGCATTCATTTGGACATGGATACATTTATAGTCCTTAAATTTGCTTTAAAATTGGACAACATGAGAGGAGTGGGACTGCCAACCACCACATCCTTTGTAGAAGCTAACCCAGCTGATTTTGCACAGAAATAGGTCAGGAAGCATTTTTACAAGCCCTCCCACCAGCACAACTGGGTGGATAATAATCTCTGGTTACCAGTCAGTAACAAAATTATGGTATCAGCCACCAAAGCTTAAAGGAGACATCATACTATGCCTTCACGAAATACAGAGCAACTCAAGTTGGAAGGGACCTCTGGAGGTCATCTGGTCCAATCTACACTGAAAGCATGTCCAGTTACTACAAGTTGCTTAGGGTTGTGTCCAGGCAAGATTTTAATAATCTGAGCTCCTCTGGACCTCTATTCCAATTTTTTACTTACCCTCACAATGAATAATTAGTTCCAAATATCTAACTAGAATTTACCTTGTAAATTTTTTCCACTGCCTCTTGTCCTGTTTCCATACACCTTCTCATTTAAGTAGCAGCAGCCGGCAATAAGGTTCCCCTGAGCCGCCTCTTGGTAAGGCTGGGCAGGCCCAGCCCTCAGCATCCCCTGGTACACCACATGCTCCAAACCCACCACCCTGAGAGCCAGCCCTCCTCGGGGCTTACTCCAGTGTGTCAATGCATTCTTCTACAAAGACACCTTTTTGCTGTCTATTTTAGATAATCGCATAATTTTGCATAAATCAAGGCTGAGATAGTAAGCATTTAATAAACCTTGTTCGATTTCTTTTGTTCAGCGTGCTTTTAAGAACCTAATTTCATTGCCTTGTCTAATTAGACAAGCAGCAGCATGATACCAGTGGCTCCTACTATGGCACCATTTTTCTCATCACAGAAATTTATTAATTTAACCTCATCTATTTCTATTGTTTCCCAAAAGACTTGAAAGGCCTGAGCTTGTCCACATGCTACTAGTTTTGAAAATACTTTAATTGTCCATGACAAGTCTTTAAGTTTCTAGCCCCAAATAATCCTCAAAAATGGTATTTGTACAATCTCTTTGGGGATTTGTATATAATGATACTACAAGCTTCTTCATATCACAATCTCCCTCTGTTTGCACTGACCAAGCATCAAAACAGCAGTTTAAGCTAGGAGTTACTCTTTCTACATCTTACTAAAAATACATTAATTTCATCTAGGGGAAAGTATAAGTTAATTACATCCTGAGCACCAGGAAACAATTAACAGCTTTCTATTATATCACCCTGCTTTCAAAGCTATACAATTATATGCTGCTGCAGAAAAGGATGTGTGATTATCAAGAGAAGGATCTTTTCTGCAAAAAATTAAAGGAAATTGTTCCACCACTGACAATCAAGACTATAAATAATGCTTAGTTAGTATCTTTTCAGAAGTTATTTCCATTATTTGCAATCCTAACTTTAAGTGATGTGTTGGCCATGTGCTGGTCAGATCCTCTTCCCAAAGAGGATGAGCTGGACTCCGATTCCTCAGACAAGCACTCACAGCTTCAGCGTCCTCTGGATATTCTGCAATATGCATTGGAATTAAATTAAAAATCATTGTTTCTATGAACCATATTGTAATTATGTCTTGCACTTGGTTTGCTTTTTACATGAGAGCTTGAGAATGGCTTGAGAAAACACAAAGGAATACACAGGCTTGCCTTAAGCAGCCCCAATGCTTTGAAGACACAAATAATGCGAAGAGCAACGGATACAACATGCTAACACTTCTTTTTAACTCCTGCCATTAAACTCATTTGGCCCAGTCCGCAAGAAAGTGGTGCAAACACAAAGCCAGCAGATCGTACGACAGTTCAGCTGAACACTAATGGAAACATGATGGCAATATACCCGTTTTGGCAACGGCCCTCAGTGAGAGAAGCAACGAAACAAACCCACATAAACCTCCACAGCTCCAAGTCGAAGGCCACTGTGCCAGATGGCAGCCGTGTTACTGGGGGGTGGGAAAATCTTCCCGAACCACACACATTATATAAGTTCCATAAAGTATAAATACGATAGTGTTAGTTAGTTATCAGCAGAAGAACCTGGGCTTCTGCAGATTCCTCGTATAACACACTTTCCAGGAGAGCTATACCGCCCCCCAGAAAGTTCAAATTCTGTTCCAAGTTCTTCCTTCCCTATTATCTTATATCTCAAGGCTTCTTTTGTACACTGTCCTTGACAAATGTCATCTTGTCTGGCACTAATCTAGCTGGAATGCTCTTGGAAAGATAATTCCTGCAGCTTTTGATTGCAATCATGTTGCCCATCTCCCCGATTACTTCCACAGCCTCCTCCTCTTCTGTCACATCAAACACAGTATGACTGTGCTTATCTTCACTTTCAAGATCCCACCTTTGTTATCATCGTCTCTAAGCTGCTGCTGGGTTTTGTCCTGACTGGCCATTTAGTTCCAGTTTCACCACTCCGTTTTAAGACTTCAAGTGATGCATCTTTATGCTTGCTGCCTTAGTACACAGGAGGTACCCTCACACAAACAGCCACAGAGGTGTTTGGACGTAATCTTCCAAATCCTGCCCAGTATTGCTATGATCTGTACCAAAAGCTTGACACCTAAGCAGGTGTTGGGCCAACGCTGCATGTGTGGTCGTCGCAGTGACAAGAACTGTTTCAAAAACAGCCACAATATCTCTGTGTCTGTATCCACGTGCACTCTCTTTGTTTTACATTTAGACCAAATGATGTGGGAGTAAGACCATCTTTTCTTCCTCTGCATAGTGCCTTGTTACCCTCTGGGATGTGTCTTGGGGATTCCCAGTATAAATTGGTTCTCTGTTCTTCGTAAACCAGCAGCACGTGGGTTTTGGCAACCCACTGATGAGACAGACCAGAAGGTCCATTGTCCATCCAGCTGTCAGTGCATCATGCCCAGAGGTTGTCCAGCTGCAGGCTTATGTCTGAAGTTCAAAAATCTCTCAGGTACAAGAAAAGTTCTGACAAACCAGCTGGAGTACCTCAGACCACACAGAGGATCTCACTGGAAACATTTTAATGTGTGAAGATCTAACTGTAAGAGGGGATGCTAGCACAGCCTGGATACCCTGTTAGTTTGTAAATTGTGAAGTTCTTCGTGTCAGCATAAAGAGAGCCAAACACGGTCCCACCCTGATTTCAGGTACACCTCCAGGGGCTGTTGGAACAAACACGGATTATTCTGTGCAGCCTCCCAGGCTGGTGGGATGCAAACCTGCTCCAACCACAACCCATGTGAGCATCTCCTGGGCTCACAGTCACCCCAGTGCAGCATCCCAGCTCTGGGACTGGAACCAAGGCTATGGTCCGGGTCAAAATGAGGCATAGGCAGCTGAATTTCTCTAACATCTCTACCACCAAATGGAGAAGGTCTTGTTCCGCTGTATTCCTTCTCTTTGCTCTTCTTCTCTCCTCCACATCCCATCATTGTACCACCCCAGTATCTCCTCTGTGCTGGCTCTGATTCTCTGTGTAAATCACTTCAAGTCAATAACCAGATAGGAAACAATCCTTGCTCCTTGTTAGGTTACACTTCTGCCAAGTAAGTTAAATCCACTCAGGGAAAGGTCTGATGAGCTCTGGAGCTGGCACGAGGTAAGTAGAAGACAGACAGCAGGCGAGGAATGGACAAAAGGGGTGAGAAGGGGCTACCAGCAGCAGCCAGACACACTGCCTCAACACTGCTGTGAAACCCAAAGCATCACCTACAGCCCTCTGATTTTCCACAGAAACCAGAAAACTCTCACCTCCCTGCTAATCCCTGTGACACAGCTGTGGCAGCCCATGTAAGCACCCACACAGTTGCAAGGCAAGGTAGAATTATGGCCTTGTTATGTGAAAACCAGCTTCTATATTTGCTCTGAATTAGCAAGCCAAATCAGGCATATTTTTTAATCATTTGTAAATGCACCTTTGAGATCTGAATGCATTTACTGGATTGACACACTGTTAAGAAGCAAACGATGAAGACTGTAAAATTACAGGGCTGATAATTAAGACAGAGGGTTGCATTCTGAAGTAGTGCTGTCATATTGGTAGCACTGCGATGTGCTGGTCATATAAATTATATCGTACAAATTTCAAAACACATGAAATATCAATATTTGTCTCTCTTCATGCACAATACCCTGACAAGAGTACAGAAAGTAAACATAAAAACCTTGAAAGAGAAATAATCTAGGCAAATTGCAAACATAGTTTCTGTTCCTATCTGGTAACAACATGTGCAACGGGCATTTAAACTCAACATGATTTTTATAGTCTGTCTTCTACTGGAGTATGAATTTTTTTAATGGGACTCCAGCAAAAGTTTGACCCATGTGGAGTTTAAGCAAATTAAGCACTGGGGGGGTGGTCAAGCACACCCAGCAGTGGCTGCTGCCACCACTACCTCTCTCCATCCTTGACCATGTGTTTCTGCCGGCTCCCTCACCCCAGCACTGGCACTGGTCTGACCTCATGCTGAGCCTGTTTAGAAAGTTAAATATTTCTTATTTGGCTTCAGCTGCTTCAGTTCCCTGAACTTTTGGTCCCAGACGAACGCCAGTGCGCAGTGCAAGGGAAGCGATAAGAGCGGGGCAGCAGCAGCCTTCAGCCAGATCTGCTGTATCAGAAAACCACAGCCTTAAACCGTAGCCCAGTGACACAGGGTAAGCCAGCACCCATTTCTTACCACCACACTTCTTCAAAGAAAGCATTTCTATGGTTGTGGGGTAAACTGGTTTGTAGAAATGATCCAACTAAAATATCAGCCATCCAAAAGCCCTGCTGATCTCTTCCCCAGCGTAGGTGACAGTCTGGTGATGGTCCAGAGATGCTTAGGCCATTCCAAAGGAAGGGAAGCATAGAGGAGGGAACCAGGAGACAGAAACGTGTGTTGGTGTGGGTACAAGAGAGGACCGCTGCTTTCAGCGGCAGTGCTAGCTCAATGTTTCAGCCTCCCAAACTTTTAGCTCCTCTCTACTTTTAGCCCCACTCCCCTCTCCCAGCTCCAGGCACACCTGGCTCCCTGCACACCTGTGCCATGAAGAAAAGTCAAGGTGAGGAACAGAAACAGATGGAACCAGCAGGAGACCTGCGATGACCACTGCCTGAGGAGGCTCCTTTGGCTTCACAGGTTTCCCTAGAGCAGGGGTGTCAAACTCATTTTCACCAGGGGCCACATCAGCCTCGCGGTTGCCTACAGAGGGCCCAATATAATTTTAGGACTGTATAAATGTAAGAGTAGTTATAAATGAGTTTGACAGCCCTGCTCTAGAGCTTGAGTGAGCCTGTGACACATTCTGTGGGTTATCTTTTCCTTTTCTCCATGCTTCCATGCAACTCAATGCTTCAGAGTTGTCAAAAAATAAAGGAGCAAGATTGCACATTATTTTACTTCCGCTCCTACTATATAGCACTCTCTAGGCAGTGTAGGTTTAAATATTTTATTTTTCTTTGACTCTGAGATCAGTTTCATTCTTTATGCTGCAGGGAACAAAAGCATATTCACAATACAGTCATTTCTCCCTAAGGCCACAGAAAAAACGTAGGATTCATGGGAAAGGTCAAAATCTCTAAACAGTTAAAAAAGATTTTAAAAATTTCAAGTCATGACTCTTGTTGATATTTATCAAATCGATTAAAAATTCCTTCTCAGCTTTCCTTCTGCTAGCTAGTAGAGGAAAACTGCTTTTGTAAATCTGTCTCTCCATTCTATTATAATACCAATAGTCTTAATCAAGCCAATGTAACTAAGGATCCTCGTGAGGCTGTGTTAAAATAGGTTTAAGATGTATTTGACTGCAGTGGTCTATAATTAAAATTGTTTAAAATATATGGTTTACATGCCCTGCTCTTGCTGAAGAGAAAAACAAAACAAACCCAGCAACAACCTATGACTAACATGGGAAGTGCATCCTTCACTCAGCGAATGACGGTGGTTCTGCTGAGACCTGAACCTTTGCAGTTTCTGTCTTTATTAATCTCAATAGCCTTGATGTAGCTTTTCTTCATGGACCACATACACAAACCAAACCTGCTTAGCTCTTGCTTCTTACCCAGTCTTTCATCCCCTTTGCCAGTTCTTCATCAATTTAAACTCTTCCCACAAAGGTTTATGGTGAGGATATGACTATATTGAACACTGGCATTCAACAGAGGAAAAAAAAGTATCTTTCAGTTAGCAAAAGAACTCACACAGGTCTGTTCTGCCAGGAGGAAAGAGGCAAAAGAGTTAACACAACCACAAAACAAGCAGAGTAAGTGGCAAGAAAGATAGGAGGGTCCAGAGCCTCAGGAGGGAACGTCTTTTTCTGAGAGCACACACTAAGCCCAGAGCTACCAGCCAAGCCAGCACGCAGTGCCGGACACGGAGTGATGGGGATGAAGAAGTCTGTGTCAGGAACATGGCTGGACTGCGGAGAGGTTAACATTTGCTACTGTGATAATATCCTTCACTTTCTTAAGTTTTACATCACGGAAAGTACAGAAATTCTTAAAGTTTTACACTTCAAAAAGTGCTGGAGCCTATAGATAAAAGAAATACCCCAATTAAAATGAGATGCACAGATTCCTCCCTAGACCTTGTCCATTTATGCAACAGTGAAGCGTGGCTGGCCTCTCCCCTGGCTTCAATGCAGTCTCTCACTCCACAGACGTGACTTTGGAGGGAGATAAGCGCAGATCCTTTCCTGAACACGGTGCCCAGAGCTCCCCACGCACCCTGGCACACACATTATCACCTCTGCATCTCCACGCATGGCAAGTATTTTTCTCTGCGCTTTCAAGATGCCACTCTTGGGTTCAGTGTCTGACCTCCCAGTCCAGAAATCCCAATCCCAACAGAGTCTCACTTTGCTTCCCCGAATTTGGTGGCTTCACACAGACCCTCCCTCGCCAGCCAGAGCCCGCTGCTGCTGCAAGAAACCGCTCCCAACTGCAGCCGAGATTTGTGTTGCAAGAACTTTATTTTTCTTCAGAGCATGCAGTGCCTACCCGTACTGGGACTCGATAAACAGCTCAAATTCCTAGGCAAATAGTAAATAATAATGACAAGTGATAGGAGGATTTCCCTGTCACAGTGCCAGGCTACCGGCACTGCCCCCACAGAAGCAGGGAACATGCAATAACTGCAAAGCTAGATTGCCTTTGGCACTTTAATTCTGCCTTCCCTGCACCAGCACCAACACCAAAACAGTTTCCTTTACCTCTTCCTGGGAAGTTCCTCTAACAGAAAATAAATAAAAAATATCCTTGCACATGCTTCGTACTTCCAGGATCCTTTGCTTGCCTTCTGATCTCTGCTAACCTGAGACAAAAGTTAATGATTTACTCCATCTGGAATGGAATACATAAAATATACAGCACAAACCACTCGTACAACACCCGCCTTCTTGTGTACATAGCAAAAGAGCAATCGCTATTTGCACACACATTGTTAACTACTTGATCTCTGAGTTTTGCTTGAGGAAAGCTGTTGATGGGAATGACTATATTATGAAAAGGTATAGCTTCAAGGAAAGAACTGAGCAAACAAAAGCCTTATGTCTTAGTTTCCAGAAACGTTGCATAACCACAAATTTTACCGAAGGACATGAGAAACTGAGATTCCTGGACCAGGAATCACATGCATATAAAAACACAAATACATATACCATATATCATGTAGACATACCTATATATACGTATCTGTTCATGCATACATGCTCATGTATACATATGGGATTCAATGTCATTAGTACAAACGGGCAAGATTGAGATACAAAAGAAGGTGCATTAGGTATCAAAGATTCTAGAAAAAAAAATGAATATATTAACCTAAGAACCATATGCTTTTTTATAAAATTAAAATAATTTATATTAATTAAAATATATAATTGAAAGTGTTGTGATAGGGTAGAGTTAGCAAGAACCTTCTTGAGCTCAAACCACTTCATTTTGCAGCTTTACTCACCTTCACTTTGAAAGCTTTTCTTTCAGTGTGTTACTCTGGCAGAACTTCACAGAAATGTGAAAATTTTTTATTTTGGAAAACAAATTAATGGAAGTGAAATGATTTGGGTGGAAAGCTGATGATATAGTCTCCTGTGTCCTATCTCCCCAAAGAAGTCACCAGATAAGAGCTTTCTCAAGTGACTGAAAGCTATTTTTTCAGAGTTAGTTTTTTCAGGGTTAGTCCAATTGGTAGCTCTTGGCTAAAAGAAATGCAACCACTGGAGGAGAACTAAGGAGGTCACAAGAACACGGTGCAGGCGGTGGAAAAGCACATCAGCCTTTTAGGTGAAAGTAGAATATTAGATTGGCTTAGGCAGATCAAAAAATCTCATCTTAATGAATTCTCTCAAAATGGCATATATGTTTGTTTAGTATCTGAAGATTGGTCAGGACCTGACTTTAGAGACGGTGACCTCTAGACAATTCTATATCTTAAATCCTTATGTTCCTTTTAGCGTAAAAACTTACACAGTTGTAGTAGTGCATCATTACACTGTTAATATACTTTCAAGCATAGCCATAGCATTTAATAAACTATGTAACTATATGGTTAATATCTTTCTATATTATAGCAATACACTAACATTAAGGCTCTCTTGATTACATTTCTCTAGAAACTGTTATCGTTATGTGCCCTGAGTTCTTTGCACCTTAGAATGCCAATGAACTTTCGAACCCTACCACTGTGAAAAAGGTTGACTATTTATTGCTCAGAACTAAAAAAGAAAATAAATAAAAAAAATATGGACGTGCAGGTGCTATAATCCTGCAGAAGTTAATGACTCTGAAAGTTATGCACCCCAATATATTGAGAAGTTTTCTTAAAGTGATAATTTTCCTGAAGTGAGACCTTTGGAAGACCAGTGCAAACACGTTTTGGCTTCTCTTGCTTCAAAACATATAGCTCTTTACCATGTAAAACCTCTTTTGTAAGATGAAACTCATATACAAACTCTGATAAAAAGGCAAACAAATTTCTGTTGAACCATATCTTTCGTTTTGTCTCTTCCAAAAGAAAGAAAAATCTCTAAGAAACGTGCCTCATATTTCCCTAATCAGAAAGAAAATGCTGAATTATTAGGATTATTCTATCAAAATCTCGGCTCATCTGACAAGTTTCCTACTTATTTACTCAACTATTTAACAGAATTGTAAATCAGGTGTTGCTTCTTGTAATGGCTAGTGATAAAAAGGTATCCAAAATCTGTAGAGGCATTAAATGTCATTCAAGTTACACCTACTGCACCATATACACAACGACAATTTCTCATATTAAAAAAAATAAGGTGCTCTTCTAATATTGCTGTTTGGTCAACTGAAGCCTGAAGATACACTGAATGATGAGGCACATTTTCTGCAAGAAATGAGAGACTTGGGACTCTTGGAAAATATACCATATTTCGGTTGACAATCATGTATCAGAAACAATTAGCACAGAAAGCAGATTTCAGACACCCCTGACGGGTAAGCCAGGCAGCCAGCAACTATTTCAAAACATGCCCATTGAAACTGCTTTTGGTTGCCAGAGGTAAGACCAGCTCTAAGTCAATGCTCCAACCAAGACAGAGATACTTGAATCCTGCCAAACTGTGCTGAAAGCGGCACAACATGTTGCTTACAACCAGGAGGGAAATGAGTTTGAAATCGTTCTGCTTAGGACAAAACTCCAATTGACTTCAGTAGTACCGTTCTACATCCTCGTTACTGGGCTTCCGGCAATGACTCTCCAAAGCACCAAGGCTGTGACACCTTCCTGCAGGCACACGCAGCCAGACCGAGGGAGCTCAGGGACATCCTTTTCCCCAGGCTTGCCCGTGGGCAGGTGTTTGCAGGAAGGGACGTAGCAAGGTAGAATCTTCGAAGGGCCCTCTCAGTCCCGAGGAAGCTGAAGGCCCCATGATCCTCTCAAGCACAACTCACAGTTTCTTCAGGAGGCAGGTCCATACTCATCACCTGCAACTTAGGGAGCCCTTTAGGGCGGCTCTGTTGCAGCCATCCTCAAAGAAAGAGCTCACCACTGAACAGCTGTAGGGTCTCCGAAGCTGCAGCAGAACAGAGGGAAGAGCTGGGTTTTCAGGCAGCAGCCAGAGCCCCAGCAGCTTGTCCTTGCAGGGCTGTCGGTGCCTGGAGAGCCTGCAGCTGGACTGTGCCCATCGCAGCTCTCACCTTGCTCTTCTTAGTGTCCTGCACGACACCAAGAGGCTGCCAAAGGGTCCGTCCCAAAGCGCCGCGCTGCTGAAACCTTCAGCTTTGTTTCATGGCTGTCAGCCTGATAATTCAAAGGCTTACCAAGAGACAAACTTCAGAAGACTTCACTTCAAAAAATATGTTTCTATTAACCAAAAGACTTAGACATTCGCTCAGCCAGCTACTGAATAGAGAGGCAAAGGACACTACTGGATGTAAAAATTAACCATGCTAGCTAAAATATAGCTCAAAATCCTGTTTCTTTTTCCATAAATCACCTCAGCTATGGACCAGGATTTACATCACAGCCTCATCTCCCACACGCTGCTCATTACCTGTCCTGGTTTCAGCTGGGATAGAGTTAATTTTCTTCCTTGTAGTTGGTATAGTGTTGTTTTGGGGATTTAGTATGAGAAGAATGTTGATAATACATGGAAGTTTTAGTTGTTGCTAAGCAGTCAAGGACTCTTCAGCTTCTCGTACTGGCCTGCCAATGAGGAGGCAGGGAGTGCACAAAAGGTTGGGATGGGACACGGCTGGGACAGCTGACCCCAACTGACCATAGGGATATTCCATATCATGTGATGTCATGCTCAGCATATAAAGCTGGGGGAAGAACAAGGAAGGGGGGAACATTTGGAGTGATGGCGTTTGTCTTCCCCAGTAACCGTTACATGTGATGGAGCCCAGCTGACCTGGAGACGGCTGAACACCTGCCTGCCCACGGGAAACACTGAATGAACTCCTTGTTTTGTTTTACTTGTGGCCGCGGCTTTTGCCTTTACCTCAACCCACGAGTTTTCTCACTCACCCTTCCAACCACATCCCACGAGGGGTGAGTGAGCGAGTGGCTGCGTGGGGCTTGGTTGCCAGCTGGGGGTAAACCACACCATGATTGAAACTGGTGGGTGCAAGTCAAGACCCAGCACGTCCCAGCAGCCAGGTCCCTGTGTCCCAGATGACATAGCACATACCGGGGAAGAGGCTCCCGATTTCACAAAGGAAAAACGCAGATCACAAGCAAGGACCAGTAACAAGGAGAAGGAAAAAACTCTTTGGGCTCCTCCTCTCCCACCCCTAGCCAGCGTGCAGTTGCCTGAGGAGGAGGAGGGGGCACAGGGCTCCCATCTCCAGTGCCAGCACTGCCAGCGTGCAAAGCCAGGCTTACCAAGACGCTGCTCAGATTACTTCAGCCCTCACTGAATGAAGAAGTCCCTGCCAGAGAGGGACAGATGTGCAACAAACAGGCCACTGGAACGGGGGCTATGAAGCAACACATGAGGCTGGGGTGAGACAGGCAATAGGAATTCCATAAGGAATTTAAATCAAGCAGCTCTCCTAAGTATTTGAGTTTAGACACGTGCTGTTTGGTCCAGTACAAGAGTGCTTTAAATACCTACATTTGGTTGGGCTTACGTAAGCAACACCATGCTTACAGTTTCGTTTTACACTTTTACTCCTAAGTAATGTGTTCATCCTGCAGTATACAACACTTGCTCACATGCACTTTCACCCAAATACACACATAATCACCTGTCTGACTGCATCACTCCTGCTGGGGGCTTATCTTGCATTTGCAAGCATCACTAAGAATAGCGTACAGTGTGCTTCCTTGAGTGCATGTGTGTGCTGGTTTCCTATCATCTGTTTGCCTGCCCCTAGGGCTGCTGAGATAGCCTGTCTTTGATCCTGAAAACCCTCCACATTTTCATTTAGCCTTAACAATTATACACTTATCTTGGACAGGAAAAGGGAAACTTTAAATGCAGGGTTGGCTAAAACTTGTCTACCAGCCATTTTTCTATCGCATATTTTGCTGCCTTTATGGTCTGGAAAACTGAAGAAAACTAACCCTTTACACAGAGTATCCCAACAGAGAAACAGAACAAAGCTAACAAAAAATTGGGGGAAGAGTGACAATTTTGGGTGCAGTTTCACGAGACAGTTCCAGCTGACCTAACAGCTCAATGCTGCCAATACAGGAGGTCTCGCTGCTTCTCTACTACCTCCTCCTCCTCCTGCTCCTTGTTCCACATTCCCATCAACAATCTTGTGTGGATTCTGGCAGTCAGAAGTTCAGAAAACTAACCTGCCCGCCGAATTGACATGCTGGATCTGCTCCCAAGAAGCGCAGTAAGTACATGAGCAGACACAAAAGAAGAGGTGGGACTACACAACCAGGAGTGGGGAGTAGGAACAGGATCACTGGAAGAGCAGATCTCCCCATTCAGCAGTAACTAGACATTATACAGGCTGAGCTGTTCATGAAACCACAGACCAAGAAGATCTAGGCTATTTCCTACAGATTTGCAAAGGAATGTCCATAGGTGACTTCATGGGATGGGGAATAATTATTTTGTATCTGCAGATCATAATTCCTAAAGAATAGCACCATGTTTCGTTATCTTAATAAATAAGATGACAAATGTCATCCCTGATTGTGAGACTACTGAGCTGATTCTAGGAGCCAGATTTGTTGAAGTTTCCTCAGATTTCTCCTTAGGGAAAGATTTCAAAGCGTGTGCTTTTACATTTAACTATGAGATACATAGAAAGACTTAACATGATCTTAATAGAAATGTTGTATTAGCCTTGAGTCTTCAACTTCTAATGAGAGAAATGAGGAACAGCGGGATTCTTATCAGGGACTCAGATGATCAACTGGGCACTAAGTCCACCCTGCAGAACATCCATGCCAGTGCACCCAGTCAGCCCAGGCTGTACTTTGGGCTGCTTTGAAAAGGAAATTCAGACTTGGAGCAGACACTGGTGTGTTCTGGAGCCAGACCACTAAAACTACCTTTACTCCCCAAACATGGATATCACTGGTGTGCATCAAAAGGTGGCAATGGTCCTTACCATGTGAATGTGACCAGTAAAAATCACAGAATCATAGAATCATAGACTTGTTTAGGTTGAAAAAGACCTTCGAGATCATCAAGTCCGACCATTAACCTAATGCTGCCAAGTCCACCAGTAAACCATGTCCCTAGGTGCAACATCTACAGTGTCAGTGTCTGTACTAGCAGCAATGATGGCAAATCAAGCAACATTTCTGCCATTTTGCAGTGTTTATCTGGCACTTCAGTAAAAAATTCAAAGAAAATTTAAGCAAAAACTACTGGGAAAATATCTTCACAATCTCTTTCTAGTTACACACATAACACACAATTACAATAGGATTTTTCTTCCTGAATCACAAGATATTCCAACAACAAACCGAAAGCCTTAAAATTTCTTTTTCTCCTCCGTAGTGTACGGGTACAGATGGCACACTAAATACATCGCAGAAATTAAAAACTGAGTCAAGCATTTTTGTTAACGGTTTCTGTGCTGCACGCAACTTCAGTCACACAGCACTGTTAATTACTGCTGGTGCTAACTGCAGGGATCCCCTTCCATCTGCTGGGACCAGCTGATGCAAAATAAAACCAAGCCTTTAGAATAAGCGGCACCTCTGCAGGGTCGCTGCCGCACGGCGGCGGCCGGGGCGCACACGGAGGTCGTGCGGGAGCGGTTCCCTGCGCTCTGCTTATTTCTCGCTGGAGTGCAGAAACACTATTGCTTGAGGTTTGTTTGTTTGTTTTAGTCGTGAAAGACGCACCTCTCCTTCTGCATCGCCTGATTCCTTCAGGGATCCAGCAGCTTTCTCCCCAGACGCCTCCTGTCCCATACAGGGGAGCAAAGGTGCCCAGGGGAGAAGACCCCCGAGGGGGTGACTTACCGGCCCTGGCTCGGAGCGCCGGCTGCCACCTCCCCTCCTCCTCTTCCTCCTCGCTGCGGAACGCAGTGCCGGAGCCCGGGGACGCGGTGGACGCAGGGCAGGTGCTCCGATCAGGACAGACCCTCGTCCTCCGCCCCTCAGAGACCCCTCCCGCCTGCAGGGGGGCTGCTGTTAACCCCCGGGTACATGTCCCCAGCAAAGCGAGGGGAAGGCACCGCTTACCGGAGCTGCTCGCCGGTGAGCTGGACCTCGGCCATGTGCTCCAGCTCCGCCGCTTTCTGCTGCATGCTGCTCATGCCCTCCTCCATCGCCGCCGGCCTGCGGGCACCGCACCGCAGGGTCAGGGGGGACCGGGGACCCGCCGCCCGCCCCCGCTGGCAGCTCCCAGGGCCGCCTCCCGCCCGCCCCCCGCGGCTGCAGAGCTTGTCGCCGGGGGTGGGGGCGCAGCGGCAGCCGCCCCCCGCCGCTTCGGCTCACCTGAGCGGGGCACGTCACTTTTCCCCTCGGCAGGATCGGATCCCCCCCACTGCTTCCCGTGTTATTGTGTCACAGGCAGGCGGAGAAACACATGGCTGCAGCCGCTGCAGCCGCAGCCAGGCTCGCCGAGGCAGCAGCGTCCCCCCCCGGCTGCCACACGACAGGGTCGGCGCTGCCTGTCCCCGCGGGAAGGGGCCGGTTCCCCGCCGGGGGCTGCCAGCTAAGCGGCTGCCGCCGGCCCGGCTGCCCGCTGGCCCCGCTGCGCTGCGGCCAGCCCCGCCGCTCCCCTGCCTGCCTGCCTCGGGGAGGGGAGGGGAGAAGGCGGCCGCGCACGGAGGAGCGCAGCGCTGCCCTCCCCTGACTCCCTTCCCGTGGGTGCCAACTCCCCGCGGCCTCACTCCGACGCGGGGCTGAACGGAGGGGAAGCGCGGGAGCAGCCGGGCCGGTTGCGCGGTGTGCGCTGCCGGGGGCTGCGCGGTGTGCGCTGCTGGGGGCTGCGCCGTGTGCGCTCCTCGGCGCTGCGCGGCCGCGGCTCCGGGACGTTCTGTCGGCCGCGCAGGGAGTGCGCGCTGCGCCTTGGCAGCGACCCTTATGGATACGGGGGGCGGGGGGCAGAGAGGGAGCTATTGGTCCGGATTTTCACGCTCAAAAACTGCTGCTGCTCTCCCGCCGTCCTGGTCTCTGCTCAGCTGCTGCCGAGGGGTTTTTTTCAGGCATTGGTCCACCTCACCTCTTTGTCTCCCGGTGACAGCGGATGCAGAATCTCTTGGAGGGCAGAGGAGCACTTCTCTCTGCATTTAATTTTGGCAATGGAAACTCCAAGGTCATGAGCACTGTTTGTCAATTTTATTTTTTTTTTAAGTCCAGGAAGCTCTTCTGCAGTGGTCCAAACACTGGTTTTCTTTCATTTACAACCATTTGCAATTAAGATGTACCTTGATTGCCCAACTCATTGTCTTTACTTCTGCCTGCACATACTCTGCGTGCATGGAAATTGCGTATGCTTAAGTGTTTGCAATATTGTCATCAACTCAGGACCAATACCATAGAGAAGAACCAATACCATAGAGAAGAACCAATACCAAGAGAAGAACAAAGACAGCATCGCGTGGATGTAATAGTAACCAGGCTGCAGACAACGGGAAGGAGGTGACTCTCTGCATGGCCCATAGTGGACTTGTAGTATTCATTACCAAAGGAGGCTCCAGATGTAAAATAATAGATTCACAGATTCGCAGAATCACAGAATGTTAGGGATTGGAAGGGACCTCAAAAGCTCATCCAGTCCAATGCCCCCGCCAGAGCAGGAAGACCCAGATGAGGTTACACAGGAAGGCGTCCAGGCGAGTTTTGAATGTCTTCAGAGAAGGAGACTCCACAACCTCCCTGGGCAGCCTGTTCCAGTGTCTGTCACCCTCACTGAGAAGAAGTTTCTTCTCAAATTTAAGTGGAACCTCTTGTGTTCCAGCTTGAACCTAT